>OY754903.1:5871288-6311288 GCA_963576445.1 Lithosia quadra
TTTTTATCTGTAAATATTTTCTTTTGTATCTGTAGGCTATAATTTTATCTATAAATGGTTTATAAAGAACCTAGTTCTTGAGCAATTTAAATATTTTTTTTATACATTAACCGTTTTTAATCGGAATTATAACCTATAGATAATTTTATTTTTAATTCTCTGGGCTTCGGGTTGCCATTAAAATCTTATTGTATCGGTTATAAAGATAAGACAACTGGTGTATATTTGTGACTGCGATATATTTTTCTAAATTATTTAGTCGTTTTTCTCACTATTTTCGAAAGAAAATCACAAAATAATGTTGTAAAAATCGACTAAGGAGTTTAGTAATACGATTACGTTGTAGAGATTAGAAAAATATATTTTTTAATTAAAAAATCTAATGTACCGATAGTTGCTAGTCTATTTCTGGGTCCGTCCATAGATTCTTAGCTTATATTTTTACCAATTATCACTTGCATAGTTATATAGAGGAGCGGTTACTACGTATATTTAAGAAAGTTACGCGTGCTTATGTGTAGACAATGTATTTTGAGAACTTGGCCACGTTATTTTTTGCCAAATCTTGGGAAAATACTCAAAAGGACATGAGTCATATTTAAAAAAAAAACTACACAGACAGCATTTGCAAGAACAAAATGAAATTGTACTTAAGAAGTTTGAAATGAAACGTGTAATTTTTGCCACTAAAGATGGAATACATAGTCTTCCAATAAATGCCAAGAATGTATCTAAAAGGTGCTATATGGTCACTATATTATAGATGGATGTAAAGAGTGCTATATTTTTACACTTCACAATTGTAAATAATTATGAATTATTACTATTTCGAAACGCACATTATACTGACAATTTCTGAACACACATTATACTGATAATTTCTAAACACACATTATATTGACAATTTTAGAACGCATTATTATAATTGACAATTTCGGTACACGCCAATTAAGAATTATACAGCTGTCCTAATGATCTAAACTATCATGATATCAAAAAGAGGTACGACTTTGGCGCTAAAATGGCTTATTAACCTATCTCTACGTAAACGCCAATGTGACTTACGCAGTATGCCTTCATTGCATACGTCACATCCGCCGTCCTTCAACTATAGGTAATGCAGCTATTAACCAAAACCAAGTTCAAAAAATCACATTTTAACTTCGGCAAGTGCGTTGATAAAAGAATCTCGACGGAATTTTTCTTTTATTTCGATTGTAAGATCGAAATCTTTTCGATTTGAAATCGATAGAAAAATACTGCTTTATAAGATCGATAGAGATTTTTTTTGCTGATTAGAATGGTATTGAAAAGTGATAGTTAACGATGTGAATGAACTGCATTTTCGTTAAGGACGGCAATATAACACACCTCTCTCATATTTTATCAAAATACGCAGTTTATTATTATACCGTTGAATCTACTGTGTATATCCGAAATTGTTATTCCAAAATAAATTTAATCTCTGCTTTCTCACTTCTACGATCCACAGTAATTATTAAAATTTTATTATTTAATTTTAAATTACACACACGCATGTCGAATTGATAACCGTATTTGTATTTACTAAAAAAATACGATTTTTTAAATTTCGATAGTTGAAACGAAAAAGTATGTAAGCGACATCGGCGTTTCAAACAAAAAATGGTTTAAACAACCTAATAAACACTTTACAGAAGAGTGGTTGTTCTGTGAACTGTCATTGTCGCTTACACTCTGTCGATATGTTTAACGATACCAAGAAGTGTTTAGAAGCACAATATTTGGTTATACAAATAAAACTTGGTCGATTTATAAAACATAAGTAAGTTTTATCAACGGCCAAACGTAATGCCTGTTTACGTAAAGGTGCTGATAAATTGAACATTCGCTTGTAATAAGCATTCTTGCGAATATTACAGAAAAATTAACGAGAGCGTTTTAGCGAGCGTTCTCGTTCTTGAGCGTTCGTTTTTCAGCCGTGATTCAGTAAATGCCACCTTTTCAAAACACGTGATTTCAACTTGATTAGAAGGAAAATGAAAAAAAAATCTTTTCGCAAGCTTGGCAACCATAATGAATCCGGTTCCAATTTGGCGAAGGAAACAAGTAAATTTGCTTTGTCAATCAAAAAACAGCGAATGCTTGATGTGCTAGTACAAGTGAATACTCAATTTTATCAGCACTATAAGATTGCATCGGTATAGCCAGAGTTTTTTGTGTTTAACCGCCAAGAAATTTTCACTTCTGCTAATTTTCTGTTACACAATTACGTCGTTTAAATTACATTGGGCATTTTCGTTTAAACTGCTACCTATCTGTGAAAAAACGTTACTGATGTTGTTTTAGATAAGTGATAAATTTAATAAATCATGATTCTATATTGTTTTACTATCATATTAGCCCCTTATTTCAAGTAATCTAAGTAAATAAATAGTAATCTAGATACGTTTTGGTCATGACCGTTACCAATAAAAGAGGACAGTACTGCAAGACGTAAGATGGCGCATTTCTGGATTTAATTTTATTACTTTGTTTTAAATTTGTTCACAATTTAAGTAAAAAAAAGAAGCTTTAGTCATTTGAAAATAATAAAAAATAACTCGACACTTTATGTAAATAAAAACGTCAGTTATTTGGAATTTATATTATGGGACATCACATGAGTGGGTTGGTAGCCATTTTGACGAAAATGCCCATATTTGATATTTTGTTTCATAAACCCCTAAATCTCAAAAAAACAACCCCTCCCCACCCCTGAAACCTGGCTACGCCCGTATAAGACGCTGTAGGTCATTATGCGTACTTATAAAGTGAATTGGCCTGTGTAAACGGTTGAACTTGGCCAAACGTATCCTATATCACACAAGACTTGACATGCGGCCAAGTTGACACGATAGTTGCTCAAATTCAATAATTTAGAACATCACTTAAATATATTTCTTAATATTAAAATTGTTTGTAATTTGTAAATAAATGAAGGTGTAAGATTTTTTTATTGTTTTATTTTTATTGCTTTTTTACTTTATTGACCTCCCCCCCTCCCACCCGCTGGATCCTAGGACCGTTACTCAGAGGGAGTAGCGGACCTAGGACTCGAAAATGCAAGCTTCGGATGCAACCAGGATACGCTCGGATCATACATCTACACATATAATAAAATGATAGGAAAGTCAAAACTGTACATTGAATATTTTTTTAAAAGAATACTTAGGGTGTGATCTACAATCGATACCGAAGATAAAAATATAGTTTTTAGAATTATTGTCTGTTTGTCTGTATGTCCGGGATAAACTCAAAAAGTACTGCATGGATTTACTTCAAATTCGGCACGAATATTATTAATAAGTCGGGTCAACACATAGGCTACATATTATCACGCTATCACCTTCGGGGAACGAGCAGTGAACCTTTATTTCTTGAACGCATTCTGTAACAACGTATAATCTAACGACTCATATTTGAATGTTGTAAGGTATTATGTTAAAACCATGCTATAAGCTAGAAACTTGGTGGCGATACCGATCTCCACGCGGGCGAAGCCGCGGGCAGAAGCTAGTGGTAAATAATACAACGTGAATATATTTCACACTTCTTTTAATGAAGCAAAAAATACTTTAAGTAATTGAAATATAATAATATTAACTTAGAATAACAGAAATGAGGGTACCTACCTACAAATAATTTTCAAATCAAAAATGAATATTGGTTGGCCTGAGATAGTGGTGAAGGCAGGGTCGGATTAGGCCGGAAGGAATCGAACCCGGGTTATCGGGTCTACACCAAGGCAAGCGCTAGTACAGTCAGCGGCAAAAGTCTATAATGATTGCACAGATTCCTAAATTAAAAATTCGATAGAAAATGGTTCATTATATTATAATCAAAGTTTAAAAGTAGTTCAAAAGAGCAACTAAGTAATTAAACATCATTTTCATTAAGAACCATAAGTTACTTTGCTCAAAGTTACTGTGCAAAATATGAGAATAATCATAGATCTTTGAGGCTGACTGTACAATAGGATAAGCACCAATCAGTGAGTGCGAACGAGACAAAATATACATTCTATCACACAACGCTTATATCTATCTCACTTGAATTTACAATTTTAGCTTTTTAATACATAAAAAGTTGAAAAAGAAAAGAAAAAATGACCAAAAAAAAAATTAAAAAAATTATAATACATCCAAATAAACCATAGTATTAGAAGGCACTCATGTAACTACATCTGATGCAAGGTACACACCAAGTGAACTGAGGCGAACAACACAAATAACTGCGGTACTTCGGTTGGTGTGTACAGTCAGCATCTGACTGATCTTAGCTTGTAAAGTACTCAACATAGATATTTTAAGAACTCTGGGTGTGACTTGAAAGAGAATGTTGTAACGAGAATTGAAAAGGGTATGCTAAGGTGGTTCGGGCACGTAGAGCGAATGACACTCCAAATATGTAAGGCACATGTAAGTGGGCAGGCAAGCCGGGGTCGACCTCGCAGAGTATACACTGACCAAATTACAGAGTTATTGAACAAAGGGCAGGTCAGAAGCACTCTATACCGGCGAGCTTGCATGAAAGATTTAATGACAGTAGAGGAAGCGCGTGAAGTGTGTCAGGACAGGCGCAGCTGGCGGTCTGTTGTCTCTGCCTACCCCAGAGAGGAAAAGGCGAGAGCATATGTATGTACTCTGATAGCTCACATAATCATAGTAAACTGATTACTAAACCGTTTTGACCATTGTGGGTGCTAATATAAATTTGAATTTGTAGATTATTTTGAGTACTTTGCAAGCTAAGATCAATATGATGCTGACTGTACACAGTATTACATTACAGAAATAAAATAAAATCATATTTTGTGCCTTTTTAATTTTGTTCATCAAATAAATTTTATAATCAGCTTTTCATTTCCATGAACGCATTTACTTTTCAAAACAGTTATAACAGTTTGCAATTTTATTAAAAATACATAATAATACAGGGATAATAGTATTTAGGTAAGTACAGTCGCTGGCTTTTGATGTGGCACGTTAAGAAGAGTGAGGAATAGACTGTACATTTGTATATTATTTCATCAACCAACTGTACGAGTGTTTGTATTATAAAACATAAAAATACATGTGAATTTTATTGGTACATAGGTTTAATATAAAGTTTACTTACTATTGTATGGTTATAAAAAGAAGTTAATATTCAAATATCTTTTCACTTCTCATATTCACATTCAAATCATAAACTTCAGTTGATCGGACAGCTCGAGTTACCTTTGTAAATATTATAAGTGAATTGTTAAGAAGCAATTGACCGATTCCTGATCTTGAGTGCTATTTGAAAGCACCTAAAATCGGGAATCGCACTTTCTCTCGAGTTATACACAGTATTTTATAACACACCTACTAGGCAAATTTGCGTGACATTTTGAAGTATCGGCTGACTATTTTTCAGGACACTTTCTCTTAAATTCACGCAAAGTAAAGGATACAATGTTAATAATTAGCATTTGCACATCATTCACAAGGAGTTCAGTTACTTGTAGTCAAAAATTCATGTTTAAAAATAGAATCACATATTTTCGAACTTAATTTGCATGTTACAGCTTACCTTATTGCATTAAATCATAAGTAAATTGAATTTTATAAAATTCAAAAATTCATAAATTTTATAAAATTATTATTAAAATAAAATACTTTTTTATTTCTTCGTTTTTCATGTTAGTTAGCACCGTAAATAATACGCAAATGAAATACAAAAAAATAAAAAAAATGCTCTTTTTTATGACTATAAGTAGCTCAATCTCCCTTGTTAATGATGTGCGAATGCGAAAATAAACGCAATGTATATTCAGAAATGAGCTTACACTATAGGTTCTAGAATATCTAGAAAGCGGATAAACATACATAAATACATTTTTTTCTTATATACTTAATTGAACTATTTCAGATTACATGCAGTAATTTAAACAACTTTTATTTTCAAGTTTCTATCAGTCTATAAAACCAGTTGATATCCTAATATAGTAATACATTTTGACATTATTTCAAGAATTAACCGATTCTTCATCTTGAGTGCTATTTCAAAGCACCTACAATCGGGAATCGCACTTTCTCTCGAGATATACATAGTGTTTTATACTACACCCACTATTCTAGACAAATAATACATATTTTAATGAAAATTTGTTGTAAACTTATATCGGAGAATTTAACATAAGACCAAACTTGGATATGTTCCGTGAAGCGACTGCCACCTGACTCCACAACGCACTGGCGATATCCAAGTTCTGTAGTTAGACCAGTTGTCGGACTGAGGCTCCAACTACCCGTAACGACTGCCATAGATGTTTGCTAACCGATGGTTTGACACGAAAGGGTCTTAATTTGTTAAGAATGGTCTCCTATCCTAAGATGGGTTAGTATTGTTAAACCTTGCTATGTGTTAACTATCTTTAGACTGCCTTATATTAAGACCTGAAGACCGCTGCCATAATAACCATCGTGTTGTGTTCTCCAAGGTAAGTAGGGTAGCCAGAGCTCACTGAAGGGATTCTGTGCTGTTAGCGGAGAGACCAGCTCTCTCAACCCCCCCCCCCCTCTATTCCCTGCATCATCAGGTGGGCCGTGTGCTTATTTGCCACCTATGTCGTATAAAAAATGTGCGGTAGGCCTTAGTAGGTGTAGTATTTATAAATTCTTTCCAATATTGGCAGTCTTATACGCTCACGTTTGACGATCTGGCAACTTAGTTTTAAAATCTCCAACTTATTTCTCAATGGTGTCGGCCAAAAATCCTTTCAAGATATTAGTACACCATCCCACGCACGAATAATTTTATTGCGCACATATAACTGTTGTTTAAAAAGCCGTTTTTAAATTGAGAATTGCCTATTCATTAACGGTTGGTTAAAGTGTATTTTCGATAAATTTTAGTGTACGTTCAATAAATTTTAGTGCATTGTCAATAATTTTTAGTGTATTTTAAATAAAATTACTATTAATTACCGAGGGTATTGATTATAATCGTTCGCAGGAGTGAGTTTCTAAGTTTATTATCGACAAAAATTGACGCCCGTATAACAAACTTTTATAACGTTATTTTAAAAGAAATTTGACCGCCATGTCATATCCAACTTCCAATTTTAATACTTGATAGCTTTTTTTACATATTATAATAAATAATAAATATATTTGTATTCTGTTAAGCAGTACCTACTAATGTCATCGATTTTTTTTAATAGTCAGATTTGAACTCGGGACCTCTGTATCGTAAGGCCACTTAGCTACCGACGCTTAAGAGAAACATGACCAGCAAAATATCATAACTTTAGATTTTTATTAAATTTTTAATTTATTTTGAAAAAATATTTGTAGGTACCTAATTAATTTTTTATTGTGTGAATTATGGACAAAACTGTTTATGAAATTAAATATTATTTTCTTTTTAAGCTACCAAGTACACAACAACGCGCGACTCTGAGTAATTTCCCACATTTCGAAAACGCCATTTCCCGAAATGACCAGAAAAATTCACAATTTAATCATTCGTCCCCGACTTTTCATTCGTCTCATGCGTTATTACCAACTTTCTCTTATTTTTACACGATTTTAACATAAGTCTAAAATCTTTCACTTTAGATATATTACGCAAAATGTCCGGTTTATTCCTTATACTAGCTGTTAAATTATCACTTTTATTAGTTGATATACTTGGGCATATCATGTTGTTTCCGGTTAGAGTTTCAGTTTTTAATATAATTGGTTTATTCGGACTTTTATCTATACTTGTAACTGGATATTTCACGTTATCTCCGGTTAAAGTTTCACCTTTTATTACAATTGATTTACTTGGGTTATTTTGTTGGTCTATACTTGTTGTTACTGGATATTTCGCGGTGTCTCCGGTCAAAGTGTCGGACTGTTTGTTGGCATATATTCTTGGTACATATTTTTTCGTGGGTAATGGTACGATGGTCACGTCTGGTCTTTTTCGTTTGGTGGGTTTCGAAACTTTGCCAAATTTAGTTTTTCTTTCTTCTTTTTCAACTTTTTTAATGTCTACGTTGCCATCTTTTTGCTTTATTAGCATAAAGGGTGTTATATCTGAAGGTATTTTGCTATCTCCCAAGTTCCTCCAGGTCATCTTGTTGGCTATCAGCATGGAGAGGTCTGCGATATTGTTCTCTGTAAGGAGGTCGCTCACGTTGGTCCCATCAAAGTTTGTAGTGTTCGGATCAGCGCCATTTTCTACTAGGACGCTTATGGTTTTTCTGAAATTGTCTATTATAGATGATTTGTTGCCGCGTTCTGTAAAAAAAAAAAATGTGAATATAGTTTTTTTCATCTATACTAATATTATAAAGAAGTGAAGTTTGTATGTTTGTATATTTGTTAAATTGTAAGGGGTAATCTCGGGATCTACTGAACCGATTCTGAAAATTCTTTCACCAATAGAAAGCCACATTATTCGTGAATGTCACAGGCTGAATATCATCACGCTACTGCCCAAGGGAGCGGTGCGATACTCATTAATGTGAACAATTCCGGTAGATTCCCATACATTTTTGGAAAACTAAAGTTAAAAATGGTGCATCGGGGTTCGAAATACGCCACGGGCGAAGCCGGGGTGGGTCAGCTAGTATATATTATAAATTGTAAAGTGGCTGTGTCTGTACATTGGAGATATTAAAAAAAAAAACTTGGGTTGGGAACGATTCTGAACGCGAAAATATTTATTTTGGATTTCTTGTCTCTTTGTCTGTTTTTGTGCGATGAACACAAAAACTACTGAACAGATTTTGATGCGGTTTTTTTGTTTGAAAGGTTAGACTTAAACTTTTAGGCATCTTTGATCAGACTGGAGATATAGTAAAACATTTTTTAACTATATATAAATAAATACAATAAATACATACTCTACGACATTCTACACATCGCTCCCTAGACCCAAAGTAAGCTTAGTTTCACTAGCTTGTGTTATGGGTGCTATAGAATGCTGATAAACATACTTATATACTTTTTTTTGTAAATACATACTTATTATACATAGAAACACCCAGACCCATGCAAATAGACATATTCATGCATACAAATATTTGCATTGAGCGGGAATCGAACCCGCACCCTCTGCGTAGCAGTCGCATGCACTACCGCTACGCCACAGGGGCCGTCTAACCCCCTAATATCTTTGTAACAAGTGTACTAATTGAATGAAATTTTTAAGCAATTGCATGCTAACTATTTCCAATGATTTTCTGGTCGGAAAAAAATATCATCCAAGACGGGACTTGAACCCGTGACCAGTCCCTTACAGGGGGATACTCTGACCAACTGAGCTACCTGGACCCATCTTCGATGCTTGAAATTTTCCGATATATTCTACGGCTTAGGGCGCCGGTGGAGCCATCTACCGTAATTCCCCTGTAAGGGACTGGTCACGGGTTCAAGTCCCGTCCTGGATGATAATTTTTTCCGATCAGAAAATCAAGTGTACTAATACTTGTGTTACACTGAGCAGGCATCGAACCCGCTATCTAACGCCGAAGTATACATACCTATACAGTTCATGCAAGCCGCCCCAACTGCTAAATAAAGGGCGGTGTTCCCACTGTTGGGCATCTTGAAGTTGACCGTCTCCGCGACCGTCTCCACAAGCAATTTCACGTTTTCATATATACCTAGCTTGCAAGCCATCATGAGTGGGGTATACCCTGCAAAAAACAAGTCATTTGAACATTTATATAGGTTAGGTGGTAGACAAGCACACGGCCCACCTGATGGGAAGCGGTCACCGTGGTCTATGGACGTGTAACAAGGTGTCACACACGCGCTGCTTACCCTGAAGGGAAGGAGGAGGAGGGGTACAGTGAGCTCTGGCTACCCTACTTACCTTGGGGAACACAATACGATGTTTGTTGCGCCGTTTCTTCTCCACTAGCGCCTAGGAAGCGGTGGTAAACTTAGTATTAAGTAGTTTTTGACGTCAAAAAGATGTAATTACGTTACACTATTTTGAGAATAAAGAAATTGAATTGAATTGAATTGATGGTTATTATGTGGCGGTGTTCTGTAGGGCGGAGGTACTACCCCAGTTAGACTGCTCAGTTCGGGAGATACCGTCGTATCCTGCCTCCATCAGACTGTGTACTGTGTATTTATGTACTCACCTTGGTCGTTTGTCAGCTTGCTAACATGTGTAAGTAATATGTCCGCTAATTCCGAATCCGTTTTCGTCGCATACGCAGATTTCCATAATCCTTCGATGTCTTCTAGGATTTTTCTGTAAAAGTGAAATTAAGAATTTCATACATACATGAACTCACGCCTATATCCCCGAAGAGGTAGGCAGAGGTGCTAGCACCCACATTTCGCCAGTTTATGTTTAGGTCCCAATGTAATAGGGTGCGGGCCGGAACCTCCACGTGGTGCACCTGGGCAACGTAGGCGAGCAGCGCCTCCCACTCGCCACGGGAGACGCTGCTGCCTGCGGCCAATCCGGCCGGGGTGGGAGTGGCCCTCTAGAGGGCTGCTCCGAGGCTCTCCACGTGTCCCTCTGACTAGCAGATGGCACAGTGGGGAGCGAGCGGGGGGCGAGCTGATTGTCTGCGCGCCGACGGTTGGGTGACAGGACGGCCTCCTGTCACCCTACACCCCACCGTCGGCGAAGTGGCGCGATGCTCGCCCCACCCCCCCTTTCGTGGGGTCGAGGGGGCCATCTTAAAACCGTAGATGGCCCGGGGTCAGCTGGGGTGCGAGGGATATGCCCATTGGGTAACCTTACACCCCGGTTACTAAGGCCCGAGACGGCGTGCGGTTTTAGTCGGTTCGATCCCGACATAACCACCCCCGATGGCCGACGGGGGTGGTATCCATGGGGATTTCCGCACGATAAAAAAAAAAAAAAAAAAATGTCCCAATGTAATAGGTGGCGAGCCTATTGCCATTAACCGGGCACTTATAAACCTGCGATAAATACACACATAACTTCGAAAAGCATCGAAAAGTCATTGGTGTGTGCCATGGTGAACCGGGGATCGAACCCGAGAACTCGTCTTAGCAGTCCATTACCTACCTAGACTACCGCGGCAACTCGCCATCTAGCGCCATCTAGGTTAACATTAAATCCAAATGATAGGTCAGGTTTTTTATCAAGAGATAAAAAAATGGAAATAATATGAGTCATACGTGTTATCAGTGAAATATAAGCCCCCTAACATTTATCACTTATCTACCTAACCTATACCAACTACAATATTATAAAATTGTAAAATAGGTATGTCTGTACATTGGTCATGATTAAAAAAACTTGGATTATGTTATACTAGCTTCCGCCCATTTTTAAGTAAATCCATGCAGTACTTTTGATTTTATCCCGGACATATAAACAGACAAAAACTCTAAAATCTATATTTTTGGCTTCGGTATCAATACATCAAAGTATACTTTTCAAAAAATATTCAATGTACAGTTTTGACTTTCCTACCATTTTATTATATACTAGCTGTTGCCCGCGGCTCCGCCCGCGTGGACGTCGATTTTCGGGTTTTTTTACTATATCGCCAGTTCCAATCAGCTGATTGTGATCAAATATGCGTAAGATTTTGAGTCAAACCAAAACCTTTGTAATAAAAAAAACCGCAAAACGAAGTGCGGGCGAAGCCACGGGTATCAGCTTGTATAAAAAGTAGCCTATATGTTGCCCAAAACTATGAACTATAATCGTACCAAGTTTGATTAAAATCCCTCCAGTAGTTTTTGATTTTTGCGCGCACAATAATTTTGCTGGGGTCCGCTTTACCAGTCTTAACTGCGGATGTGGCTGGACCTAGATATTTTCCGTGAAGCGACTGCCATCTGACCTTCACAACCCAATGGTGACATTAGGCGATATCGAAGCATTGCAGCTAGACCGCTGTTGTTGGACTTTTTAGGGCTCCAATTACCCGTAACGACTACCATAGATGTTTGTATGGCAACCGGGACCGACGGCTTAACGTGCTCTCCGAGGCACGACAACCATATTCATGCGTACAAATATTTGCACTGAGCGGGGATCGAACCCAAAGGGCGACACTTACCTAGCGTTATTTCGACAATGGTCGAGCAGGACCTTCAGATGGTCAGTTAGCATTGCAGCTGCTATGTGGAAGTAGGTTTGGTCCTGGGCATCTGTGTCCAGGACATCAGCGTTGTATTGGAGAAGTAATGATGTCAGTTCCGTATTCGCCTGGTACAGGGACATCTTCAACGGTGTCTGGAATTAGAAGACATTTAATAGTATGAGGTATCGTTATAGACCCGCCAACCTCGCTTTTTAAGGGGGTATGACGGGGGCACCATAATATACATACAAATCACTATTTACTGTCCAAATTAATGAGTTATTGAAAAAAGGGCAGGTCAAAAGTACTCTATACCGGCGAGCTTGCATGAAAGGTTATGACAGTAGAGGAAGCGCGTGAAGTGTGTAAGGATAGAAGCAGATGGCGGGCTGATGTCTCTGCCTACCCCGGAGGGTAAAAGACGTGAATATATGTGTGATGTGAACAATTCCGGTAGATTCACATATATTTTAGGAAAACTGATAAATGATGAGCATTATTATGTGAGTTAAAAAGGGTGCATCGGGGTTCGAAATACGCCACCGGCGAAGCCAGGGTTTGTCAGCTAGTGTATAATAAGTATGTATTTACAAAAAAGTATATAAATATGTTTATCAGGATTCTAGAACCCATAACACACGCTAGTTAAACTATGCTGTGTAGAATGTGGTACAATATTTATTATTTATTTCAATATTACAAACAGACAAATCAATTTTATATATCTGTACTAGCGACCCGCCCCGGCTTCGCACGGGTGCAATGCTGATACTAAATTAAATACACTACAGAATAACTATGAACGTTGTATATAAAAACATAGCGGCCTCCCCGCACTGCCCCTTCCGACCGGTACCGCCTGCCGCAAACGCAAATTTTAAATTTGTAATATCTCCGAAAATATTTGTTTAATTTACATGCTGTAAGGAACCATATTGATCTATATTAATTGCACACTGTATTTAAGGTACTTAATTCGATAAGGATTAATGCCGTATTGCTTAAAATAGCTTCGTAAATAAGCCATTTTTTCACGTAAAAAGTAAACAATAAAAATGGTTAATGTGGGTTATCCCTAAAAGATAAACATATACCATCGCGGACTTTTTTGTAGACCTTTTTATGGTGTACAATACTGTAGTACATTAATTTGATCTAACTCGTAGGGTTTAGGCAGCGTTTTTGCTAAATTGCTAAATAAGCCCGAAAAAATAGGTTAATTTACGACATCACGTTAGAAACCTCTAAAATTAGCAATGTTGCCTTAGTATATGATGCATGTATTATACATATAAACCTTCCTCTTGAATCACTCTATCTATTGGAAAAAACCGCATCAAAATCCGTTTCGTAGTTTTAAAGATTTAAGCGCACATAGGGATATAGGGACAGAAAAGGCGACTTTGTTTTATACTATGTAGTGATGATAGATAGAAAAGGACGTGGTACTTTCCATATCGATAAATCGCCCAATTCCGTCGGGAAATCCCGCTACGTATTAAAATATTGATAACGTTACGTGGAATGTTTACAATACTACAATACCGTATTGTGTTTTCCTTACGAGAATGGACCTATAAAACTAATGGATAGAACGTATTAAAGATGAGACTGTATCACAAAAAAGCAGTATGAAAAAAATACATAGAAATGTGATGGTAAAATCGTATAATTTGGTTCCACATACATACATACATACAAATCACGCCTTTTTCCCATTGGGGTAGGCAGAGACAACATCTTTCCACTTGCTACGATCTTGGCATACGTCTCCCGCTTCTTCAACTTTCATAATTGTTTTCAAACATGCACGCCGCTTGCGGGTACTCTTGACCTGGCCTTTCTCCAAAACGTCTTGGATCTGATTAGAATGTTTTTTTTTATATAGGACACGTCAAAATGACTTTACCTCGCCTGATGGTAAGCTAAAGGTAAATGTACGCCTAGGTCGGCCTTTACCAGGTTGCCCATTCGCCCTCGCCTCATTTAACTGTTTCGTCAATCTCTCTACATGTCCCAACCATCTAAGCATTCCTTTCTCTATCTTGGTCACTACATCTTCAATCATACCGCAACGTTCCCTTATTACTAGTGGTTCCACATACTGCTGCTAAAAGTAAAATCTAAGCCGATTTCGTCAGTTGTATTGTTCGTTACGTCCATTGGTTTATAGGTCCGTGAGTTTCGAAGGAAAACCTTATCAGTGACTGTGGAGGGGCGTCACCAGGGAACTCCCTCGCGATGACTAACGTGTAACAATGTGTCAATAACCTACCTTTTCTACTAATAATATAGGCTGCTAGGTAATATCCGCGGCTCCGCCCGTAAGGAAGTAGTGTTGCTGATCGATTATCGACTATCGATACGCCTATCGATAGCATCGATACTATCGATAGCTCAGAACGAGGCAATATATACAATAGATAGTTCAGCATTAATCCCAGTCGTATCCAAAGCTTTCACCTCGGAGTCTGGGGTCCGCTTTACCAGTCTTAACTGCGGACTTGACTGGACCTCGGTATTTTCAGTGAAGCGACTGCCATCTGACCTTCACAACCCAATGGTGACATTAGGCGATATCGAAACACTGCAGCTAGACCGTTGTTGTTGGACTTTTTAGGGATTCAACTATACCCGTAACGACTGCCATAGATATATGGCAACCGGGATCGACGGCTTAACGTGCTTTTCGAGGCACGACCAGACCAATGCAAATACCCATTCACGCATATAAATATTGGCACTAAATGAGTGGGGATCGAACCCGCGCCTCCTGCGCAGCGGCCGCGTTCACTATCACTACACAGGCGCAACAGCTAGTAACAAGTTAAATTTATATTTTAAATAAGTACTTACCTAGCGTAAAAAATTAAGTCTTATGACGTATTATTTTAATGTGAAGATAATTACTATTTCAAAATGTCGTAATAACATCGGCAATAATCAACATCATTATCTCGTTGGTGTGTAAACAAACAACACAAGAACAACTACAATTAACGGGGATTCCCCGGCGCGACAACTGCCTGACATTTAATACACCGGCGCAAGCGCAATAAGCAAATCATTGACGTAGGTATTGCATTATGCAAATAAAGAAATTCAATGTCGATGGATTCAATTTCTATAGAACTCACTTCGAGAACAGATTATCAATGAGCATTCCGACTGGGGTAGTACCTGCGCCCTACAGAAGCCCGAATAATAACCATCGTGTTGTGTTCCCCAAGGTAAGTAGAGTAGCCAGAGCTCACAACCCCCCCTCCCCATCGCCCCAGTCTGGGTAATGGACTGCTGAGACGAGGTCTCGGGTTCGATCCCAGGTTACCATGGCACACACCAATGACTTTTCAATGCTTTTCGAAGTTGTGTGTGTATTTATTGCAGGTTTATAAGTGCCCGGTTAATGGCAATAGGCTCGCCACCTATTACATTGGGACCTAAACATAAACTGGCGAAATGTGGGTGCTAGCAACTCTGCCTACCCCTTCGGGGATATAGGCGTGTGTTTATGTTATGTAATGTTATAGGTATATGCCCGTAATTACTTGGTTTTGCAATTATGTATAGAAATTTGTCTGATTTGTTGACATATATGATTACTACTCTGCTCCTATAGGCAGTAGCGTGATGATATATAGCCTATAGCCTTCCTCGATAAATAAGCTATTCAACTCAAAAAAAAAATTCAATTCGGACCACTAGTTCTTGAGATTAACGCGTTCAACCAAACAAACAAACTCTTCAGATTTATAATCTATACATCAAAGACGATAGATAACGATAGGTAGATAGTTAAATCTTTCTTCTTTGCTATACATATAATAAAATGGTAGGAAAGTCAAAACTGTACATTGAATATTTTTTGAAAAGAATACTTGGGGTGTGATCTACAATCGATACCGAAGCCAAAAATATAGTTTTTGGAATTTTTGTCTGTTTGTCTGTATCATCATTCTCTGAACCTTTTTCCCAACTCAGTTGGGGTCGGCTTTCCAGTCTAACTGTGATGCGGCTGAACTTGGATATTTTCCGTGGAGCGACTGCCATCTGACCTCCACAACCAATGGTCATTATGACCAATGGCGATATCGAAGTTCCAAGTTAGACTGGTTGGACTTTTGTGGGCTCCAACTACCCGTAACGACTGCCATAGATGTTTGTATGGCAACCGGGACCGACGGCTTAACGTGCTCTCCGAGGCACTAATAAACCTGCGATAAATACACACATAACTTCGAAAAGCATCGACAAGTCATTGGTGTGTGCCATGGTGAACCTGGGATCGAACCCGAGACCTCGTCTCAGCAGTCCATTACCCAAACCACTAGGCTACCGCGGTACACTCTGTATGTTTGTCTGTATGTCCGGAATAATTTAAAAAATACTGCATGGATTTACTTCAAATTTGGCACGAATATTATTAAGAAGTCGGGTCAACACATAGGCTACATAATATTATCACGCTATCACCCACGGGGAATGAGCAGTGAGCCTTTATTTCTTCAACGCATTCTGTAACAACGTGTAATCTAACGACGCATATTTGAATGTTGTTAGGTATTATGTTAAAACCATGCTATAAGCTAGCTTCACGCTATAAGTAAACTTGGTGGCGATACCGACCTCCACGCGGACGAAGTCGCGGGCGGAAGCTAGTTTATTATATTAGTATAAATAGATTTGAAATCACTCTAGGTCATTTCAATACTTATATGAAACAAGGAAGGAAATTGGAATTATTCACATAAAGACATACCTATATGGTGAAAATCCCCAATACCCATAAATCAGGATGTTTCCCTTTAGGGCCGGAATTCGCACCCAAACCCGGGCCATCTCGAATTCCGAGATGGCCCGGGTCAAGCTGGGGTGCGAGGGAAATGCTCTATGGGCCACCTTACACCCTGGCGTCAGAAAACCCTAGACCACAGAATTTATAATAGTACTAACGTACAAAACGGAAACTCACCCCCTCCCACCAATATCACTTACCTCACCCCGCACCAAGAACCATAGGCTAAACTAGTGTTGTAAAAGACTCGAGTCTTGGAGTCTCATTTAATTGAACTTGAGCTTGAAGTCTCGAGTCTTTTAAATAAAACTGAGAACTCAAGTCCTTCATAATTTTGAGTCTTTTGTAAAAAGACTTGAGTCCTGCTAAAAATAACTCGAAGACAGTCTATTATGTTCTTTTATGTAACAAAAATATAGTTATTTGCTTACCATCTTTCCGTTAACATTATCAATTTACTCATTTATTGTGTTGCCAGATTAATCATAAGATATAATAACTCAGATCGGTATCACCTATTACCTATTAGGTACTTATTACCTATTATGTACCTATCTATTGGATAATGTGATAAAACAACTCAAGTTCATGACTCAGTCTAGTTCAAAAAACTTAAGACTCGAAAGAACTCTGAAGACTCAAAGGACTCAAAGGACTCGGAACTCACATGACTAACGAGTCCTAGTCTTGAAAACACACTCAAGTCTCGAAATGAAGACTAAAAGACTTGAGTTTTTTACAACTCTAGGCTAAACGCTAGGCAATATTCACAAGGGCTGTGTACGGAACACAGCACCGCACATCGCATCGGGCAGGAGAGAGAGAAGGACAGCATGAGTCGGTTTTGTAAGGCGTTCTCTCTATCGCACACGACGCGACGCCGCGTAGCACTTACTCACACATCAATACCACCGTGCATGTACACAAACTATGCATGTTGTATTTGATATACGATTGTTTCATACATTTTTTCGAGTTTCCGGGGTGTGCCTATACCGCGTGCGGTTTTAGTCGAGTAAGAGTCCGATATATCGGTGTAAAATATCGTAGAATACCTTTTTTTTATACTACGTAGGTGGCAGACACGGCCCACCTGATGGGAAGCGGTCACCGTGGCCTATGAACGTGTGCAACACTAAGGGTGTCACACACGCGCTGCTTACCCTGAAGGGAAGGGGGGAGGGATAGGAAGGGGTGGGGAGGTTAGGAAGGGGTGGGGGGAGGAGGGGTACAGTGAGCTCTGGCTACCCTACTTACCGGCGGGAACACAACACGAAGGTTATTATGGCGCAGTGTTCTGTAGGGCGGAGGTACTACCCCAGTCGGACTGCTCATTTCGGACGGGAGATACCGTCGTGTCCTACCTCCTTGAATATTACTATTGGTAAAGTATAATATTAGTATAGATCAATGGTATAGATAAATAATTAAAAAACTTACCAAATTATCAGCCATGATGTCCACAGAAATGTTCTTCATTTTTAGTACCACGCACTGGCGCTTCAGCAGATCCAGGTCGCTATGCAGCACCGCTACGTGGATAGGCCTGGAAATTGGACCTGCATTACAAAACTACACATTTTTTATACCGCTTAGGAAGCAGACGAGCACACGGCCCACCTGATGGGAAGCTGAGATTTGGAGATTGCGATCCCTAGTCTCGGCATCTCCAAGTCTTACTACTTACTAAGCGAACACCAATTATGATTCTTACAAATTGTATAACTCATAATACTTATATATATACTAGCTGTTGCCCGCGGCTCCGCCCGCGTGGATGTCGAAATCCATTTCAAAAACTATCCTATCTCTCAAGTTGGATCGAACTGCACATGGTGTGCGAATTTTATTATAATCGGTTAAGTGGTTTAGGAGTCCATTGAGGACAAACATTGTGACACGAGATTTATATATATTAAGATGTTCATACATAAATTATGAATTATGTAGGCAAAAGTACCAATATGTTATTAAAAAAAACTTTTCAAAGAAAAAAAACCTACTTCAACGGACATCATTAAAATGAGACCACATGGGAAGCTATCAAATTAAAGAAGTATCATCAAAATCGGTTCACCCAGTCGAAAGTTCTGAGGTAACAAACATAAAAAAATACAATCAAATTGAAAACCGCCTCCTTTTTTTAAGTTGGTTAAAAATTTAATTCCACCATAATATGAAAATTTGTGAGTCAGACAGACAAGCACACGGCCCACCTGATGGGAAGCGGTCACCGTGGCCTAGGGATGCGTGCAAAAAAAAAGCAAAAAAAAAATGGGGAAAAAACGGGAAAATGGATGGATATTACCTTTCACACAAAAACGGCTGAACCAATCTAGATGAAATTTGGTACAGGAATAGATTATAGTTTGGAATAATAAATAGGCTACCTATTAATCCAGGAATAAGTTCCTAAGGGAAGCAAAAGGCTAAGCATAGGGCAACAGTCAGTTCAAAATAATATACTTACAAGTGATCGCTTTCATCCCGGTTCAAGCAGTTTTGAAAATCGTACATGCCTTGTTGTAGTAACATTCTGATCCGTTGCTGCTGTGGCATAGTTTGCAGCAACTTGTTCAACGGTGCAGGTTTATCGTTAACGTGCAAGACTTTACCAGAATCAAAATCATGAATAGTGCGAGGCTCGTTTTGATGACTCTGCGTTACTCTATCAATCATGCTTAGAGGATTGTTCAGGAGCTCCGGTGTGGTAGCAACCGATATCGCTGACAGCCTACCGACACTGTTGTTAGAATCTTCGTCGAACATAGCCCCTTTCAATTCAGGGAACGTTGATTCTTCTTTACGAGATTCTTTTTTTATAACGTCGTTACTATCGAACAACATGTGAAAATTACTCGGAGGTATCACAAGCCTCCTCGGTTTGTTTTGTACGGGCGCTTCTCTTATAACATATGGTGTGAGCTTGGCACGTTTAGGTCTACGTTTCATTCTTTCTGATTTAACCGTCGCTACAAACGATTCTTCGGTTTGGCACTGTGCTTCAATGTAATTGTTGATAGCTTTGTGGATTTTAACGTTCGTATAATCCATTTTTTTATTTTCATCGTCTACCTGGCAAGCGATTGGCTTAGTTGATTTAGGAACGGTGAGCAAAGAGTATATACCACGGATCTTTAACTCTTGATTTATAACCGAACACAATGCGCTGAATAATATATCATAGTTACTCTGGCCAATGACTCTAGCGACTTCATCTGAGGTCTTTTGAATTAGTTCGCCAGAATGCAGCTTGCATTTCGCAATGGTTCGACAAGAATTATTACTTTTATTTAATCTGTTGACAATGACAATTTCTTGGGCATCCCCGCACAGAAAATCCCCCGGACGCGTCTCGTATAACACGTCTTCTTGTAACGGAACAGATTTCACAACCTTCACATTACCTTTGAAAGGTAACAACTCCTTTTTTAATATAATTTTCTTGTTTAATATAACAGGCAGTTTGTTGTTAGATTTCTTAATTGTGATTGCTTTTACGTCGTTGGGCATTTTTTACACTTTTAACACAGTATTATCACTTAATTAACTGAACACGCACTTGTTACTTGATACTAAGATTAAATCGTGACGTTTTGAAAAGTATAAACACAGAAAACATATTATATTTATTAGTTTTGCGACTTTAATTCAGGGTAACCCCCTGCTACATGCCAGACACGGACAGCTTAACTCAGCAGCATAGAGTAGAGTAGACTGCATCATAGAGTAAGGTAGGTACTCATTTGGTTTGCGTAGGTGTTTGTTTATGGTCATTGCATGACGTTTATAGTCCCCGATTTAAGAAAAGTCGGGACGTAGTCGTGTCGTCTGTCAGAGTCATATAATGTAGCTCAGAGCCGTAACCAAAAGTAAAATATTGTAACCAAAAGTGTAAAATGATAAACAACCGAGTGTGAAGGGGATTAAACTATTTTACGACCATTTTGACCTGTACCTTTTTTAATACCACTTAGGTGGCAGACAACTCAGACAAGCACACGGCCCACCTGATGGGAAGCGGTCACCGTGGCCTAGGGATGCGTGCACTCACGCTGCCGACTCTGCAAAAGCCTTCTAATGCCCTTTTTGAAGAACCCCATATTGTAGTCGCTAGGGAAAACCATGTGAGGGAGATAATGCACCTAATGAGTATATGACCTGACACTTTGCGCATTTATTATTGGCGAGTAGCACCCCTCACTCACTACAAGAGACGCTGCTACCTGCGACAAGTGCAAGCTGAGGTGGAGGTGGCCCTCTAGAGTGCTACTCCAAGGCTCTGGGCTCTCCACGTGTCCTTCTGACTAGCAAAGGGCACAGTGCTGAGCAGGTGGGAAGCAGGCTGGTTCTATGCGCGTAAATGAGGAATGACAGGACTACCATCTGTCACTCTGCGTCTCACTGCTTTTAAAATTAATGAACTACCCCTAAAATGGTGAAAATGCAAAGATAACTTGATTAAATATATAATTACAATGGTACATACATAAATTGATTAATATATAATTTTATTTTAAAAAATCTTTCTTATGAAACTTGTTCGGATCCATGAAGCTATAGATAAACATGGAGGCCTCACTTCCAATACCTACTTGAAGCTCAGTCTGTATTTACTATCTTGCTCTCTGTGGGCCGACTTCTCTTTCTAAGTATGATAACCTTCTAAGCAAGAAATCACCATTTAAACAAGTTTAAACACTTACGCGTGGAATTTTATATCACATCCTTGACGCCACATACTACCGCAACCACGCACTATACAATTTTGCACCATTTTTTGAGTTTATACTTATAATTAACTTTAAATATGTTAAAAACCAAAACAATAATAAACAACCGCCATATTGTTTATTGATAGTTGACATGTAGTACTAATGTTGCCACATTACGTACTGAATCCATAGACAATGGGAATTTAATTCACTGATTTCCGGATTCAACAACCCAATCATGCATAATAAATGGCATATAATTTTTCAATTTCCACATTAATAATCGTAGTCGAACTATAGAGTTATTTATAAATCATTTTACTTGCATTTTTGGTTAGTATGGTCTATTTCTATTATTTACTAGGAGATACTAATAAGAAGATAGCAACATTGTACAAATACACGGAAGAGAAGTCGGCCCACAGAGAGTGAGATACAGACATGTAGGTATTTGGATCAAGCTGTTCTTCCCGGTTTGGCCTCCATGTTTATCTATAGCTTCATGGTTTGGCCTCCATGTTTATCTATAGCTTCATGTTCGGATCGTACGCTGTAAAAGTCCTTTTCAAAGCGTAATGCTTTTTGGCATTCCCCGTCCGTCCGTACGATTCATTTCACTTATTTATATTTTATCCTTGACCTGCTTCGTCTATATCTTTCAACTAAGAATACGAACATAGAAACAAGAAGATTTTTTTAATATAAATTAAGACGGAATTAAGTTACATCACTCACAATTGTTATTTTTATATATACATCTTCTTTACAATAATTTTAAATCTTTCATTTGACATGATTTCCTGTAAAGGAATGTAAAAATTACAATACTGTTGGTTCGTTCCGAATACCTCATTCGATTCGAAAAGATACAAATAATGTAAATAAACAATATTTAATATCTTTTGTTTTATTGAATGAATGCTGTATATAATAAATATATTATTTAAAAAAACATGTGATGTCTGGTGAATTTTCTATAATAATTTATATATAAGAAATCAAAAGTTATGTAAAGCAAAGTTTACAAAACAACTTGTCAAGTTCTTCAAACTTCATAGTTTTTTTTAAAAACCGATCAGAAACTTGCGAATATATTTGCATGTAAAAATATTAATTAATATACCAAAGTGTTGAAATGTTATGTTACTGAATTATTTATTAGTGAGTAACGGTACAGACAATCGTATTTTATTAAAGTAACTCATCTTAGAAGGTGAATATTTTTTTGTTTCGGTCAACCGTAACCGTGAAAGAGTTTTTGACCGACTCTAACCTAAGAAAAGTTTGAAATTAAAGAAACAAACAGAAAGTTTTAAGATTGAGTTGGAATATTTTATATATTTTTTAGCTCATATTGAACTTATGAACCTTGAGTATCTATTCGTATGTTTACAGTATAAGAAGCACTTCTTATTGTCTAACTATTCGCAGTTGACTGAATGTGGAGTAAAGTCATGTTTTCATGCTAAGTATTTCATCACTTAGGGGAGACTGAGGATACTTGATCCTTACGGGAGACTAGGTACACAAGATTTCCGGAACTTGTACAGGCCATATCTACTTCTATATTGGCAACATCTGTTGTTTAAGATACCCAATAACTTTCTATAGTTGTTACAGTTATTACATTTGAGACTGTGGTAAATGGCGGGCGACCAAGTGATTGCTGCGGCAAAAAGTAAACTTTGGTGAATTTTCACTTCGACTAAACATATCTTTAAAATAGGACTTTTACGTGTGTATGAATTTAATACGAGCCATTACATATATCATTATCGTTTTTTTACTTATAAAAGTGGCTATATAATAGACATTTCAAAATATTTTTGTTTATAACCTCAAGTAGCTAGGGGTATACTTGGTACACTCTATTATGGGACATTTGATCCACCTGGATCAAGTGTCCCCTCACTTATTTTTTCCTCAATTCATTGCAGATCAATATGCCCAGAGTCTACAAAACTAAAGAAGGTGCATAGATTTATAAAGAATTAAGTGATTTCGAAACTAAATAAAAGTTTATTCTATTTTTAAGACATTTTTTATCTAACGCCTTGGTAATAATGGTATCATGTCACCCTAAATATGGGAGACTTGATCCCCCAAGATCGTCATCCAGACCGGGGGGATCAAGTCTTGCATATATATGGGACACATGATACAATTCCCTATTATTGCTTTTAGTCAAATAACTACGAAATTTAGACATTAATATCTTTGGTTCTCATAGCAATTATGAGCAAATAAATTTCACGTATTTCAGTACCAACGGCTTTTTAAACGGATACTCAATAAAAAAATTAGGGATAAAAAACAAAAGGGGGGATCAAGTATCCTCAGTCTCCCCTATCAATGTTCGTTTTTGAGTTTTTTGCATTAATTACAAAGTCATCATTCTCTGAACCTTTTTCCCAACTCAGTTGGGGTCGGCTTTCCAGTCTAACTGTGATGCGGCTGAACTTCGATATTTTCCGTGGAGCGACTGCCATCACTGACCTCCACAACCAATGGTTATTATGACCAAATGGCGATATCGAAGTTCCAAGTTAGACTGGTTGGACTTTTGTGGGCTCCAACTACCCGTAACGACTGCCATAGACATTTGTATGGCAACCGGGACCGACGGCTTAACGTGCTCTCCGAGGCACTAATAAACCTGCGATAAATACACACATATAACTTCGAAAAGCATTGAAAAGTCATTGGTGTGTGCCATGGTGAACCTGGGATGGAACCCGAGACTTCGTCTCAGCAGTCGCGGTTATCCTAAGCACTAATTACGAAATATTTTCAATAAATATGTAGGTTTTATAGAAGTTTTAGTTAGTGAAACCTATCATAATGAGGAAATTATATTTTGAGGAATTATCTTAGGTACCTACCTAATAACAAAATAAATTATTTACATTATGAGAAGGAGTAACTATGTACAAATAAATTTAAAAAAAAAACCAAATAAGATGTATTTCTATAGTTCTATAGGTTTGAAAAGTGAGTGATGCTGCTATAGAGGAAGTATTATACAAAGTTCCAAAAGTTGACAATGAATACAAACTCGGTTTTGACACTAACTGTACTTATAAAAGCAAATTAAACAGTAGCTATGTACTCCTTATGTAATACCTTTTAAATCTAGCCATGAAGTTCTTGTAAGATTATTAATTTACAAAGATAAATCTGTAAATGATCTGAATTTATTATGATTTTACTCACAATGGAGTTATACTAATGTCTTTCTATAATAATTTAAAACTACTCAAACTTTGTTCTATTAAGAATATAATTTCAGTACAATTTTGTACTAGAACTATAAATACTTACCTATAAAACTTGGTATGGTATCCGAACGTTTCGTATCAGCCAAACTGTTATATAAAAAATCAAAGGGTAACCCCATACCATAGAGTAACATTCCAAAGTCTGTTTGGGAATGTCTTAGAATAGTGTTTTATTAAAATATTGAAACTTTTTAAAGAAATGTAAAATTTATTTATCATTCAAGTTTTAGGAATAAAAATGTTTTATTTCATGACATTGTGACCATGTACCCAAAGTACACATAGTGGTTAAGTACTTCAAATTTTGTCGGTACTTCTAAAGTAGCTGTGTCTATACATTGGAGTAATTAAAAAAGCCTGGGTTTTAATTTATATGAACGAGCATAACCATTAAATTTTGGTATGCAACACACATTTAATTTTGGTATCCGAAATAAAACTTTGTTATCATTTTGAGTAACTCTATCTTGACAATCAGTTTTGTCTATGCTTCGGGGAATCCCCATGTCTTAAATTAGGGTCATTCAAGGTCAAAGAAGATGTTAGAAGTATATTCACGTCTCGTTTATTTTACAAGTATTTTAATGCAAGATAACTATAGAATTTTATACTCACTTATGTACTTATCTACATCATAGTTGAAATAAATGTTTTGTAGAGTTGAAATTTCAAGTTTAAGAATAATTTTTAGTTTGAATAGATAATATAGGTACCTAATATAAAAGATGAATTCAATGTAAGGTACAGTCGGCGTCAAAAGTACATGATGTTTTTCGGATTAAGTATAATAAAGTTGTGTTATTTAGGTTCTTAAATTTTTTAAATGTTGGTTAAAATATAATTAGTTTATATAAAACATTTGGTTATTTAAGTATACCATAGGTCCCAATTAATATTTATCATGCTCCTTCTCATTATTTTATTAAAGACTAGCTGTTGCCCGCGGCTCCGCCCGCGTGGATGTCGAAATCCGTTTCAAAAACTATCCTATCTCTCAAGTTGGATCGATCTGCACATGGTGTGCGAATTTTATTATAATCGGTTAAGTGGTTTAGGAGTCCATTGAGGACAAACATTGTGACACGAGATTTATATATATTAAGATTTAAGAGCTAAGTTGTTCAATAAATTAGAATTTGTAAAGATATTTTTGACGCTGACTGTACCTTCCTAGTGTCTTGTATATTTAGGGGGTCAATGACATTAAAAAACCGAGTTCAATGACTTCTGCGCAGTTACTATATATTATTATTTTGGTTGCTGGTGAGAAAATAAAACATTATTATTATTATTATTATTCACTTTATTTTAAATATAGACATATAAATTACATTTTTAAATATATATAAAAAAAAATACATTTAAAAATATAAAAAATAGTACCCCACCGGCATCGGGTACAGGGACCAAGCTACCGGTGGTTAGGGCTCCAGAGAAAGGAACCTCCTCACAATACGTGCCGTGTCGAGGAGTACTGCCTTCTGCATCAGTCCCTTAACCCAGCCACCCAACGTGAGCCTCTTTAGGTGTTGGTCGAGGCTCTTGGCAATCAGTCCGTGGACTGATATAACTATCGGGACAATGATCGCCGAATCCACATTCCACATGTCAACAACCTCATGAGCTAAATCCAAATACTTAATTTGTTTATCTTTTTCAGCTTTTATGAGGTTCTCGTCATGAGGGATGGTGATGTCGACAATCATTGCAAGCCTCTCTAATCGATCTATTACCACTATGTCAGGCTTATTGGCGACAATAGTCCTATCAGTGATAACAGATCGATCCCAGTATAATGTGACACGACCATTTTCGAGAACTGGGTCGGGCGCATACTTGTAGTATGGCACCTCTGCAGATACAAGATTGTATTTAAGGGCAAGTTGCTGATGTACAATCTTGGCCACTTGATTGTGTCTGTGCAAATATTCGCCGTTGGCAAGACGAGAACAACCTGAAATAATGTGTCTGATAGATTCCCCGGGACGGTGGCATGCCCGACATATGTCAACCGTACCATCTTTCAGAATGTACTTCTTGTAGTTGTTCGTCATGACAACTTCATCCATAATTGCAAAGACAAAACCTTCGGTTTCTCCGAAGAGATTACCAAACCGTAGCCAAGATACAGACGCCTTTAAGTCTATATCGGGCCCGTTTAAGGCCCGATAAAAGCGTCCATGTAGCTCTTTGCCCATCCATACCTCCCTGCGATCAGCAGTACTAAGTACTACAGGTTTGCGCCAGTTCTCTTTAGCCAACGCAAGAGGGGTTAAGCCATTGTCCACTGCGACCACATCACGGTGCATATCTGTATTCTTGTGTAAAAAGTATTCTCTAAGGTTGTATATCTCGCGGTTGTGAAGTGTCTTGGCATTTAGAAAGCCACGACCACCCAACTTCCGCGGGATATACAACCTCATTACAGATGATCGCGGGTGATGCATCCGAAATGCGGTCAGCAGTGTACGGACTCTTCTATCCAGGGTATCTAATTCAGTCTGAGTCCATTTGAGTATGCCGAAAGAGTACATTAGGACTGGCATGACCCAACCATTGCAGGCGCGCACCTTGTTACCACCTGATAGGAAGCTTTTCAAGACTTTTTTCAGGCGGCCAAAGAAGCGCTCCTGCAGTGCCTGTTTCATGTCAGAATCAGATATTCCTAACGCTTGCGACATACCCAAATATTTGTAGGTTTCGGTTGCAGAGATAGATTTGAGCTTAATAGAATCCGAAAGTATTAATCCCTCGGATTCCACTATCCCACCCCTTTCTACATGCATGACCGCACACTTGTCCAACCCAAATTCCATATTGATAGAGCTACTAAAGTTTTCAGTCATCTTTAGAAGCGCTATCAATTGTGAATTGTTTGAAGCAAATAGTTTCAGGTCATCCATGTAGAGGAGGTGAGATATAACTCGAGCCTCTCTCTGCAACCGATAGCCCAGCCCTGAATTCTCTAGTATCGTACTTAAAGGGTTCAGTGCTAGGCAGAACCACAGAGGACTCAGACTGTCTCCCTGGAATATACCCCTCTCAATTTGTATGGGTTCGTCGTTTGTCTGGCAACACCCTGGATAGCGGAGGACCGTCTTCCATTGCCCCATACATGACCTCAAAAAGGTCGTTAGAGTTGCATCAATTTTGTACAACTCTAACACCCTCAGAAGCCAAGTATGTGGCACAGAGTCGTAGGCCTTCTTATAATCTATCCAGCATGTTGCCAGATTTTTACGTTTACGACGCACCTGTTGGCTAATGGCCATGTCAACTACAAGGAGCTCTTTAGTGCCACGAGCCCCGTTTCTACATCCATTCTGAGAAATAGATATAATCGAATTTTTTTCTAGATGTGTATTAATTTTGACTCTCAGAATGGAGGTTAGAAGTTTATAGACCGTGGGTAAACATGTTATCGGTCTATAATTTTTGGGGTCCATAGCACTACCAGACTTAAAGAGTAAGTGGGTTATTCCTGTAGTTAGAAAGTGGGGTAGCACACCCGAGCTTACAGATGACTGGAACTGAGTTGCCAAACGAGCGTGTGAGCTACGGAGCCACTTTAGCCAAAAGTTGTGCAGTCCATCCGGTCCCGCCGACTTCCAGTTCGGCAACGACCGGACAGCACTTGCAACATCTTCGGCATCAATAACAATTGGCTCCATAACCTGTATATTCTCACACGCTCGTTCAACCTCTCCCATCCAATCACCTTCAGTGTGTATGACAGGCCTAGACCAGATGCTACGCCAGAATGTATTCGTAACATCGGCATCCGGACGAGTACCGTCACACACACCTAACTCGGGTTGTTCCCACCTTCTATAAACCCACCTCTCGTCCTTTTGGAAGGTGCGATTCTGATTATACCTATCTACACGCTTTTTGTAGCGTCGTATCCGATTTGCCCATGCATAAATTTTCTGCTTCAGAAAGTCAATGCGCTCTGTGACACATGACACGTATTGTTGAGGACTAACGTTAGTCCCCAGAAACGCCCGTGTCACAAAGCGCATCACCCTCGGGCGTGTATTGCCCGATCTGAAGCAGGTTAGCTTGCCAATGAGTGCCCTGGCCTCAGCAATACGACGTTCTATCCTGTACTGCCAGGCGGGAACAGCAGGCTTAGGTCGAGTAGTGGTTTTATTTAATATAAATTCAACTCCAGCTACTCGACATGCTGTTACGGCCGCACAGTACAAGATCGAGTGTGTATCACTGAGGTCTTCGCTATTATCCAAATACATAGATAATAGCGAATCCAGAGCACTCACCAACGCTACGTTCTTTTTATTCATGGGCAAATGGGGCAAGCGAGGTCTACTGCTTGGCGTCATGTTTCGGTATTCCAGTATCGCATCTTCCAAAGTGCTCCTTAATAGATCATTATACTGGGTACTTACGGTTATAGTCTCACTTTCCTCCACCTCATCAGTGCGAACAAGTTGGTTTGAGCTCACAATTGTATTGGTTTCTTCCGTAAGTGGTGATGAAGTGGGAATAGCCAGACTATTCCGTACGTCAGAGTATAGCCTCTCAAGTACGGTACTATCCAACATGTTACAACGTTGGATAGCCCGCACCTGGTCCGATAGTCGTTGTGCTGATACATTGAGGGCCGGCTCAAGTTCCTGAAACAAAGACAGTAAACGACTACGGTACGCAGTGAGGTTAGTTCCCAGCTCTGTAGCCGTATAATATGCCCGCATAACGTTTTCATTAATAGATGAAGTCCATTTTATGCGGCGCACATTACCACCGGCAGCGGGGGCCCTATTCGACGCCGGTGGGCATCGGGGTCCTAAGCAGCCCGGTGGCCGGCCTCTCCCCGGCCGACGTACAGGTGTTGGCGACGTCGGCGGGGAGAAATACTCGTCGCTACTGCTGGAGCTCGACGTCTCCACTGTCTCAGCAAGGCAGCTTTGTTGTGGGACGGAGCTGTGCGACGAGTCCGGGGATGTTCTGTGTGCATTTTTTCTGGTCTTGGCTCTTGTCAGCATTTTTCACGGTATATTTGATCGTATTTTTCTTGGGAATTGTTTTGACAACTATCTGTCATCTTCACTATTTTGCTTAATGGTTATGATTATGATTTTTATTATATTTATTGGTGTATTATTATAGTGCATTCAAATACTTTTTGTTTGTTGTATTTATTTATAAACATGTATATCTGCAGGTTATGGTTTTATATGATTTATTAATTTAAAATATTATTACAAAAATAGAACCGTCTGCTTGACTTTAGTGTTGCCAAGTTTATTATTATTATTATTACTATCTACTGTGGGGCGAGCACGAATTTTCTATCGTATCGAGTTCGTAACGTGTGCGACAAAAATTGTATGAAATTTGTACAGAGCGCCCCTATCGTGCGTAAAAGGAACTGTACAAAATCTCATATAATTTCTATCGCACACGTTACGAACTCGATTCAAAAGAAAATTCGTGCTCGCCACACTGACTTCTCGTAGTAGTATACAAATAGATTAATTTAAAACAAAAAATGTGTCAAGGTTTTGGCGATGAGGCGGGTATGTGGGGAGGGGGACAGGACGCAGAAACTAGAAAAATGCGTCAATGAATTTTGACACCTAATTGTATAGACATAGCGTGCGTTTTTGAATGCCTCCTTCAACCTAGCGTTAATCCCAGTCGCATCCAAAGCTTTCACCTCGGAGTCTGGGGTCCGCTTTACCAGTCTTAACTGCGGATTTGGCTGGACCTCGATATTTTCCGTGAAGCGACTGCCATCTGACCTTCACAACCCAATGGTGACATTAGGCGATATCGAAGCATTGCAACTGGATTGAATATCTCTAAAAAAATATATAAGTACTAGCTGTTGCCCGCGGCTCCGCCCGCGTGGATGTCGAAATCCGTTTCAAAAACCATCCTATCTCTCAAGTTGGATCGAACTGCACATGGTGTGCGAATTTTATTATAATCGGTTAAGTGGTTTAGGAGTCCATTGAGGACAAACATTGTGACACGAGATTTATATATATTAAGATTTGGAATTATTGTCCGTTTGTTCGCGATATGGACGCAAGAACTACTGAACAGATTTTGATGCGGTTTTTTTTACTAGAAAGATGTTGATCTGACTTAAAATCTGTCATTATGTTTGGTTGCAATTGGTCAAATAGAACCGGAAAGATCAGGAGGGTGGAACCGTGAGTACAGGCTATGATAGCAACCCATTTGTCCCACTGCTGGGCACGGGTCTCCTCTCCTCTAACGAGAGAGCTGAGAGCGTTTAGACCCTGAATCCACACACGCTGGCCTAATGCGGGTTGGTGGATCGGACGTGTCCTTAGAATTTCTTCTAGGACATGTGGGTTTCCTCACGATATTTTTCCTTCACCGTCAGCAGATGGTAAATCATGTGATTAGCACATATAAATTTCACAAAGTGAAATTCGCATTAGAACTGTCCGCCCGGATTCGAACTCGATACCTCTGAGAAGAGGCCGGGTCTTTATCCATTCAGCTACCATCGTATAGGTTAGTAGTGAAATAAAACTCCAAATATACATTAATAATACTTTTTAATTAATACAAACATAATTTTTTTCCACTTCCATTCCGAAATCGAGATCAAGAAATATTAATAAAAATAACAGTCTTTTTATACAATACTGAAAAGTCTATAATTAATCAGTCACGTTATGATAACGTCCACTAGACATATGTTATTCTCCGAATGCGTATGCGCATGTTAGGCTATCCGTTGCGTTATGCGTCCGCACGCAAGCGGTCGCCCGCACTGCGAGCTGTTCGTTCAAATACATAGCAACGCGCTATATCTAAAAATCATTACAAGTTGTGATGAGTTTATGCCCTGGCACTATATTTATGCTTAAAATGCCATATTGAGTTTATGGGTTTAGACAGATGTATTTTCACGCCCTGAAGAACCCCGGATTGTAAGAAGGAAACACGTGTTCGGGTAATCGGGTATTATACAATTCGATTAATGCCGGCTATAAACCATGGCATTTTGGGCATAAATAATAATAAATGCCCGAAGCTTTAGGGCATAAACCCATCAGTCCCACCCGTAAATAATAATAATAACAATACTGTAGCTTTCTTTACGTTCATTTTTCTAATCGAATTGAAATCACGGGTTTTGATAACGTAGCGTTACTAAATAGCGTTCCAAGTAGTTTCGGAGAATATTATCCACATTTTTAACATTAGTTTACAATGTTTTAATACAAAAATCGATATAAAATCAAAGATTTCTATGTACTACACGTGCGCTATAAGTTGAGACTTGGGCTCTCCGCCGACTTCACCCTGCACTGCCCCTTAGTCACCCGTTACCTACTGTTCGCAAAAAAATAGGTAGACAGGTAGGTAACGTCTCGGGCGGAAGCTTGTTTACGATATTTTTTTGTGCGCTGTATGTACCACGCGCGGTGACGTCATAGCGGTCAGGTCTCAACTTATAGCGCACGAGTTATATACTGTTAGTTAAGCTGTTTAGAATCAAAATTGTGTCACAGTACCCGGGCACTCTTTTAAAACAAGCTACTGTCACGTCACTGCCACTAAAACCATTGAATTATAGACTTTACCTGTATATAGTTAAAGTCTAAAATTGAATGCAAACAGTTCAGTACACTTTTTCATTTACTATACAAAATAGCATTGAACTTTAGACTTTATAAGCAGGAAAATAAAGTTTAAAATTGAATAGCATTTTTTAGAGTGCAGTGGCAAGACAGTGGCGTGCTTTAATATAATTTAGGATTAAAATTTGAATTTCGAATTTATGAGTTCTTGAATAAACATACTTACTTTTTTAGGTAAATAAATATATAATTATACATAGAAACACCCAGACTAAGGCAAATATTCATGTTTACAAATATTTGCAGTAGGCGGGAATCGAATGCGCGACATCTGACTTAGCAATCGCATGCTCTAATACTCGTGTAATAGCCAGAATTCGACCTTGGAACCTCTCGATCATAGGACCTCAACCACTAACATATATTTATATCCCCCCCCCTCCCTCATCTTTCCTACCCAAATCGCGACACATTTTTTGTTCTAAACAGCTTCTCTAGTATACAAAGAAATCAATGTATAAACCCACAAACTGTGATCAAAATCTTTGTATACATATCATACAAAATCGTCGAAATATCTTACATCAATAAGTCTTTTATACAATAATTTAGTATTATTATTAATAATTATTAACTAAGGCACTAATTTAATCCTAATAAATAACTTCGTTAGTATAAAATAATGTTAAAAACGAAAGTTTTTATATGGTTGTAAGGGCAACCGCTGCCTTGTACGCGTAACGCTAGCGGGCACCTGGGCAAAAAAATACATAACATTTGCACGGGCTATAAGATATTTATCTACTGATGTAAGACACATAAATATATATATATATATTTAAACAATTTGTAAGTATAACTTTTCTTGTAAAAATAAACCGAAAATAACAACACTCAGGACGGGAATTGAATTCGCAATAATCTCTTTTTTTATTGGTCACGTCAATATGACTTCACCTCGCCTGATGGTAAGCTAAAGTCTCAGGAAGAGGGTCACCACTGCATACACCGGTTGTTGACGGCCTCATCAAATGCTTTTCCACGCCCCGCTTAAAGGCCCCGGGACTGTAGGAGGAAGGAAACACATGCGCTGGTAAAGAGTTTGGTAATTTCGGTCTATTATGAGAACTGGCCCTATGGTCTAACTACAGAACTTGGATATCGCCAGTGCGTTGTGGAGGTCAGGTGGTAGTCGCTTCACGGAATATATTATGTTACTTCAGAAATTTTGACTGAGTGAACCGATTTTGATGTTTTTTTTTATGCTACAGACAACCGATGGGAAGCGGTCACCGTGGCATATGGACGTGTGCAACACTAAAGGTGTCACTCACGCGCTGCCTACCCTGAAGGGAAGGGGGGAGAGCTAGGATGGGGTGGGGAGTCTAGGAAGGGATGGGGGGAGGGGTTATATTTAATAGCTGGCGTTTCCCGTGTGGTCCGATTATTCGATTTATTTTTTGGTAGAAATATGCAAATACATACCATATGAAAGTCAAAGTGTTCCCGCTATGTTTATATATCTTAAATACTGTGACGTACAATTTAAAACGCCTATAGTGTACGGGATTTAACTTGGCAAGATTTTGTAGTTTGGGCCCCGCTACTCCAAAACCTTGCTAAAGTTAGATGCCGTACACTATACTTGTTTATATGCGACGCATTTTGCCACAAACAAGTATAGTGTACGGCATGTAACTTGGCAAGGTTTTGGAGTAGTGGGGCCCACACTACTTTTATAAATAAATCTTGCTAAGTTAGATGCCGTGAACTATACTAAACCTATAAGTACTCCATTCGGTTAAGTACTTAACTAAATATAAACAGTCTTGATATGTCTATTTAATCTGTTAATTAAAAACTTAGTTTATTAATATTTTTTAAGTTTAGAAACTCATTTTGAAGATAAAAAACCGAAATTGAACCACTAGTTAGTCATTTAGTTAAACATAAACTCACGCCTATATCCCCGAAGGGGTAGGCAGAGTTGCTAGCACCCAAATTTCGCCAGTTTATGTTTAGGTCCCAATGTAATAGGTGGCGAGCCTATTGCCATTAACCGGGCACTTATAAACCTGCGATAAATACACACATAACTTCGAAAAGCATCGAAAAGTCATTGGTGTGTGCCATGGTGAACCTGGGATCGAACCCGAGACCTCGTCTCAGCAGTCCATTACCCAGACCACTAGGCTACCGCGGTTCTTTAGTTAGCGGTTTCGGTTTAGTTAGCCTAGTTTATTTGTTTTTATAGAAAGTTGCTACAAAATTGTTTAACTTTAGTTAAGTACTCAACCAAATGGAATATAGATCGTTTAGAAAATTGTTTCTTTTAGTATATTTAGGCTTAACTAACAGAGTCACATCAAAAATGGTGCGTCCCAAGAAATCGGTGGAAAAAACAGTCTTGCAAAAATTCGTGGGTAGTTTAATTTTTTTTTATTATATACTAGGTTATAAGCTTCCGAATTGGGCTTATTGTTTAAATTAACTCCGTTTCACCAATGAAATCCGTTGAGTTATCATTATTTATTATTATGAAAATCCGTCAAGAAAAAGTAACGGAATTTTTTTTTAATTTAAATATCCGTACATACAGATATCAAGTACTCATATTAATTTATATTGATATAATCACATTGGTCTATTCCTTCATGGTTAAACCCTTAATATAAATAATACAAAGGCTAGGACTAAATATTAAATAAAGTTATACCCCGTAGATACACTTTTGAAAAAAAAAAAAATTTTTTTGTATCGCCCGTCAAAATGACTTCACCTCGCCTGATGGTAAGTCAAAGGGAAAGTGTATCGACAGTATAAGTAACACTTTAAACAGTGTTATATACCAAATAATTGCATTAAATTTCTATAATGACATGATGTACAGAATATTAGAAAAAATTACAAAAAATATACATCAATGCTTAACCGCTTAAGGTGGGGGTTTTATCTACAATACATATTTGACAGACAGACAGTTGATATAGTAATAAAACAAAATTTTAAAACATTCTATATAGCGCTATCTAGACCCAAACTATGCATAAAACTGCATAGATCTAGCTTGTGTTATGGGTTCTAGAATGCGGATAGATATTTTTGCGTTATGCTTATACAAATATAAGTCAGGTGTTGACAAATTTTATCATTTACTTGTAATGAGCATTTTTTTTTTATTGGTAATAGGCTCGCGTTTGACCACAATCTCACCTGTTGGTAAGTGATGATGTGGTCGACGGTGGAGCACGCTTGCCTAGAAGTAACCTGTTCATAACCTATTTCTGTAAATAGCGAGCATTCTAGCGAACGTACAGTCAATTTGCTTCAATTTTTTTCCCGAGACAACTGTCGGTTTGTCATCTTTAAGAAGAATATTTCAACGGTCCCAATTTTTCTTTTTTTATACCACTTAGGTGGCAGACAAGCACACGGCCCACCTGATGGGAACCGGTCACCGTGGCCTATGGACTAGTGCAACACCAGGGGCGTCACACTCGCGCTGCCGACCCCCAATATGCACTTCTCATCAGAAAAATCGAAATACCTTACAGTATGTCAAGTTTTCTAAGGATTATCATAAAAATATGTATTTTAGGAATATTATGTCAACATCTTAATATATATAAATCTCGTGTCACAATGTTTGTCCTCAATGGACTCCTAAACCACTTAACCGATTATAATAAAATTCGCACACCATGTGCAGTTCGATCCAACTTGAGAGATAGGATAGTTTTTGAAACGGATTTCGACATCCACGCGGGCGGAGCCGCGGGCAACAGCTAGTAACATATAAACATAAACTCACGCCTATATCTTCGAAGGGGTAGGCAGAGGTGCTAGTACCCAAATTTCGCCAGTTTACGTTTAGGTCCCAATGTAATAGGTGGCGAGCCTATTGCCATTAACCGGGCACTTATAAACCTGCGATAAATACACACATAACTTCGAAAAGCATCGAAAAGTCATTGGTGTGTGCCATGGCAACCTGGGATCGAACCCGAGACCTCGTCTCAGCAGTCCATTACCCATGCCACTAGGCTACCGCGGTTTTTCATGTCATCATATTATGTCAAATGTCGTTTAAAGTGAATAATATGAAGCTTTCAAATGTCAATGTTTAATGTTCTAACAAATCTAAAATATTATTGATCATAAAATAAATATTTCGTGTATTCTTTTCAGATATCATAATAACTAAAGTGTTACGATTTTAGCTTAGTGCATAAAATAACCGCGGTAGCCTAGTGGTCTGGGTAATGGACTGCTGAGACGAGGTCTCGGGTTCGATCTCAGGTTCACCATGGCACACACCAATGACTTTTCGATGCTTCTCGAAGTTATGTGAGTATTTATCGCAGGTTTATAAGTGCCCGGTTAATGGCAATAGGCTCGCCACCTATTACATTGGGACCTAAACATAAACTGGCGAAATGTGGGTGCTAGCATCTCTGCCTACCCCTTCGAGGATATAGGCGTGAGTTTATGTATGTTATGTTATGTAAGTAGGTAGCGTCAAAAGTTGATGATTGCATCGTTAAAAGTAGGTGATGCTACTGAATACATTTCAAAAAGTGAAATTCACATTGGTACTGTCTGGCCAGATTCGAACTTGATACCTCTGAGTAGAGGCCGCGTCCTTATCCATTCAGCTACCATCGCTCTGTTACAAGTGAATAATAAAATCTATCAGCTATATAAAATGTTTGTTTGTTACAAAAAGCTATTCAAGTTTTGATATCTATATTATTAAATGTCTGTCTGTCTTTACAAAAGATTATCTTATAGCAATACAGTCTTATAATATAGTTCTGCTGAAAATTTCATTTTTGTGAACAAATAATTTGATAGTATATATAGAAAATGAGTGAAAATATCAATGTTATTACTGTATTAGAAATTGTTGTAGAAATTATGATGAAAATTTTGTATTTGAAAAGGTTTTCTTTGAATTATATTTAAATATACGCTTTTCCAATGAAAAAAAAGATACAATTTACTGATTATTATATATCGCATTTTGCATATAATTTCGATATTATATATTTTATTAACTGCCTTCTGAAGTTAGGATTTTTAGGTGGCAGAAAAGCACATAGCTCACTTGATGGGAAGCGTTCCCTGTGGGCTATGGACGTGTGCAACACCAGAGGCGTCACACTCGCGCTGCCGACCCTGTAAAAACCTTCTAATATTCTTGAAGAACCCCTTAGAATTTGGGAGAAACCAACCCCTATAATAACATGTATTTATATATATGTTCGAAAAAATTTACAAAATGGTGTTAGATATTAAATGATCTATGGTTTAAAGATGGCCCCCTCGACCCCCTCAAAAGGGGGTGAGGCGAGCATCGCTCCACCTCGCTGACGGTGGGGTGTAGGGTGACAGGCCGTCCTGTCCGCGCGCGGAGAACCAGCCCGCCCCCTGCCTGCTCTCCACTGTGCCCTCTGCTAATCAGAGGGACACGCGGAGAGCCTCGAACAGCCCTTTAGAGGGCCACTCCCACCCCGCAGCAGCATCTACCGTGGCGAGCTGTAGAGTATATTGGACCTACTAAGATATTAAGGGCAGTATTTTTTAGCTCATCTTGAAGGACCACTTGTGTGGGGTATAACATTATAATAGAATATGAATATGTTATATAGCATTAAATAAATTATATTGTGTGCATGATAAAATAATATTTAAATATATAGTTCGTATGACAGGCGAAACCGCGGCATTCAACTAATTAAAAATTGTATCACCATTTTCTATATATCTCATCAAATTGATTGTATTATTTTTAAATTAGTTATTTTTTAAACACAAATTTCTGTAACATAGGTACATAATATTATATTATTTATGAATGTTACACATATTTACAGGTTACACATTTTAATTATCATTGATAATTCTTGATAATTTATTATTGCTATGTGTAAAAATATCATATAAAAATTTGATAATTATAATTATCAATTACTATTAATTTATTTATCAGTAATTATCACAATAAATTATTAACTTTTTCATCAGAATAATTATGTTCAGCAGAACCATTGTATAAATTATAAATCTTAAGCTACTTTTTCATCAATCACTAACTTATTTTCGTCATCCAAATGATTATCACTTGAATTATCGTCATTTAAATTATCACCACCAGTGTTATCACCTATATTATCACTAACACTACTATCACAATCATCACTCCTCGAGACCCCTCTTAAATAATTTTCCATACTGGAAAGGTTTACTACAAGTTGGCTTTGAAAGAGATTTGAACTAAAAACATTTTTTTCTACAGTATCCTTGAGTAGATTCGCAAGTATTGGATTGGATTTTAAAGTCTCTGGTTTGATAACGTTCAGATCAAAATTTTCCTTGCCGGTCTGCACACCGTTTTTGTGTGTATGTGTGCGTTTGTGTAATATAAACACATCGGGGTCTTTAAAGCACTTTGAACAATCATCACACTTGAATGATGTTATCGGTGTGTTCTTGATAGCGTTGTAGCGTTGTATATTCACCAAGTGATACAGGGTCTCTGGGTTAATGTTGAAGGGTGGTACAGGACCAGCGTTGGAGGGTGGGACACAAGCATCTTCAGTTACAGGGTCTTCAGTTGCAGGGTCTTCTTCCGTTGCAGGGTCATCTCCAGTTAAACGGTCATCTTCGGTTGAAGGGTCATCTTCGGTTAAAGGTTCACCTTCGGTTGAAGGGTCATTGTTGTGGGGTTCCGTTTCTTGGTCTGATTCTGCTGATGGGGTTGATGTTTGAGTTCTGGGAGAGTCTTGGCCTCCGGGTGTGTATCCTGTGGGGGGACCTGCAAGATGAAAAAGATCTATAAGCATAAACATCAGACCTATGGACGGATTGGAATGAAGAGTTCACCCAACACACACAAACACACACATACACATTGGAGATACTAAATTCACAAGTGCAAATGTCAAATTGTGAAATAATATAGGACGCGATTGCGCGTGCATAACAGTCCTGACATAACATAACATAAACTCACGCCTATATCCCCGAAGGGGTAGGCAGAGGTGCTAGCACCCACATTTGGCCAGTTTATGTTTAGGTCCCAATGTAATAGGTGGCGAGCCTATTGCCATTAATCGGGCACTTATAAACCTGCCATAAATACACACATAACTTCGAAAAGCATCGATGGTGTGTGCCATGGTGAACCTGGGATCGAAGCCGAGACCTCGTCTGAGCAGTCCATTACCCAGACCACTAGGCTACCGCGGTACTTAAACTTGAACGCGCGATAGACTGTACTTTTAAAGGCCGCTAATGTCTTTTATAGTGAAATGGTGTATCCTGGATATTTTTTCACGCAGGCTGATCGAAACACTGTGCGGTTTCAGTCGGTTCTACTATAACCATCCCCACTGCCATGGCCCTTACTCAATCCGCGGGGATTTTCAAACGATAAAAAAGCGACGACGTATGACCTTCGGAGCCAACCTTACCATCACGCTGGTCCTTGATATTTACCAAACCGTTAGGTGACAACCCTGGATGCATTCGGGAACAACGCCAATATGAGTATAATGTTTGTAAGTAGGGATGAAGGGTACCGTTGTTCATGGTGCCAAGTTTGAGAGCACCAGGGACACCTGCTACCTGCATGGCCAACATCGTCTGCACGTAAATGGCTTGAGCTATCTGTTGATGGATCTGTAATATATAAAGCACATCATCATTCTCTGAACCTTTCTCCCAACTCAGTTGGGATCGGCTTTCCAGTCTAACTGTGATGCGGCTGAACTTGGATATTTTCCGTGGAGCGACTGCCATCTGACCTCCACAACCAATGGTCATTATGACCAATGGCGATAGCGAAGTTCCAAGTTAGACTGGTTGGACTTTTGTGGGCTCCAATTACCCGTAACGACTGCCATAGATGTTTGTATGGCAACCGACGGCTTAACGTGCTCTCCGAGGCACTAATAAACCTGCGATAAATACACACATAACTTCGAAAAGCATCTAAAAGTCATTGGTGTGTGCCATGGTGAACCTGGGATCGAACCCGAGACCTCGTCTCAGCAGTCCATTACCCAAACCACTAGGCTACCGCGGTTTATATATAAAGCACATAGTTATCAAATATGCAGAGCTCGTTGGAGGGATTCTATGCTGGCAGACAGAATCTCTTTCAACTCACCAACCCCTTTCTCCAATCCCCCACAACCCGTTTACCCAATCACCCTTATATGTACTTATGTATTTATAAATACATAAGTACATATAAGGGTCAGTTCACACCGAGACGCGACGATGCTTGAAAAGACTGCGCCTCACTGCTCTTGCATGCCCCGCTTACCGGCGATGTTCCGCTGCGACGCGATACGTCGCGATACGTCTCGAGGCGCAGTGCTCCGTGATACAACGTATTCTGAATTCTCGAATTGAAATATGTATCTTTTCGTGTTGTAAATAAAGTATATTTTAAGTTGCTCTATTAAAATGTACGTGCGTCGCGTATCGTCTCGGTGTGAGCTGACCCTTATACATATAAACACCCAAACCAATGCAAATAGTCATATTCATGCACACAAATAGGTATATTCACTGAGCGGGAATCAAACCCGCGACCTCTGGTTTAGCGGTCGATAGCTCTACCGCTACGCCACAGAGGTCGAATGGATAACTTGTACCTCACCTTTTTATCCATTCATCTGAAATTAAACGAAAAGTACTATTTACTACTATATATAGCAACTACTGCTACTATCTAGAAACTACTACTACTATCTAGCAACTACTACTACTATCTAGCGACTACTACTACTATCTAGCGACTACTACTACTATCTAGCAACTACTACTATTTAGCAACTACTACTATTTATCTAGCGACTACTACTACTATCTAGCAACTACTACTATTTAGCAACTACTACTATTTATCTAGCAACTACTACTACTATCTAGCATTAGTTTTCTTGGACGAAGTGGCCCGCTAGCACCGCGGGTGGATCGTCCGTCCGGCTGTCGGCGCCCGCAGGAAAAAAAATACTATCTACTAACCGTTCGCGCTAAGTTTGCCGCTGTCAAATGACGTCAGTATAGAGTTTTCTCACTGGAACTGAGTGAGTGAGACAATGCTTAACGCGTGACAGTTGACAACAGCAAACTTAGAGCGAACGAGTAGTAGTAACTACTGCTACTATCTAGTAACTACTACTACTATCTAGTAACTACTACTACTATCTAGTAACTACTACTACTATCTAGTAACTACTACTACTACTATCTAGTAACTACTACTACTATCTAGTAACTACTACTACTATCTAGTAACTACTACTACTATCTAGTAACTACTACTACTATCTAGCATTTCTTTTCTTGGACGAAGTGAGCCGCAAGCACCGCGGGTGAATCGACTGTCCGGCTGCCCGCATCCCATTAGGAAAAAAATACTATCTACTACCCGTTCGCGCTAAGTTTGCCGCTGTCAAATGACGTCAGTATAGCGTTTTCTCTGGAACTAGAACCTAGTGAGTGAGACAATGCTTAACGCGTGACAATTGACAACAGCAGACTTAGAGCGAACGAGTAGTTGTAACTACGACTACTATCTAGTAACTACTACTACTATCTAGTAACTACTACTACTATCTAGTAACTACTACTACTATCTAGTAACTACTACTACTATCTAGTAACTACTACTACTATCTAGTAACTACTACTACTATCTAGTAACTACTACTACTATCTAGTAACTACTACTACTATCTAGTAACTACTACTACTATCTAGTAACTACTACTACTATCTAGTAACTACTACTGACTGATAGTTATCCAGTAATACAATATTTGTCACCTTGTGGTGTAGTTATATGGTACCTGAGGGTTTACAGTAGGCATATTGCCCATCCAGGGGGCCATCTGCCTTCTCTGGTATGGCGGCGTATCTGACGGCAAGTTCTGTGATGGGATGGCATCTTTGCGAAGAGTTCTCCATTGACCTGAAAGCAAAATGGTGCTAGTCCTTAGACCCTAAGACCTTTTCCTACTGCTGCTTGGCGCCAAAATCCCTCACTAAGCTTTTTTTATGATCACGTCTGTATGACTTCACCCCGCCTGATGGTAAGCCAAAGGTAGAGTCTCTGGAATGGGAGCCACCATTGCAAACATCGATGGTGCTACAGTGCCGGCCCTCAGCTTGACGGCCTCATCAAATGCTTTTTGACGGCCCGCTTAAAGGACCCGGGACTGACGCTAAGTTTTGTTCACGATATTTGCTGAGATTATTTTTTTATACTACTTAGGTGTACTACAAGCACACGGCCCACGTGATGGGAAGCGGTCACCGTGATCTATGGATGTGTGCAACCCTGTAAAAACCTTCTAATGCCCTTCTTGAAGAACCATATTGAAGTAATCTTTATCAAGTACCAGTGATCTCCATGTGGCAGCTATTTTCATCACTGCCATTTGGATCATGCACTGGTACTGGTACAGATAGATATACTTTCTTGCAAACCAACATACATACATACAAATCACGTCTTTTTCCCATTGGGGTAGGTAGAGACAACATCTTTCCACTTGCTACGACCTTGGCATACTTCTTTCGCTTCTTCAACTTTCATAATTGTTTTCATACACGCACGCCGGTTGTGGGTACTCTTGACCTGGCCTTTCTCCAAAACGTCCTGGATCTGATTAGAATATGTACGCCTAGGTCGGCCTTTACCAGGTTGCCCATTCACCTTCGCCTCATATTCTGTTTCGTCAATCCTCTTTCATCCATCCTCTTTGTCTCACCTAAGGATCCCTTTCTCTATCTTGGTCACACCAACAATGATACAAAGTCTTCTTCAACCTAGCGTTAATCCCAGTCGCATCCAAAGCTTTCACCTCGGAGTCTGGGGTCCGCTTTACCAGTCTTAACTGCGGATTTGGCTGGACCTCGATATTTTCCGTGAAGCGACTGCCATCTGACCTTCACAACCCAATGGTGACATTAGGCGATATCGAAGCATTGCAGCTAGACCGTTGTTGCTGGACTTTTTAGTGCTCCAACTACCCGCAACGACTGTCATAGATGTTTGTTGCCATACACCCGAGACCGACGGCTTAACGTGCTCTCCAAGGCACGACCAGACCAATGCAAAGGGGGATTTTATCACCATCATTGACATGCCACAAGCCTCATGCAGCAAACACAGGTGATTAAAAAGCAAGACCATGTATTGGCATGACATTTGCGTAAATAATTACACCGCCAGCGACATTTATCACAGTTGGTAAGAATTAAGAAGAAAAAGAGCATGCATTACAAATAGAGAATGATCTATACTAATATTATAAAGAGGTAAAGTTTGTGAGTTTGTGAATGTTGGTAATAACTGGGTTGATAATAAATAACTTGAACTTGAATAAAAAAATGCCTCACATAATCTTAATATATATAAATCTCGTGTCACAATGTTTGTCCTCAATGGACTCCTAAACCACTTAACCGATTATAATAAAATTCGCACACCATGTGCAGTTCGATCCAACTTGAGAGATAGGATAGTTTTTGAAACGGATTTCGACATCCACGCGGGCGGAGCCGCTGGCAACAGCTAGTATTATAGAAAAACTACATATAAGAACAGACGAAGTGACATAGACAAAAAGGGTATAGCCAATATAGTTGGTACAAAATCAGTACTGGCAACATAATAAATATGGGTGCGTTCTCACATTCCAACAGTGAATTTGTGAGTCTGTGAATTTATGAGGTTGTAGGGGGTAATCTTTGGTCCAGCAGTGGACTGCGATAGGCTACTTAATTGATAACTATTTGAGAATACACTGACAGATGACTGAAATGTCACCTATAAAATATCATAGGTGTACATACTATAAGATCATGTTATATGTTATTTTATGGACATAAGGTATATTGAGATCTCTGTGATAAATAATGGCCAAGAAACGGATAAAGTAACTTTGAATAGGTCTCACAGTTATAATATTATTTTGTACAAGCTGTGCCCTGTAGCTTCGCCTGTGGCATACTTCATCCCCTTAGCAAAATAAAAAGTATCCTATGTCCATCTCCTAGTTCTAGGCTACCTCCTCATCAATTTTCAGCCAAATTGATCCAGCCGTTCACGCGTGATGCCGTGACCAAGGGAAATAGGGATTCATTTTTATATCATATAGATCACCTATATTATCATTCTTTAGGTGATAGCTTTATTGCAACTGAAGTGTTTAAATGTAAAATGAATATATCAATATTGAAATTAACACTTGAAATTTCAATATCATTTGTTAGTTTTAAAACACATAAATTCATTTTTATAGAAATAGGTCCATAATATTCTCAAAGATTCCTTGAAGTATAGCAATCTATACTGGTAACAGGAGGTAAAATATACCTCTGAATTGACAGGAGCATGTATGGCTGATATTAAAGAGGCCAAACTCCTAGATTTTACACACATGAAATGTAAGTAAAAAAAATAAAAAATAAAAATTTTTTGGTATGTCGCTGATATTTAGTAAAGTTTTGGTTATTTATTAGAAATACTATCATTTTAGTAGTACAAATTAAAAGTTTTAAAAGACCACGATACCTAAAATTGGATTTTTGAGACATTGACGACAAAAAAAATAACACGAAGAAACGGTACATACCTTTATTTTTTCCGGCGCTTGTTACAGTATAATCTTCTTGCTTGAAGTGTAAACTGCATACTTTGGAGTATTTTGTGTAAGGTTTCCCTCGTTTTAGGATATCATTCCACAGTTTAGCTAGCTCCTCATCTCTTGGGAACTGATGAAAAGATACGTTCTTTGCTTTGCCAGCCATGGACGTGCATCTTGGCACAGTGCAATAGTACGGCATCGTGTTAATGCAACAGACGGTCACATGTACAAATGAACATATCTAAGCAAATTACTGTTAATGTATTGATACAGTTGTATTTTTTTATAAAAACAAACAAATCTTCGCGCATAAACACACAAGCTTCGACATCCATCAAAACTGAAAAAGATCTGGGGATACCAGCACAAACACTTCTTTAGTCTTTGGTAGTCTATGATTTTTGAATTAGAGATGGGATTATGCTCTGTCACTTTGCGCATTAGTCGGGTATTTATTCAATCCAGATTTACGCCAGGCGTAACTAACCCGTCTGTATGCTAGGTTTATGCCTTGGAATTCTGGGCATTAATAAACATCGATGGAAGGAGGGTAACGTAACAAATTAACAAGAGAGCTGTACTGAGTTATTGGCGGAAGCATACGAAGCGCTACAGGCGTTAGGGCTGGTAGTAGACTCCTTTATTTTACGTTTAAGAGCCCAATTTTCCGTTAAATAGTTACAAGTTCCAATCCAATGCGTAGCCTGAACGAGTTCAAACAATAATTGACTTTATTTCCGAAGAAGTGGCACAATCGATTTCACACAATCTCTGTTTACTTCATACTAGATCTGTATTTTTTGTAATAAAATTGTATTTTTGTTTTTTTTTTAGTATTCTCATGGTATTTTCTTTGATTCAAATTCAACTCAACTTTTGATTTAGCAAGTGGGTCGCCGTGTTGATGGCGACATATTTTCTTGTATGTAATTAATCGATTTCAATGTTTGATTCGACATAATATTTTAGTCGACTTTTCCATGGCAAGTCAAGAAGTTTTAACTACACTATTAAAAAAAATAAGAACGTCAAATAGTTGTCTCTGGGCGATTAAAGTGGCCATTTTTTTCGGAAAAAAAAGTGGGAAGGGAAAAATAGATGTCAAATATTTCAAGGCTACAGTGTGATGATTCCATTTTTTTCCAAACCAACGTGATAACATTTTTAACAAATAAAATAAATAACATATTAGTGTCCGGGACTAACAGTTACATGCTTATTTGATGTGTTGTGTTCGTTTCGCCGACTGTAAACACAGTTAACGCTGAAGAATAGCTACAAATTTAAGATGGGCTATTATTGTACAGTTCCCCAGTGCACATCGTTAGCCGGCAAGACTAAAAACGTGAAGTTTCACAGGTTTCCCCGCGATACGAATATGGCAGACAAGTGGAATGTGATTTTAAAGCGGGGAAAACCTTACACGAAGTACTCAAAAGTATGCAGCTTGCACTTCACCCAGGCTGATTATAACGTCACTACTATGGGTAAGAATAAAGGTATTTCGGGTTTTTCCACGTCTGATTAAAACACTAATAACATTAAATTTGCTGTGACTCACACATTTCCTCACACTGCTTATTTATTTTGCCTCCAATTAGATTCTTATGTGTTTTTATTTTGCAAATGATAACCATACTTTCGCTTCGCCGAAAGGCTAATGTAGCAAGATCATTCATTGTCATTTTTGTTTTTTTTTTGGACAGAATTCGCAGACAATGAAAGAAATAATGATGTGGCCTTTATGAGCACCACAATGTTTATTTTTATTTTTTTTAAAAAAAATGCATTATAAGTTTGAAATTGTTTTGTGATTTTATTACAAAAACGTTTTAAATCGAAATTTAAAGTTAACATTAACCTAAAAATTATGAATATTACAATGTTCCTGCAGTCTAGTCATTATTATTTAAGTTTTGAAAATTCATTTGCAATGCAAATTAAGTTTTAACTTTTTCTTATTGGATTTTGCAAGTGACTGTTTGTGATTTGACTTTTATGACTCATATAAGTTATCAATGACAATATCTATTTGGGTGGTTCTACGATAAGAGGTTTTTAAGTACTAGAGAACACGGCCCAGGAGAAAGGTGGAGTTTCTTCATGAAACCTTTATATTATGATTTTTGTCCTATTAATTTACCTTTTCACATAAGGGCAAGTCACTTTATACATATTTAGTTAATTTTTCGAAGACCAGGGTAAATACATCGGACAGGGGAGAGACATCAGATACATATTATACCCGGGGAGATAATTCGATACAATACTATACTAAATAAAATCAATAAAATCAACTTTTATTTAATATTATTTAATACTGTTCTTAATAATATATATATATATAATAATATAATTTTCATTTTTTTTTATATAGGACACTTCAAAATGACTTTACCTCGCCTGATGGTAAGCTAAAGGGAAAATCTCTGGTCTGGGGCACCACTACATACGGTGTTACACTTTTCTAAATCACGTATCACACCCATACACCGGTAGTGCTACAGTGGCGGCCCTCACACTGTGTGGTCAGCACACAGTTGCATGAAAGTGCAAGAAGCGAAATTTTTCGCTTCTTCCACTTTCATTCAAATAGAATTCCATACTAGTCTGCCTACCCCAACTGGAAAGAGGCGTGATTTTTATGTATATATGCAATTATTACAAGCTATGATGAATATTATCTTCCCTGGTCACTGAATATCTCCCCTGGCAGTTATTTTGACAGGGGAAATACGCCAGGGGAGAGATGTTTTCTTAACAAATTCAATTGTACTAACTGACGGGATTATTTATAAGCTATTGTACTATCGTACTTTAATTATTACTTTATTGTTTAATTAGGGCAGTAAATTCATATAAATTGAACAAATATTGTGGGTTTTATGACTATCCAGGAGAGAGACGCAATCACCTTACATAATGGCGACATCGCACGGTTGCGTCGCAACAACTAATAAATGGGGCGCTCAAATAGCTTACACGTTTAGTGAGGCTAACTTCATGCTGGCATGTGTCATTCACAGCTACTTCCGGTATCCCATCTTTGAATTTATGTTGGTATTAGCGGAACAAAATTTGCCAGAGTAGATACGCAAAAAAAGCGGGACAAAATTTAATTTTCAAAATCTATTTGAAATTTAAAAAAATATTTCATTTCTTTTTAAGAACATTTAAGTATAATTATTTAACTTCCGATGAAATATACTTGAACCAAGCATTTTCTTACAAAAAACATATAAATTGTTTGAAAGTTTAATTGAAAACGGGAAGGGGACAAGCCAGGGTAGAGATTTTTTAGGACTTTGTAAGCAATTTTAGAAAAATGTGTTTTAATTAGGCCTTCAAATGTAACATTATTTAATAAAGTACATTCATATTATGTGATTTATTGTGAAAATGGATAATATAGAATAAAGAAAACTGTTTTAAATGGATTGCCGCACAAGTTACCTCTTATCGTAGAATCACCCATTTATCTTGATTCTGTTGTATTACATAAATCATAATAATATCTGTAACAAGACTTATTTATTGTTGTTTCATCTTTAGTTTCACTTTATTTTTAAACATTTCTGTTGTTATAGCCTTATTAGCGTATACTCTCTGATTTCATAGTACTTTTGGAGCCAAATATTTTAGACTCATAATAGTAGAGTAAAAAAAAAATAAAGCAACAGAATTTGGACATTCAAATTTGGTCGTTAGCCCACGTAAAGTGCAAAAGCAAGTATACATCGAGGCAAAATCTTGACCATCGTTAATCTAAAAGCGTGTGCAAATTTAACTTGGGCCAGTAGTATAAAATAAAACTATTATATTCTCCGTTCAGCCGTTCTCGAGTTACAAACACGTAGAATCTTCTCCTAAACAACTAAAAAAGTCACTGTGTATAGGAATTGTTATAAGTTGCTTTAAATGTTTTCCTTTAATCATCATTGCCCCCCCTCACTTTACTCGTTCACACAGTCAGTTTTTTTTATATCGGTCACATCAATATGACTTCTCCTCGTCTGATGATAAGCTGATGGTTAAGTCTCTATTGACAGTGCCATAATCGTGACCCTTAGCTTGACGGCCTCATCAAACGCTTTACACCCCCCGCTTAATCTTACTCTTAGACCGTACATCCCTATTATTATTATTATTATATTTATGTTCAACACACTAGCAGCCATTAGGCTGATGCGTGTGTCTCATGATCCGGAGATTTTGTCAAGTCAGTTTTTGAAACTATCAAAACTGGGTGCCAAAACAACTTTTTCAGGTAGGCCGTTCTACTCTCTAACGACACGGTTGGGTAGAGAATGTTTCTGAGGTTCAAGTCTAGATCGCATTGTACATAACTTTAATGTGTGACCCCTCAGGTGCTTGTTCTCATTGAGGCTGTATATGTCCTGGATGGTATCAATATCATAATAGTTGTGCAGTATTTTGTAAGTTTCGATAAGACTTCCTCTCTGTCTTCGTTTTTCGAGTGATGTAAGGCCAAGGAACTTAAGGCGTTCATCATAGGATTTGTATTTCAATACTCCAACCATTTTAGTAGCCCTCCTCTGTACATTTTCAAGGAGTGAAATATCCTTTTTAAATATGCATGTCTTGTCTACGTGAGGCAAACTGATTTCCTTGTAATTTTTACCTTTCAGACAAGACTAGTATTTGTGTACTTTTTCAGTGTTTTTAAGATAATAATTTTCTGTGTATCGAATAGCGGTTACCATAAATAGCGTTCAGTAACTCAAAACCTATCCGCTGTCCAGTTTAAAACCTAGTATCTGACATATTTAAAACAACGGATGTTGTTGTATTTTTGGACCTTATAGACGACCCTCTGCATATAGTGCACAGCCTCTAACTTGGCAAGATTTTGGACTAGTGGGGCCCACATTACTCCAATACCTTGCTAAGTTAGATGCTGTACACTATAATTGTTTTTATGCGACGCATTTTGCCACAAACAAGTATAGGTAGTGTACGGCATCTAACTCGGCATGATTTTGGAGTAGTGGGGCCCACACTACTCCAAAATCTTGCCAAGTTAGATGCTGTACACTATACCATGTTGGCAAAAACTATAACTATATGATATCACTAGCCATCACTCTTGTGGAAGTTTGTAAGTCTTTAAATCTTACGCATGTTTAATTGCAATTGACTGAGTAAAACCGGAGATATGACCAAAAGATTATATAGTGGAGTATTATAATCTACTAGCCCATGCCTGCAACATAATCTTACTACATTTATATTTCCCGCGGGGACGCCGGCAGCCGGACGGACGATCCACCCGCGACACTTGCGGGCCATTTCGTCTATTTCCCCAGTTCTCCCCTTGGGGAGAGTTTGGTTGATCCAGCACTCACGGCATCCCGTCGAATCTTCTTGTGTTCTTGATGAATCTCATCACCTGTTCCACCTTCAGGGTACCTAAATCTTCTTCATTTAGTATGTCCGACCCCATGAGCTCCCATCTAATCAGAGAGTACATGGTGCATTCAGCATCATTATGCATCATCATATTCACTGACCCTAGTAATATCCGATGGTAACTGTCCAGTGTACCCGGGCAACGGAGACGGTAGCGCCTCTCATTTGCAGAGGAGACGCTATCACCACAAAATTCCTACTGGGCTGAGAGTTACCTTTTAAAAGGCTGCTCGGTGGCTCTCCACGTGTCCCTCTGACTAGCATAGGGCACGGGGTGGGGTTAGAATTCATTCAAGGACATATGGCTTTCCTAACGATGTTTTTCCTTCACCGTCAGCAGATGGTAAATCATGTGGTTAACACATACAAATTCCACCAAGTGAAATTCACATTGGTACTGTCTGGCTGGATTCGAACTCGATACCTCTGAGAAGTGGCCGCTTTTTTACAATAACGAAGGCTAGTAATATACTAAATTTTGTTCTATTAACATACCCATAATGGCGACAGGTGAAGGTACCGGATCTGACGACAACAGGGCCTGTTAATTGGGTGATTAAATTAGCATCAGAAACAAGTTGAGATTCTTTAAGTTCTGTTTGTATTGGCCACTAGCAACCCGAACTTGCTTTGTTTTTTAGCCGAGGTTCGCGTATGACCACAATCTCACCTGTTGGTAAGTGATGATGTGGTCCACGGTGGAGCACGCTTGCCTAGAAGCAAACTGTCATTCTAGACTTAAAGACTCCCAGGTTGTAGGTTTCCGGAAACATAGATTCGGATAGGGATTTAATTTTTTATGACTATTTTTAACTCGAGCTATCGTAATTTATACTTAACTAGCTTTTTTTTTTATTTTATTTAACTTCATGCACAAGGTACATTGGCGGACTTAATGCCGTAGGCATTCTCTACCAGTCAACCATAGGGTAGCTTTCGCCCGCATAGAAGTCGGTATCGCCACCAAGTCTATTTTAATAAAACGACCCTCCACTCGACTCTCCACAAACTAGCATAATATGAATTCCTCTGTGTAATATTAATAGGAGTATAGTTAGCCCGTCCGCGCATGTGCACTCAGGTCAATGAAAATGCCACTGCGCATCATTTTTCTATCATCGATAGGCAATTGACCACTACCTCACCTGTTTATAAGTGATGATACGATCTTTGATGCAGCACGCTTGCCTAGAAGAAATCCATCTAGATTACAATGTCAAGATTTTTACCCCATCTATACGATTATTTTGGCTTGGGCTCCGATACTGTTGATAGGACCCTATATATCCGATTGTATTCTACGCCTCTGCAGACATGGCGTCTCCTCTTTCTTAAGTTCTCTGCCACACCATAAAGACTTGGAATTCTTTACCAGCGCATGTGTTTCCTTCCTCCTACAGTCCCGGGGCCTTTAAGCGGGGCGTGAAAAATCTTTTGATGAGGCCGTCAAGCTGAGGGCCACCACTGTAGCACTATCGGTGTAGGTATATAGTGGTGACCCCTGATCCTGATACTTTGCCTTTAGCTTTTAATCAGACGTGTCCAAAATATAAAAAAAAAAACTCTTTTCGTTTCCCTTCAACTACCTATTGAAATCGCAGAAAAAAGTAGAGGTGGGGTTCAGTTGACGTTTTGGTTGGTCACGTGACCACATTTTTCTGTAGTTTCATTGGTTGATGAGATATATTATGTCTATGGACGCTAGGCTGAGGCTGCTGGAAACCATTTTATTGTTCATTCCATTTGCCATATTTATATTTATTTATCATCATTCTCTGAACCTATTTCCCAACTCAGTTGGGGTCGGCTTTCCAGTCTAACTGAGATGCGGCTGAACTTCGATATTTTCCGTGGAGCGACTGCCATCTGACCTCCACAACCAATGGTCATTATGACCAATGGCGATACCGAAGTTCCAAGTTAGACTGGTTGGGCTTTTTTAGGGCTCCAACTACCCATAACGACTGCCATAGATGTTTGTATGGCAACCGGGACCGACGGCTTTATTTAATATTTATTATTTTCTTTCATTTGTTACTCGCTATGTAACTCGCTATAGTGGAGTTATATTATTTAAGTTGCATATTATGATAATTATTCTATTATCTGTCTTGAATGCTGTATTATTTTTTAGAAATATAACGTAAACAATATAAGCTAAATATGACGTAACCATGACTCGGAGAGTAAGTAGCGTAGCCAGAGCTCACAATCCCCCCCTCATCCCCCAATCCACTCCTCCAAACTTCCCAACTTGCCCCCCTTCAGGGTCGACAGCGCGAGTGTGACGCCCCTTTTTTTTTTTTTATCGTGCGGAAATCCCCATGGATACCACCCCCGTCGGCCATCGGGGGTGGTTATGTCGGGATCGAACCGACTAAAACCGCACGCCGTCTCGGGCCTTAGTAACCGGGGTGTAAGGTTACCCAATGGGCATATCCCTAGCTGACCCCGGGCCATCTACGGTTTTAAGATGGCCCCCTCGACCCCCCGAAAGGGAGGGTGGGGCGAGCATCGCGCCACTCCGCTGACGGTGGGGTGTAGGGTGACAGGAGGCCGTCCTGTCACCCAACCTTCGGCGCGCAGACAATCAGCTCGCCCCCCACTCGCTCCCCACTGTGCCATCTGCTAGTCAGAGGGACACGTGGAGAGCCTCGGAGCAGCCCTCTAGAGGGCCACTCCCACCCCGGCCGGATTGGCCGCAGGCAGCAGCGTCTTCCGTGGCGAGTGGGAGGCGCTGCTCGCCTCCGTTGCCCAGGTGCACCACGTGGAGGTTCCGGCCCGCACCCAGTGTGACGCCCCTGATGTTGCACACGTCCATAATAGGCCACGGTGACCACTTTCCATCAGGTGAGCCGTATCTGCCACAAACCTAAGTAGTATAAAAAAAATCATAAGCCGTCAGTCCCGGTAGCTATACGAACATCTAAGGCATTCGTTACTGGTCAACGGAGGCCATCTGCCTGCCAGAGAGACATGGTGGAGAGCCTCCAAGCTGTAGCTAGAGGGCCACTCCCGCCAAGGCTGGTATTTGTCATAGGCAGCAGCGTCTCCAGGACCAGATATTTGCCCTGAAATGCCTCTTAGGTAAATGACCTTACACCCTGGCGTCTGCAGACTCGAAACGAAGTGCCATTTCAGTCGGTCCGAGTACGACATAACTACCCCCGATGGCCAATGGGGTTAGTAAAAGGTCCATCTCCGGTTTCGAGATGAGCCCCCTCGGGTTTGGGAACCACGGTGTTCCCGTCATGCCCCCAGAATAGCTGGCACTCTGCACCATCGCTGTGAGCAACACCGGCAGTGTAAGGACTTCCACCCCGAGGGCTGCCAGGAGGGCCTCTCACGCCGGGCACTCGGCCAGCGTGTGTAGCCTTGAGTCCTCGTCTGTCGAGATGGTCCCATCGGGTTTGGGAACCCTGGAAAAAGGTAGTTGAGAGCTCAAAATTCGGCAACTGGTCTAACGACAGAACTTGGATATCGCCAGTGCGTTGTGAAGGTCAGGTGGCAGTCGCTTCACGGAACATATCGAAGTTCACGTTCAGCCCAGCTAGTATCAATTATAATGATTAATACAATACCACAAACTACTGATATAAATACATTGTTTATATTTGAAACCACAATAGATAGCAGCTATTGTTTGATGATTTTTTTTCAATTCGAAGTAGTCGTTTCTGAGATTAGTTCGAACAAATAAACATATTCTTCAGTTTTATAAATAATAGATTGGCTTTTTCTGGCTACGTGCTTTGGTCGTGTGAATTTAGAGTTTATGGTTTTAATCTTTGCGTAGCACCCTAAGCGCGTTCGCTGCGATCGACGGGTGTCGCGACGGGGCAGGCGGATGCACAGCGTGGGCATCCGCTCCGGGCTTCCGCGACCAACGCCCGTCGTTCGCAGCGAAGGCGCTTAGTCTTTTTCTAAAATAAAACTAACCTATGTTACGCCTTATATTGCCTATCTGCTAGCGAAAGTCCCGACAAAATCGGCGAAGTTATTCTAGAGATTATTTTTTTCAAAAAGACAAAGAAAATTAAAAAAAATGCATTTTTGTTATTTATATAGTTACATACATTCGCATTCATTTAAAACTTGTTATTTGAATACAAACAGACATTTTAATTTTAATTATTTTTATAGATGTATATTAGATATATTGCAGTCGTTAAAACAAACCAAATATTTCTCAATTCGAGAGGTTTATTTGTTAGTACCAGTTGAGGACTCCACTATCTACATCCTGTCTCCATCATCAGATTGGTTCGATACTGTCTGATTATCAAATTGTCAAACGGAAGTTACGTCACATACAAACCAACATTTTCGACTATACTACGACACTTACAAGTTGGTTAAATCGTTTTTTTCTTTTCCATACTCGAAGTTATGTGTGTATTTATCGCAGGTTTATTAGTGCCTCGGAGAGCACGTAAAGCCGTCGGTCCCGGTTGCCATACTAACATCTATGGCAGTCGTTACGGGTAGTTGGAACCCACAAAAGTCCAACCAGTCTAACTTGGAACTTCGATATCGCCATTGGTCATAATGACCATTGGTTGTGGAGGTCAGATGGCAGTCGCTCCACGGAAAATATCGAAGTTCAGCCGCATTACAATTAGACTGGAAAAGCCGACCCCAACTGAGTTGGGAAAAAGGTTCAGAGAATGATGAATGATGACTCGATAGATTCTATCAACCTTATTTATATTATTTGTATTTGGTATTTGCATTGGTCTGGTCGTGCCTCGGAGAGCACGTTAAGCCGTCGGTCCCGGTTGCCATACAAACATCTATGGCAGTCGTTACGGGTAGTTGGAGCCCTAAAAAGTCCAACAACAACGGTCTAGCTGCAATGCTTCGATATCGCCTAATGTCACCATTGGGTTGTGAAGGTCAGATGGCAGTCGCTTCACGAAATTCAAAGTCTAGCCAAATCCGCAGTTAAGACTGGTAAAGCGGACCCCAGACTCCGAGGTGAAAGCTTTGGATGTGACTGGGATTAACGCTACGATTCGTAGCTACGTTTAACGCCATCTTAATTATGGTACCTCAAACCACCAAAGTGGACCAAATGCGAAAAGGACTAACTGCGAAGTGGAACAATAAATGCGAAAAGGACTAAGTGCGAAATAGACCAACTGCGAAATAGACACGTTTTCGTCTAGTGGACCAAATGCAAAGTGGACCGAATGCGACGAAACGGCTTAAGGGATCCTTTTTACCTTTTGAGGCACAGGACCCTAAAAATGAAAAAGAAATGTCAATTTTGACGTTGATCTGTAAATGTTTTCCCGCGCAATTGGGGTCAGACTCGATCTGATGTCATTGATTATGGTCGCGTTACAATCTTGTGCGTAAATAACTTACAATAATTATATAACAATGTATTTTATGACAAAACTAGTGGATAACACTGCGACTTTGCACATAACTAATGGATTTTTAATCCATTTTGAAGCAATTAATCGACCAGTATAATTCCAAAACAATGTTTAAAAAATTATGTCACATCGTTTATTTTGTTTTATATTACGTAGCACACGGCCCACCTGATGGGAAGCGGTCAGCGTGGCCTATGGAGGTGTGCAACACTCATACCGTGCAAACAATTCCATCAAGAACTAAGCGGTTCGGTGCTTCGTTTCTTTGCCGCACCATCAAAACCTGGAATTTTTTACCAGCTCACGTGTTTCCTTCCTCCTACAGTCCCGTCCTTTAAGCGGGTCGTGAAAAAGTATTTGATGAGGTCGACACCATTGTAACACTATCGGTGTATATAATGGTGACCCCCACTCCTGAGACTTTATCTTTAGCTAACCATCAGGCGAGGTGAAGTCATATTGACGTGTCCGATATAAAAAGCATAGCTTTAATTAATCACAAGTATTACATGTTTTGGTTGTGTAATCAATGCATATTGTAATATGTGAATTTTTGTTTCCTTATCAGTGCTAAAGTGGAACCAGACGATGACGTAGTCTTTTAACAAGTTTATTTTAACTTGCTCTGTTTGTTTGTTAGTGTGGGACAAATCTTGGAAACCCAATTAGGACCACTTTCTGACGTCAGATTGGGCTCAAAGGAGATGTTTCACAAATGTATGGACCTTGGGCCCGATAATTGTACACTACTTAGAAAAATTGCTAGGGAATGTAGTTTTCATTTTTCACTATTCAAAACGATTCTGAATACATCTTTTTAGCACTTGTCTGTTTGTTCGCGATGGATGCAAAAACTACTGAATGGATTTTGTTGTTTTTTTTTTTGTTTCAGTCTTGGTCAGACTAAAAATTCTGCGCATCACAATCGGTTAAGTAGAACCGGAGATAAGTCGAAAAACGCGAAAACTAAAATTCACACGGGCATAGACGCGGGCAAAGCCTGGTTCATACTATTAGTGTGCTATTTTTTATATACCAGTCTCTTCAATATGACTTCACCTCGCCTGATGGTAAGCTAAAGATAAAGTCTCAAGAGTGGGGGTCACCATTACATACACCGATAGTGCTAGAATTGTGGCTCTCAGCTTGACGGCCTCATCAAATGCTTTCAATGATTACCCAGGACTGTAGGAGAAAGGAAACACGTGAGCTGGTGAAGAATTCCAGATTTTGATGCTGCGGTAAATTGCAGACAAACAAATTGGAGACAGTCTCTGTGGCGTAGGGGTAGTGAATGCGGCCGCTGTGCAGAGTGCAAATATTTGTATGGATGAATATGGGTATTTGCATTGGTCTGGTCGTGCCTCGGAGAGCACGTTAAGCCGTCGGTCCCGGTTGCCATACAAACATCTATGGCAGTCGTTACGGGTTGCTGAAGCCCTAAAAAGTCCAACAACAACGGTCTAGCTGTAATGCTTCGATATCGCCTAATGTCACCATTGGGTTGTGAAGGTCAAATGGCAGTCGCTTCACGGAAAATATCGCGGTCCAACCAAATCCGCAGTTAAGACTGGTAAAGCGGACCCCAGACTCCGAGGTGAAAGCTTTGGATGTGACTGGGATTAATTATTAAGAGAAGATGGTGCGTTAAATTAGTATGATTCTTGATTGAATAATTAATTATAACGAAATATTCACATACATACTGACATTAAAACATTATGCAACATATATCTTCATGCTAACCTTATCATTTGTCCCCGTTTTGTACAGAAAAAAAAAACAATTGTGTTCTGATAACGTGCGAGAGAAAAAAAAAATAATAAAATCGGTAATTTTTATTTAAATTGTGATTTTATGCATAACTAGCTTATAACCGCGGGTTTGTTTAGTCGTTTTTTAACAATATCTTCGGTTCTACTCAACCGATTGTGATCAGAAATGCGTAAGTCCCGGGGCCTTTAAGCGGGGCGTGAAAAAGCATTTGATGAGGCCGTCAAGCTGAGGGCCGCCACTGTAGCACTATCGGTGTATGTACTGTATGTAGTGGTGACCCCAGTCCTGAGATTTTACCTGTAGCTTACCATCAGGCTAGGTGAAGTCATTTTGACGTGTCCTAATATTATATATTAAAAAAAATCTGACCAAGACCTTTCAAACCAAAAAATATCACTACATAATCCGTTAAGTAGTTTTTTTTTGTTGGAAGGTGAGGAAGGGGGGAGGGGTGAGAGAGTTTCTGTGCTGACAACGCAGGAGACTGGTCTCTCCGCCGCTGCCAGCACAGAATCCCTCCAGTGAGCTCTGGCTACCCTACTTACCTTGGGGAACACAACACGATGGTTATTATGGCGCGGTGTTCTGTAGGACGAAGGTACTACCCCAGTCGGACTGCTCAGTTCGGACGGGAGATAATGTCGTATCCTACCTCCTATTGGTAAGCGTATCGTATTCGTGATGAGAGACTGGATACAGACAATATCGCAATTTAATAATATTGATTGACATGCAAACAAATGCGATTATATACATAGATTAACAACAATTTAACTAACCAGAATCATTTGTTTATATTATTTACAATATTTCTTGGAATTTACTAAACATTTTTGTATGAATCTTCTTTGTATTTCGGTAATATCCTCTTCAAATTCATCAGAAAAATTCGGTCCGCGGTTCTAATCTTGACTGGGGTTAAAGGGGTTACTTGATTATCAAATCATGATAAGATCGGTGACCCTTGGTAGACGTTCGATTACGTGTGACCTAATAATATGTGGTTATTAATAACATTACGCTTGTATATTAGGGTAGCAGCAGAAGTGTATAATCTGTGATAGATGGAAATAATAGTTTGAAATACTAAGAAACGCACTTTGACAGAACACCTTAAAAAATAATTTAAGATTGGAGGGTATTTTTATTTTATTTTTTGCATGCCGCCGCATGCGCATATTTATATGCGGCTTGTAAACTATGAACATTTGAATCTATTTGATTTTTTAAACACTATTCGTGATTTTTTTTAAATGGTTTATTCTTACAGAAAATTGTTACAATTATGTAAATATATTTTTTTTGTTGAATCTGTATAATGTGTATTAGTGGTGACCCCGGTTCTGAGACTTGTAGCTTACCAGTAGGCGAGGTGAAGTCATGTTGACATGACCAATATAAAAAAAAAACTGAAATATTTAAAACCCAACATTATTTAATTTTAACAAATTTAAAAAATTTAATCCAGATAAATTCTTATAGAAATTACCCACAAAAACAGAAATGTATGCGAATCCGCCATGTTTATTTATAGTTTCAATTTCAATAAGGATAAAATCTTTGTGAGTGGTAGTAATGGTTTTCCCGGCGCAATAGATCTGGTTGGCCGGGGAAGACCCATTCTCTCAACATAAATAAGTACTAGTTTGCTATCAAATATATGCCAGATTTTAAACCTGACCAAGACTTAAAGAAAAAATCGCATCAAAATCTGTTCAGTACTTTTTGCGAACAAATTATAGATGTTCAATTTCACGAAGGCGGTTTAGTTTTCATTTTATAAAACACTAGCTGTCTCGGCGAACTTCGTACCGCCATATTTTCCACCCGCGTGCAATTCCGTTCCCATTCCTGTTCCCGTTCCCATTCCCATTACTATTCCCATTCCTATTCCTATTCTCATTCCCATTCCCATTCCTACTACTACCTACTACTACTAAATACTAATCCCGTAACGTAAACATAAACTTCTCTCACATAATAGAAAAAGTTTGTATGAGAAAAAGAAAAGTTACTTTCTGAAATTTTCTGTACAACTGTTTTATTTTTTTTTTTTCGTAAGAACCTTCTCCCGATAATAACAAACACAACAAAAAAAGAATTAGTGAAATCGGTAGAGCCGTTGGTGAGTTATGCGCTTACCAACACATTTTGCGATTCATTTTTATATTATATAGATATTATACACATTGCTTTTAAAAATGAATTACTTGCAATGCAATTATTGTTCTACTAACTGCTACATGAATTTCTTTTGACGTGACATGAACTTTCGCACACACATGTACGCGTATTTACAAGACACAGGTACTGCTATTTAATTGTTCACCCGCCTTCGTGAGATAGAATATCTATATAAGAATTCTAAGACTGGGATGAAGGGTACAGGCTGTCCCCCCGTCTGCGCTTAGAGAACCAGCCCGGCCCCGCATGCTCCCACTGTGCCCTCCGCTAGGCAGAGGGACTCGTGGAGAACTGGACTCGATTTTGTTAAAACAAAATACTGTTATACTACTGACACTTAAAAAATATACCATTTAATTTTTTTTTTTTTATTTTATTTAGGATAGGCTCACGTTTGACCACTATCTCACCTGATGGTAAGTGACGATGCGGTCTACGATGAATCACGCTTGCCTAGAAGGATCCTATTCACTCGTGATTTGAATATTCCCAGGTTATAGCTTTCCGGAAACACAGACTCGGGCAGGGAATTCCACTCCTTAGCTGTACGCATGATGAATGTATCCGCAAAGCGTTTCGTGCGTATGAGTGGAATATCGACCATAAAACGGTGCCGCGTCGCTGTTCGTCTGGTCGTTCATTGATGGAAAGGACTTGGAGGTATTAGGTTGTGCAATTCCAGAGCGCACTCTCTGAAATGTATCCGATAGAACACCGAGAGACCTGCAACTTTTCGTCGATGGGCAAGGCTTTGAAGCCTTTTCTCGACTAGTGCATCATCGTTGATGAGCCTCTTGGCTCGTCTCTCGATCGTCTCCAGCGCGTCAAGGTGGTATTTTAGTCTAGTAAACGAATGATTCTAGTCTAGATGGAAAAGTCGAAAGCAGACTAGTTTAGTAGTAGGTAGTCCAAACAAAGTTCCTAAGTCAAAGTTTCTGCTTTCGACTTTTCCATCTAGACCCCTTTTTTGAGCATTCATTGACTGGACTATTTAGCCGCCATCACACAGATACGAGCAGTACTCCATACAGGATCGAACCTGTGCTTGGTACAAATAGGATACACAGCCTACAATTAAATAGCATTTTTAGAGTGTTATTGGCATGACAGTGGTTTGCCTTCAGCAGAATCGAGACCCTGGAGACTGGATCCCGGGCTGCAAAAATGGGGTAAATACTTTGACGCTAAAACCCAGCCCAACCCATAGATGATGTAACCAAACTCCATGCGAATAACATGTCACTAATGACAAATGACCATAGACACATGTAGAAGCGAATATAATATGTAATTTCTTCGCCATTTTTCCTTAAACTGCTTACTAATCGTGAAAACCCGCTGTAATCGAGATCTGACGGAGTTTTATATGAGTTTAAAAACAATTATTTGCATATACTTAACTGCTTAGCCCATTTCACCCCTTGTGGCATCTGTTTATTGTATATCCAATATCCATGCCCTTAATTAACCAGCCTATATAGTTCACGGCATCTAACTTGGCAAGATTTTGGAGTAGTGTGGGCCCCACTACTCCAAAACCTTGCCAAGTTAGATGCTGTACACTGTACTTGTTTGTGGCAAAATGCACAATAATGACGCATAGAAACAAGAAGTACGGCATCTAACTAGGCAAGGTTTTGCAGTAGTGGGGCCCACACTACATAAACTTGCCAAGTTAGATGCCGTGAACTATAACTGCCCTTGTCCCAATTATTTATGGTCGACGCAATATCTCCTCCATACATTCCCATCAGATGCCATCTCCTCAATTACTCCCTTCCTTATCATATCCTCTTTCACACAATCCATCCATATTTTCCTAGCCCTGCCTCTGCACTTATAGCCCTCCACATTTATTCTGGAACCTTTTCAACAACATTACTTTCATCTCTGCTCATAACATGTCCATACCACGACAGCCGCTCGCTTCTCAATGTTTCATTCACTGGTGCAACTTTCTAACTTCCTCTAATATACTCATTCCTTATTCTGTACAGTGCAAAGAATTCCATCAAGAACTAAGCGGTTCGGTGCCTCTTTTCTTTGCCGCACCATAAAGACTTGGAATTCTTTACCAGTACACGTGTTTCCTTCCTCCTACAGTCCCGGGTCCTTTAAGCGGAGCGTGACATAGTATCCGATAATGCCGTCAAGCTGAGGGCTACCTTTGTAGCATTTATCGGTGTATGTAATGGTGACCCTCATTCCTGAGACTTAACCTCAGCCTACCATCAGCGAGGTGAAGTTATATTGATGTCTCCATTATAAAAAAATTACTGGCTCAAAGGGCTTGCGTCATTGATCGATCAGTCCTTTCATTTTAGTTGGTCTGTATGGTGCGTATGCTCAAACTTGCCGACTTTTGTTCGAGATTTTGCGCACTATTCTATATTTACTGTAAGCGGACATTTCCTGTCAGCTTATAAGTATTTAAATCCACTCCATAGCTTTGTCGTCATAACACCAAAACAGGTTTCATTTCGCATATATTAAAATAAATAATTATTGAATGCACAATTATTCAAGTTCTTGACAATCACATTGGGGAAAAGTAATGTAATTATGAATGTTATTAAAATGTGCGGTTTTCCTTCTTGAAAATAAATTATTTGGAATTGGAATTAGTGGGATAAGAAGGCCAGAAATGGCATCCATTTTGTTTATAAGCGTGGAAACCCTCTCCATGTTACCTCACAAAATGGATACCATTTCGGCCGAGTGTTTGAGTGGTAACCGAGTAACAATATGGATTCTTTTTTTATACTTTTTAGGTGGTAGACAAGCACACGGTCCATCTGATGGAAAACGGTCACCGTGGCCTATGGATGTGTGCAATACCAGGGGCATCACAAAGGGAGAAAGGGGGCTAAAAAGGGGTGGGGTAGAAGCTAGGGAGGGTTGGGGGAGGAAAGATGAGCTCTGGCCACCCTACTTACCTTGGGGAATACAACACGATGGTTATTATGGGGCGGTGTTCTGTAGGGCGGAGGTACTACCCCAATCGGACTGTTCAGTTTGGACGGGCGATACCGTCGTTTCCTACCTGTAACAACCTGCTGGGCACGGATCTCTTCCCCTAACGAGAGAGCTGAGAGGGTTTAGACCTTAATCCACACACGCTGGCCTAACGCGGGCTGGTGGATCGGACATGTCCTTAGAATTTCTTCTAGGACATGTGGGTTTCCCCACGATGTTTTACCTTCACCATCAGCAGATGCTAAATCATGTGATTAGCACATATAAACTCCACAAAGTGAAATTCACATTGGTACTGTCCGGCCGGATTCGAACTCGATACCGCTGAGAAAGGCCGCGTCCTCATCCATTCAGCTACCATCGCTGGATTAAAATTTCGTGCTTCGTGCTATCATTTTCGACCATAGAACGATTACTGGTTATATGGTTGAAAAAGCATTTGATGAGGCCGTCAAGCTGAGGGCCACCACTGTAGCACTACCGGTGTATGTATTGGTGACCCTGGAGACTTTGCCTTTAGCTTACCATCAGGCGAGGTGAAGTCATTTTGACGTGTCCTATATAAAAAAATGGAGTAAATATAGATCGAAACTCACCGAGGTCGAGCCACAAAGAGTTGTTATCAAATGACGTGTGGGCCTTTCCCGTTGCCGCCACATCGCCATACGTCGACCACAAGAACATATTAAAACAGCTACATATATATTTGTTTATAAATAATAATTATTTTTCCTGATTTGTGACCACATTTCGCAGTAATGACCGATTCCGAATACGTTTTTTCTGTTAACTTTTTCTTATGACATATTTAAGTAGGTAGTTTAATAAATAAATATATTGGTAATAGGCTCGCGTTTGACCACAATCTCACCTGTTGGTAAGTGATGATGTGGTCGACTGTGGAGCACGCTTGCCTAGAAGTAACCTATTCACTCTAGACTTGAAGACTCCCAGGTTGTAGCTTTCCGGAGATGTAAATAAATATTCTACGGCATGCTACACAGCGCTCCCTAGACCTTAGTTAGACTTAGTTTAACTAGCTTATATGATGATGATGATTTTTAAAAATGCATCAAAATCCGTTCAATAATTTTTGCGTCCAAACAAACAAACACAATTTTAAATATCTTTAATGTACTGGTACTCCAATTACCCTCTATGGCGCAGTCGGATAAAAATAGGTAATCGCGCATAATAGAGTTTCGAGAGAAAGGTGACCACGGTCCTGAGACTTTACCTTTAGCTTACCATCAGGCGAGGTGAACTTCAGTTGACGTGTTCTATATTATAAAAAAACACAATATATTACATACATACATACATACAAATCACGCCTTTTTCGCATTGGGGTAGGCAGAGACAACATCTTTCCACTTGCTACGATCTTGGCATACTCCTTTCGCTTCTTCAACTTTCATAATTGTTTTCATACACGCACGCCGGTTGCGGGTACTCTTGACCTGCCCTTTCTCCAAAACGTCCTGGATCTGATTAGAATATGTACGCCTAGGTCAGCCTTTACCGGATATATATAAAAATTGCCACTGTAATTACATCTGTCCATACTAAACCCGTCTCTCTCCATTCCAGGACAGTGGAAGACACTGAGCAAAGACGCAGTGCCATCACAGAACCTGCCCAAGCTGAACCCTGACGGCACCGTCATGGTCATCAGGAAAAGCCGCACAGTCAAGTACAGGGAGGGTAAGAAGGATGATATCATGGGGTGAGTATACTGAGTGCCTTTGATAGAGGTAGGACACGACGGTATCTCCCGTCCGAACTGAGCAGTCCCGACTGGGGTAGTACCTCCGCCCTACAGAACACCTTATAATAACCATCGTGTTACGTTCCCCAAGGTAAGTAGGGTAGCTAGAGCTCACTGTACCCCTTCCTCCTCCCCGCCCCTTTCCTAGCTCCACTCTTTCCCTTCAGGGTCGGCAGCGCGTGTGTAACGCCCTTGTGTTGCAGATGTCCATAGGCCACGGTGACCGCTTTCCATCAGGTGGGCCGTGTGTTTGTCTAAAAAAAAGCTGTAGACCGTCGCTCCTGTAAAAGCCAAGATAATGTTAGGGAGTGGGAGAGAGACCCCCTTTTTATCGTGCAGAAATCCCAATGAATACCACCCCCGTCGGCCATCGGGAGTGGTTATGTCAGGATCGAATGGACTAAAACCGCGGTCTCGGGTCTTAATTACCGGGGTGTAAGGTTACCCAATAGGCATATCCCTCGCACCTCAGCTGACTCTGGGCCATCTACGGCTTTAAGATGCCCCCTCGATCCCCCGAAGGTTGGGTGAGGCAAGCATCGCGCCACTCGCTCGCTCCCTGTCCACTCCCCACTGTGCCCTCTGCTAGTCAGGGGGACACGTAGCTCGGAGCAGCCCTCTAGAGGGCCGCTCCCACCCCGGCCGGGTTGGCCGCAGGCAGCAGCGTCTCCCAGCTCCCTGCAGGCAGCGAGTGGGAGGCGATGTTCGCCTCCGTTGCCCGGGTCCACCACGTGGAGGTCCATTGCGTTCCATTGGGTTATGTTATATGAACTATGAACGATGCTGAACACAAAAATATTTATTTTTGAAATTCTTGTCTCTTTGAAATTTAATTTTTCTCAAAGTCAAAGTTAAAAATCATTTATTCTGAATAGACCATTAAACGCGGCACTTACAAAACGTCAAAATCAAAATTATTTAAAACTAGAAGCATATAGACCACCGGTTTGACACGCGGCCCAGACCTGAGAAGACTCCGGCAAGAAACTCAGCGGGCTGTTTTTTTTTGGTCTATTTACAATAATTGCCTTAGTCTAGATACAGTGTTAGTGACACCTTTAGACTATAGTCTATCTCTGATGATGGTATATGAGAAAATTCTCCAAAGTTAATCATATTTAATATTATATTTCAGTGAAAAGCAGGACAAATGGATGTCGATCACAAACCACATCGTGCCTTCCACGCCAGACAGCCACATGAACTGTGACCCACAGGACACAGTAAGTACTCACCCGTTTTGGGCCACTATTGGGTCAAATATACCATATATACATACACACAACACAATACATACATACAACACTATAAATGACATTACTATATTTTAACATTTTCAATTATTTTATTGTTTAACTTCGGTTAAAATTTATTATAATATATCTTTTTTTTTTTATTTATATTGACACGAGACAAAAATGTACATTCGTCCATATTTAGTCTTAAGATATCTATGTATAACCTGACGTCTCAAAATGCAGCAGTGGAGTTTGTTGCGCCGTTTCTTCTCCACTAGCGCCTAGGAAGCGGTGGTAAACTTAGTATTAAGTAGTTTTTGACGTCAAAAAGATGTAATTACGTCTATTTTGAAAAATAAAGAAAATTGAAAAATACCCAGTCAGCGTAAAAATAAAAAAAAATAGGTACTTTAAAAGGAGATGTTTCACAAATGTCCGTAAAATATATCGGAGAAATTCGAACATCTAGAACGGGTCCAGGTAGCTCAGTTAGTCAGAGCATTCCCCCTGTAAGAGACTGGTCACGAGTTCAAGTCCCGTCCTGGATGATCATTTTTTGCGATTAAAAATCAATGGATGGACCACCGATTTTGATGCTTCATTTTTTATTTGATAGCTAGCGCTTCGCGTGTGGTCTCATTTTTTTATAGTCGACTAGCTGTTGCCCGCGGCTCCGTCCTCGTGGATTTCGAATTCCTTAATTTTTTGAAAACAAATTATAGCCTATGTTACTCCCAGATATTGTAGCTTTCTATAGGTGAAAGAATTATTGAAATCGGTCCACTAGTTTCGGAGCCTATTCGAGACAAACAAACAATCAAACCTTTCCTCTTTATAATCTTAGTATAGATAGACCCGCGTTTGACCACTATCTCACCTGATGGTAAGTGACGATGTGGTCGACGATGGAGCACGCTTGCCTAGAAGCAACCTGTTCACTCTAGACTTAGACTTAAAAAAAAAATATCCGTTGAAATCGGTTTTTTCTTTAAAAAGTTTTTTGTTTAAAGTCTTAACATAAGTTTTTCACATCCACAGCTCGCCTACCGCTACCCAATCTCAAACATGAACATATCCCCCCAACAAATACACAACACCCTCGGAATGAAACCTAAAAAACAGGACGCTATTATGCAAACAGACCCAGTACAGTCCGAAGGCGATGACACACAACCGGACAACAGTTATAACGAAGTTGCTGAAAAATATCCAAATAATATCCCAGAATATACCGTCGCAGCCGAATTCGATAAGAAGTACGAAGCAAAAGACTACACAAACAAACCAGAAGACTTCCTAAGATCCAACGAAGAATATAATAATGAAGCCGACAAATACGCTTTAGAAAGAAAATCGCTCAACGGTTACGAAAAACCGATTGTAGATTTCGCAAAACCGGTTGACAACTATCAAAAAACGATTGATAACTATCAAAAAATATCCGATATGTATCCTTTTAATGATAAAAATTATCCAAGGAATGATTATATGGGTTATAGTTATCATGATAGCGTGGAACATTTGAGGAATCAGCAGCAGAATCTACAAATATTGCAGGAACAACATAGGATTACGGAGAATCAAAACTTTTTTAATGAGAACCATATAAAACAGGAGATTGATATTAATGGCGATGAAGACAAGTTTCTGTACGATAGGAATAAGGATCAATTAGGTATGTTTTTTTAGCGCATGTGTTTCCTTCCTCCTACAGTCCCGGGTCCTTTAAGCGGGACGTGAAAAAGCATTTGATAAGGCCGTCAAGCTGAGGGCCACCATTGTAGCACTATCGGTGTATGTAGTGGTGAACCCAGTCCTGAGACTACCATCAGGCGAGGTGAAGTCATTTTGACGTGTGAAAAATATTTGGTAGGAGGTAGGACACGACGGTATCTCCCGTCCGAACTGAGCAGTCCGACTGAGGTAGTACCTCCGCCCTACAGAACACCGCCCCATAATAATAGTGTTGTGTTCCCCAAGGTAAGTAGGGTAGTCTCACTCCCCGAAACCTCCCCTTCAGGGTAGGCAGCGCGAGTGTGATACCCTAGTGTTGCACACATCCATAGACCACGGTAACCGCTTCCCATCAGTTGGGCCATGTGCTTTTTTGCCATCTCAGTAGTATAAAAATTACACTGACCAAATAATGAGTTATTGTAAAAAGGGCAGGTCAAAAGCACTCAAAGACTTGCATGAAAGGTTTAATGACAGTAGAGGAAGCGCGTGAAGTGTGTAAGGATAGAAGCAGATGGCGGGCTGTTGTCTCTGCCTACAGAAAAGAGGGCAGAGACAATTAAATTAAATTAAATTCATTAAATTAAATTAAATTCTAATTTCGAAACATGAAATAGGTAGGTATTTATCACAGAAAAGAGAAGTAAGTAGAAGTGGTAAGTGGGCGTGGCACGCGTGTCACTTGTACGCGTTGTTTCGCAAGCTTTGTATAGTGAGATAGAGCGAGAGAGAGAGATTATCTGAAGTTTTTCTTAAGTCAAAGTTTGTTTGATTCAAAATACGAATCGCCGTAAGTATTTTTTTTTGTCTATAGCAAATAAATCTCTAACACGAACTAGTAAGGTGTATTTTCGTTTTGTAGTATGCATACTTTAGGCTAATTTGGTATGGAAGATAAGCGACTGGATGTATGTGTGAGTTTGGCGACAGCGGTTCCCCTTATGAATAAGTAGTATCACACTTCCATTGTAGTAGGTATTCTTTATTCCGTGTCTCTGCCTACCCCGGAGGGGAAAATGCGAGAGCATATGTATATATGTTACTTTAATTATCTTACATACAAATTCATTGTTTATTATCAAGTTTACTAACGCAATAAAATAATTTAGATGACCTTGAAATATTAATGAAGTTATTATTTAAATAGCACCATAATTATGTTCTCTTGTGTAGTAATTATGCAACTTAATATAAATATTACTAGTCAGCCACAATAAAGTCAAATTCAAAAATCATTCATCCTGTATTTAATAATTATTTCATTCAACTAAAATGTAAAATTTGTACGCCAGAACCGGCAGAATATGTGGTCCTACCCTATAATGTAAACATCACTTTTGTACCATGTTCAACAAATAAAGAACTTTGAACTTTGAACTCATCAAAATTATAATTATTTAAAACTAGAAGCAAATGGACCACCGGTTCGAAACGCGGCCCAGACCTAAGAAAACTCCGGCAAGAAACTCAGCGGGCTGATTATTTTGGTCTATTTACAATAATTGCCTTAGAGTGTTAGTTCGAGTAACATAGTTGAGGGAACAGTTCATTTCCAAGCTTGTTTACGAGTATCGTCTAAAGAATCTTGAATTTTGTAGTAAACTTTTGGGTCATTATCATCATCATCATTCTCTGAACCTTTTTCCCAACTCAGTTGGGGTTTGGGCTTTCCAGTCTAACTGTGATGCGGCTGAACTTCGATATTTTCCGTGGAGCGTTTCCATATTTTGTATGCATGAATATGGGTATTTGCGTTGGTCTGGTCGTGCCTCGGAGAGCACGTTAAGCCGTCGGTCCCGGTTGCCATACAAACGTCTATGGCAGTCGTTACGGGTAGTTGGAGCCCAACAATAGTCTAATAATATCTAATTTTACAATGCATATTTATTAAAAAAAACTGTGATATTAAACAGTATTGGTTACAATCTGACGATCATGTCGTCATCCTAATTCAGGTACCAAAGATAGCAAAGGGAAAACAAAAACTATTTAGTTAGAAACTAATTGTTTCCTTAAGGAAATTTAAATTTACCGTATGTTATTACTTCTCATAATTCGTTCCTAATTAGTGGCACTATCGAATAGTATAATAATACAGGGTGTTTCAAAATCAATGAGTCCGATTACTGGCTAGCAGTATTAAGTGGGGCGTGAAACAGACCGCGGTAGCCTAGTGGTCTGGGTAATGGACTGCTGAGACGAGGTCTCGGGTTCGATCCCAGGTTCACCATGGCACACACCAATGACTTTTCGATGCTTTTCGAAGTTATGTGTGTATTTATCGCAGGTTTATAAGTGGCCGGTTAATGGCAATAGGCTCGCCACCTATTACATTGGGACCTAAACATAAACTGGCGAAATGTGGGTGCTAGCACCTCTGCCTACCCCTTCGGGGATATAGGCGTGAGTTTATGTGATAAAGCATTTGTTGAGGCCGTCAAGTTGAGGGCCACCATTATCGGTGTATGTAATGGGGAACCTCTTCCAGAAACTTTACCTTTAGCTTACCATCAGGCGAGGTGAAGTCATATTGACGTGACCAATATAAAAAAAATATTTAAAAAAACTGTACGGAGTGCAAATCCCGTCCTATACAGGGTCTCCCGTAATGAATGGATAAACCGTAAACTGGAGTTGCTCCGGATGTGAGGCTATGAGAAAATCATATCATTTTGCTAGGGTTGTCAACCATATGGTAATGGCATAGACTTTTATACTTTTTTAGTAATTTCTCTACTTATTTTATTAATTCCGTAGCCATTTCTTCAAATTTAAGTATTTTCGTGAATTTTTTTTTGTATTATACTCTTAAAGACGTGTATCATTCACTTTTGATATGATTTTAGGTGTCCTTAACGCCAAACGTTAATAAAATAGTCATTTTAAGAGGGTTTTTTATTTTTTTTTTCTTAACATCAACTTTTGATCATCTACTGTGAAAAAAAAAAGTACGGCGCTATAGCTGCCCATTATCTTAATAAATTGTCTAGTATGTGTAGTTTCTAAAAAGGTATAACAATGTGTACTTTTAAAGCAACATTATGTTACTAGGAGCAAGAACGTTTATCAAGGTCAAAATTTAGATTTATCAAGTAATGTTAAAAATAGTTGTAAAACTCGCCTTAATGATTTTATTCTATCAAGATACTTTACAAAAAAACTAACAGGACACTAACTAGGATATTCAGAATGAAACCAAGTTGTTTAAAAAAAAGAATTTAATGAAAAACTTAAACTAAATGTTCAAAATGACTTCCGCCGGCAGCAATGCATGCTCGGCAACGCCTAATAAAAGATCTTTTAATCCGATGCGCATAACCAGCTTCTTCAATATTACGAGCTGCTACTTGAATGCGCGTACCTGTACCTGTGCGCCGTGAAATAGCACTTATGGACGTACCAGGGTCCTCTTCGACTATTTCTAGTACTTCGTCTGCATTGTGTCGTTGAGGTCGTCCTCCGCTTGTCCCGCCTATGCATTATGTACTCTGATGAAAACACGGTAATCAGGGTTTCGCGCATTTGGATATCTTTCGCGATAAACACTAGCAGCTCCATTGGCGTTGCCATTACATTCGCCGTAAATGAAATGCATGTTTGCGTATTCGGCGGGCGTGTATTGTTGAGGCATAATACACAAATTTCACAAAAACTTTTTCAAACAACAAGTCCAATCGATAGCAGAAAACGAAGTCCGTAAATGTTTGCAAAGTTGTCAGTATCACCACGTTAACAAGTCCAAATCACAAGGCAAATCAAAGTCCGATATTAGAAAGCAGTAACAAATTGACGAAACTAATGAAAACAAAAAAAACTGGAGGAACTAAATTCTTTTTTTTAACAACTTGGTTTCATTCTGAATATCCTAGTTAGTGGCCTGTTAGTTTTTTTGTAAAGTATCTTGATAGAATAAAATCATTAAGGCGAGTTTTACGACTATTTTTAACATTACTTGAATAATCTAAATTTTGACCTTGATAAACGTTCTTGCTCCTAGTAACATAATGTTGCTTTAAAAGTACACATTGTTATACCTTTTTAGAAACTACACATACTAGACAATTTATTAAGATCATGGGCAGCTATAGCGCCGTACTTTTTTTTTCCACAGTAGATGTCAAAAGTTGATGTTAAGAAAAAAAAATTAAAAAATTCTCTTAAAATGACTATTTTATTAACGTTTAACATTAAGGACACCTAAAATCATATCAAAAGTGAATGATACACGTCTTTAAGAGTATAATACAAAAAAAAATTTACGAAAATACTTAAATTTGAAGAAATGGCTACGGAATTAATAAAAAAAGTAGAGAAATTACTAAAAAAGTATAAAAGTCTATGCCATTACCATATGGTTGACAACCCTAGCAAAATGATATGATTTTCTTATAGCCTCACATCCGGAGCAACTCCAGTTTACGGTTTATCCATTCATTACGGGAGACCCTGTATATGTTTTTTTTATACCACTTACATGTCAAAAAATCACATCCCGCTTGATGGGAAGCAGTTACCGTGGTCTATGGACGTGTGCAACACCAGGGGCGTCATAATCGCGCTACAGATCTTGGAGGAGGAATGGGTGGTTGAGGGGGGGGGACCTTAGTCTCTCCGCTGACAGCATAGAATCCCTCCAGTGAGCTCTGGCTCCCCTACTTACCTTGGGGAACACAACACGATGGTTATTATGGCGCGGTGTTCTGTAGGGCGGAGGTACTACCCCAGTCGGACTGCTCAGTTCGGACGGGAGATACCGTCGTGTCCTACCTCCGTTACCGTTTTCTTACTATAATATCCTAAACTGGTTAATACTTTTTATACCACTTAGGTGGCATACGCACGGCCCACCTGATGGCAAGCGCTGCCGACCCTGTAAAAACCTTCTAATGCTTGAAGAACCCTATAATAACCACAGATTTAATGATGTATATGTTTTCCAGATGCGGATATGTACAATAATCGTAGACTGATCGACCAACAGCGACTCTTAGAATCGTTACAGCATCCCGTCAAGCAAGAGCCGGACTCCGTCAACGGTATGGAACTCTTAACATTTTTAATACAAATAAATCCTTAATTCCTTATTATAATATAATAAAAACAGAAGACCGCGTTAGCCTAGTGGTATGGGTAATGGACTGCTGAGACGAGGTCTCGGCTTCGATCCCAGGTTACCATGGCACACACCAATGACTTTTCGAAGTTATGTGTGTATTTATCGCAGGTTTATAAGTGCCTGGTTAATGGCTATAGGCTCGCCACCTATTAAATTGGGACCTAAACATAAACTGGCGAAATGTGGGTGCTAGCACCTCTGCCTACCCCTTCGGGGATATAGGCGTGAGTTTATGTTATGTTATGTTAGGAATCGAACCTGTGACTTGTGGTTTGGCAGTCGTCTCTAACATTTTTGTCATTCCAGGGTGTGATAACGTGATGCAGCCTCAAGTCAGCCCTTTCTACCCGTCAAACACTCACAATAACGTTACAGGTAAAGAAAGAAAGAAAGAAAGAAAGAAATCCACAGAAATTTATTTGAGAAATATATTTAGGACAGCCTCTGTAGCGTTGCGGTAGTGAACGCGGCCGCTGCGCAGGAGGCGCGGGTTCGATCCCCGTTCAGTGCAAATATTTGTATGCATGGGTATTTGCATTGGTCTGGTCGTGCCTCGGAGAGCACGTTAAGCCGTCGGTCCCGTTGGTCAAACATCTATGTCAGTCGTCACGGGTAGTTGGAGCCCTAAAAAGTCCAACAACAACGGTCTAGCTGCAATGCTTCGATATCGCCTAATGTCACCATTGGACCAAGTGGCAATGTGAAGGTCAGATGGCAGTCGCTTCACGGAAAATACTGAGGTCCAGCCAAATCCGCAGTTAAGACTGGTAAAGCGGACCCCAGACTCCGAGGTGAAAGCTTTGGATGCGACTGGGATTAACGTTAGGTTGGAGAGAAGGTGGTGCGGTTATTAGTATGATACCAACATTGCAACATGTATCCCGATTGTTTCTGAATCCACCCTTCAGACTTTTCCACCTCCAATACGCACGGTCTAGGCCAGGGTAGGCGAACCTTTATGCATCAACGTGCCATTTTTTCTAAAACATGTTTTATGGGGTCACTGGCGTGCCACCAAAACTCTTTATGAAATAATTACATTATTTACACATTATTACAAAAGAGGTATATTTCTGAAATGTTTTTATTACATGATACAAAATAATTAATATTTTTCGTGTTTTGTCACTGAAACTTGGTTGAATTTATTGTCAAAATCAATGAAATTATAGAGATGAAAGGGATGAAACGTTTAATGACTTTTATCTCCCAAGGTATTTTTTTCATAAAATAATGACCATTTTTTTGACATAAAACCTCTTTGCTTAAGATTTAAAAAAGCATTGTTCGTTATAAGACGGAGCTAAATTTTGTCTGATCGGCGACGTGCCCAAAATATAGTGCCGCGTGCTACCAGTGGCACGCGTGCCACTGGTTCGCCTACCCTGGTCTAGGCTGTCCGTGCAAGACTGTTTCGTCCCGCCATGGGTCCCATACACCCAGGTTGTAATGTCTCTCCTCCCCGCAGGCGCGTTCTACGAGGGTCTCCCGCGGCCGGGCCCGGAGCTGCTGATCGCGAAGCAGAACGCACTCGCCGCGCACACGCAGCTGTGTACGTATCAACCCTATTGTCATTAACAGCATGTTATCTTATTAACTAACTACTACTACTTCACCCATTTAACACATACATGCCTGTAATTTATTAGTTCTGGATGTATGGAAATTCACCCAATTTATTGACATTTATAATTACTGCATTTGTAGCAAAATTGGCGTAAATAAATAAATAAATACTCTACGACATTCTACACATCGCTCCCTAGACCCAAAGTAAGCTTAGTTTCACTAGCTTGTGTTATGGGTTCTAGAATACGGATAAACATACTTATATGCTTTTTTTTGTAAATACGTACTTATTATACATAGAAACACCCAGACCAATGCAAATAGACATATTCATGCATACAAATATTTGCATTGAGCGGGAATCGAACCCGCGCCTTCTGCGTAGCAGGCGCATGCACTACCGCTACGCCACAGAGGCCGTCAAATAAAGCAGAAATAAATACTGGGTCGACATTTATCGCAAAGGCTTAGCTACCGAATTCAGTCGCTAACTCTACTTTCCAAACTAACGATTTTTGTCGGTATCTTAACAAATATCATCGTGAACTTAACGAGTTATCGGTATCTCCATATTGCTGACCATCCCAAATGTACAGACTACCGTTTGACGCAAAAATCGTTACTGCAACCGATGTTTGTCGCTATCCTAGCTTGCGATTTCGGTAGCAAAGCCGTAACGATAAATGTCGAGACTGCGGCCCCTGCTTTGCTCTCATGGGTAGTAGCGTGATGATGTATAGTCTATAACCTTTCTCTTTAAATGAGCTATCCAACTAAAAATATGTTTTCAATTCGAACTATAGTTTGTCTAATGTAGGATGATAATAATGACAGGTCTAAATAGGGTAGCCCATATAGTATAATCGAAAATGAATCTTTCGATTTTCGATTATCGTTCCCGTAGAATATGGAATCGATATTTAGAAAAACACAAAAACTTTTTATTTTTTATTATTTTAGGTAACTTACTTCAGGATGACAAAAGAGAAGTTTTATGCTAAAGTATTTATGTTTCGTGCCATATTTAGCTAATTATATCACAAAAATTTTAGTAGTATAAGTACTTAATAATTTTAATAAATTATTTTAAATTCGATTCATTTGTGTATAGTCAATTGTGCTATATTCTTGCAAGACGCTTCACTATGACAAGTGGGCGGGGCTTGTCTATGAAATACAATAATTTTAAGGGTATAATTTTGTATAAAAAAATACGATACTTCATAGACATGAACTGTCATTTTTATCAACCTACATTAGACAGAGTATAGTAATTCCCTTTTTTTTTTTTTTTTTTCCGTGCGGAAATCCTCATGGATACCCACCCCGCGGCCAGCGGGGCAGGTTATGTCGGACTCTTACCGACTAAAACCGCACGCCGTCTAGGGTCTTCTGACGCCAGGGTGTAAGGTGGCCCAAAGAGCATTTCCATTGCACCCCGGAGTATAGTAATTCCTGAGATTAGCTTATATTAGACAGTTGCATGATGTGTATCGTTATGTTCCAGGGCAGAACACTATGAAGCGACCGTTCTTCTACAGCGAAACCTCACACTACAACGCACCCCCCTTACTCCATAGATATGAGGTGAGTCGACACTATGTTTTCATACACTTTGGGTTACGGGTGAAATTTACCCGAACCTCATAAGGGTCCGTTCCCACAGACCGGCTCGGAGAGCATCGGCGTGCATTTTTCTTTTCACACTGACAAATGATTTTCATAATGACAAAAGCAGTGCAGATGCAAAAATAAACCTTACTACAAATACTAAAAACTCTGTTTTCAACGTGATAAGAATCTGATCTCCTCTCCGAGCCGGTCTGTGTGAACGGACCCTAAGATAGATCATAATAAAAAAATGTTTTTTTTTTACATTATGCCAGAGTTCTCATAAATTATTTTTTCTTTCTTTTTCTTTGTTCATAATGAAAATACGTTTAAAATTAAGTCTCAATCTAATCTCCCAAATGTCAAAAAAGATTTTTATGGGAACTAGTCACGGGTTCAAATCCCGTCTTAGATATTTTTATATTTGGAATAGCACAAAGGCTATTTTTTATCCCGAAAAAAGTTAATCTTTTGCCTACCGCTTACCATCAGATAATCACAGTTTGTTTTTTTATTAATCTTTAGCCATATTTAGTCACTTTTAGCCACCTTTAGTCATATTTAGCCACTTTTAGCCAGCTTTAGTCATCATAAAAATGTAAGTAAAGTTAATAAATATTTCTAATCTATAGCGTTTCTTTTTTATTATAGGATATCCCAAGAATTCTTCAGTGATCGAAGACATTCCAAAGTTGAATACAAAAAATTAAAGTAAAAATGTAAAAAAGATAATTCTCTACACGACGATAATCTCTCGACGTTTACTTTTTATTTTTTTAAATAATAATTAACTAATAATGAAACGATAATAATATATTTTTATTATAATAAATCAAACGACAAACGCGCGGTCCCTCGTTTGAAATTGAGAAAAAAAAAACACTATTTTGTGAGAATTTTTTTATTTAAGTATATTTATTTTTTATTGTTGTTTATTTTTTTATTTCTATATATATTTCCGAGGGACCGACCGTTCGTGTTACTATGCCATTTGTGATAAAAACTATATTTAGTGAAAAAGTGAGTTTTTTAATATATTTTATTTTTTATTTTGCTAACCCTTTAATGCTGATCTATAGTATTTAATTTGTACTGTGAAGTGCCCGGTGAATTTGCGTGTCCACATACTAGCTATTTCCGCGGTTTTAATCGCTATTCGATTCGCCCAGGCTGCTGTTGCTTCACGCATGCCTGTTTCGTGCAAATATATAACGAATTTCGTGCAAATCCCGTGAAATTCATGCAATAAATATATACGATTTGCACTAAACAGGTATTTATCATGCGTATATGCAAACTAGTTAATTTCACGTACAATAACCTATTGTAATATAAAATGTCCAAAAATGAATAAATAAGTCATCATTAAAGGGTTAACGTAATAAAAAAATTGTATAATAAAAACGCCTCTACTACAGAATACATAGTAATGTTAGTAAGTATGTATATAAAATATGTATATTAAAAAAAGAATATTAAAATAATATTGTACAAATCATATTATATAAAAATCGGATGATAATATAAACTTTTTTTTGGATGTGTTGTGTGTGCCAACTCGCGCTTGACCGATATGGTGGATTTTGATATCTCGTTCTGATTCGTGAGTATAGCTTATAAGTAGAAAAGAGATGGAATTATTATGAAAGAACAGGATGAATTTTTCAACTGGGCGTGGGTAACTAAATCCGAAATTATGAGAACTCCATGCTCAAAGTAGGTACCTAGTCTCGAGGCCGATTTTGATAAAAACTATAACTGCATCATTGAATTTAAAATTAAAAAAGTGAAAACGCCTAACCAGAAATCCAGTGATTTTTTACACCATTTACCATTACGTCCATGTACGGTGCTGAAACGTGGACACTGACAGTAAGACTGGTCCATGATTTAAAAGTCGCGCAACGGGCCATGGAGCGAGCTATGCTTGGAGTTTTTTGACGGATAATTTTTCGAAATGAGGTCATCCGACAAAGAACTAAAGTTACCATGTCGGTAACTTTAGTTCTTTAGCTCGCAGAATAAGCAAGCTGAAATGGCAATGGGCTGGCCACATCTGTCGAAGGACCGATGGCCGTTGGAGCAAACGAGTCCTAGAGTGGAGACCACGAGTCGGCAAACGGAAAGTAGGACGCCTCCAGCACGATGGACGGACGACCTGAAAAGGGTAGCTGGGATGGACTGGATGCGCAAGGCGGAGGATCGGGTGCTATGGCGTACATTGGGAGAGGCCTATGTCCAGCAGTGGACTGCGATTGATTGTTTGATTGAATAATATACGTTAAACTTAAGAAAACATCTCATTTTCTATGCAGTTTTAACTTTCATCAAAATCGATCTCGAGACTCCTTTGAACATTTTTCGCTATGCCTCATAGTTTCGGATTTGGCCATCTATGCCCTGTTGAAAAATTCAACCACGAACTAAGCACTACGTATTCGACTGCTAAAGTGAATTGCTACCGAAACTAAACTGCTTATTATGTCGACATGGTAAGACCCCAGATCCCAGACTCCAGACCCCAGATTATTTAGGAGGTAGGACACGACGGTATCTCCCGTCCGAACTGAGCAGTCCGACTGGGGTAGTACCTCCGCCCTACAGAACACCGCCCCATAATAACCATCGTGTTGTGTTCCCCAAGTTAAGTAGGGTAGCCAGAGCTCACTGTACTACCCCCCACCCTACCCTACCTCCCGTCACCTGTCTAGACCTCCCTCCTTCCCTTCAGGGTAGGCAGCGCGTGTGCAGTGACACCCTTAGTGTTGCACACGTCCATAGGCCACGGTGACCGCTTCCCATTAGGTGGGCCGTGTGCTTATCTGCCACCTATGTAGTATAAAAAAGGAGATCCTTGTCGTGGACGAAGTTTCGGTAGCTTTCCCAGCGAAATATTGTCATCCGAATGTCATATGGAAGTTGGTACAAATAAATTTCAAAGTACCATTGTTTGGTGCAAACCTAATTCCAAGTGTTATTAAATAAACTGTCGGTATAGCAGTGGTTTAAAAATCGAACTTGCATTTATAAGGCCTACCCAAATATCACCAACTTCTTAATGACTAATAATACTGTTATATATTGTGTTTTTTAGTAAAAATAACTTCAATTTTTAATTTCGATTCGTAAAAGTAAACTTCCAAGATTTTTTACTTTTGGATTGTTGTATAGTCCCCAGTTTAGGCTAAATCGGCATTAGTCAGTTTTCCTTATTCTTCAGTTAACTTAACCCGTTAGTTATCTGAACAAGTCAATTTCGTTTACCGATTTTTTGGCAAGTTTGTCACTGAAATACAATCAAAACGAAAGTATTGATAAAAAATTGTTAAACTGAACCGATTTAAATGTGTTGGTTAACGAAATTTGACTGAGCTAAGCTAGATAAACGAACTTCATTTCAACTGCATTCTGACTGGGCCTTGATTCTGTTAAAACAAGCCACTATCATTCCACTGACACTTAAAAAAAATGCTATTTAATTGTCGACTTTATTGTTATCAGGTTAAAGTCTAAAATTAAATGATATTTTTTACAGAAAATGAAAAAGATTAATAAATTCTTTTCATTTGATTTTCGACTTTAACTGTATAACGGTAAAGTTTACAATTAAATAGCATTTTTTAGAGCGTCAGTGGTTTACCTTTAGCAGAATCGAAGCCCTGCAAATTTACAGTTGGAATTACGTTTGTACGACTGCAATATTAATCAACCAATCTTGCATTACTGCAAGCTACATGATTATTTAAAGCATTATATTTTGTAGGGTTTACAAAACTGGTCAGAGACACTGGCGAATGTCGATCTAAGCCTACAGTATCTAGATCAATATGTCTGTCTGTATGTCATTCTTTTACAATGACATACGATCGCAAACCATCGGTTCGATCGCGTCGTGTAAGCGTTGTTGCCATTCTCTTTATAAGATAATATCTCGTAAGTTTAAAAACAAGTGTTTTTTTTATTATTATTATTAATTATTATTACTATATTTTGAGAAGTCAAATCTGATATTTTTCCACGTTGTGTTAGTATTTACTTTTGTTTTTATATAAAATATATATTTGTATCGCATTTCGTATGTGATTTTCGGTCGTGCGTAGAAATTCTAAAAAATTTAACAAATTTTATTGTATATAACGCTTTTGCTCATTATATTGTAACATGCAGGAGAGACAGAGTGTTAAAAAGGTTCAAAGTATGAATGTACAGGCTATAGGGGCAGAGGTAGGCCTAAGAAAAGATGGATGGAATGTGTGAAAGACGATATGGAAAGGAAGGGAGTGACTGAGGAGATGACAGCTGACAGGAATGTATGGAGGAGAATGACGTGACAAGAGCAGGTAGATGATGATGAAGGAGAGACAGAGGAAGTATGGAATGAATGCTAGGTATAAGTTAGAAAGTAGATAAACAGTAAAAGAATTAAATAGAGAAGAGAGCATAAATTAAGCAATAAATTTTCTATTTTTGAATTGAACTTTCAAGTTTTGAATTAAACTTTTTCTTTTTTGAATTAGACTTTCTCTAGGGGTGTGCATGGTGTACATTTGTACAAATTTGCCGGATCCACTCCATACATACATACATACTGATATTTTTCATTTATTTTGTGCTAAACATGTAAAACACTTTTTAATCTATTTTCATAGGAAAGTGTTAGTGTCTATTTATCATTATATATTATGTTTCACTTTTTTTTTATTTGTTTCGAATATTTAAACTTACTCTTTGTCAAAATAATTGACGATATTTCTAATAAATTTTGTTTATATTTTAAGAATTTTTACGCTCGACATTTTGAATTTATTTTGTAAAATAATAGTTTTTAGCTAATATCATATAGTTACCAGAATCGTACGTTACTTTCGTCATTAAATGCTCGTTTTTTATATTTTTTACTAAGTATATCTTTTTAGGCGATTTATCGACTGACTAAATTTAAATTTAATAGTTTAGACATCGTTATAACAATTATTGCCATCAGGTGGGTCGTGTGCTTGTCTGCCACCTAAGTGGTATATCAAAAATGGTTTTTCTTAGAGTTAATTTTATATATTTAGTATCTGAGATATAAAAGTAAAATATTGATTATTATAGTCAATTTTATATTTTATAGTACAAATGCGGTTACTCAAATGATAATACAATAACTAATAAAAATACGTTAAAAGTCAAAGTTAATAAAATTATGAGAAAAAAAAGAAAAATTATGAGAAATTATATAATTATATGTCCTAGTTAGTCAGTAACTATAAAATTTAGTCAATATATAAATGACTAAAACATTTACCTACCCGGCTTATGATTAGTCATATTGGTAAGAAAAGTGAAATGCCGGCTTAAGATCGGTTTGCATCGGTTCTGTACAGCATTCTCTCTATCGTGTGACTGACTTTAATATCTATATAGAGTAGTTAATACCCTTTATGTTTATAAAGCATTAACAATAGCTTCGGTTTTAACTACTCTAAATATATATCAACCGGACTCACTCTTCTGCCCGATGTGACTAATCAAAAGCCAGTTACTGCATGTAATCAAAGAAGCATCTTACCAGTTTAACTAAATAGTTTAGTCAGTCGAGCAATCCCTTTGAAATGCGAGTAGTATACAGCTTTGGACCAGTGAGTGACTGTGGGCAAATTGTATTCCATATAGTTCCGTCTCTACTGTATCCCACAAGTGACATGTATGTATGTAAGTCGAATTTAACAGTCTGTGGCATTTTGACAGCTGTCATTTTGACATTTCAGATGTGATATTCGAATTTTTCAATCTGTGGCTGTGGCTGTAATTTTTGAGTTAGTAACATTTTTTGTTGACTATTATTACACAGTCAGAATTCCACGAAGTGTTACATTCGTTTATACATAGTTTGTTTTTAGTCAATATTTAGTCCAAGATTTGTAGTCAATATCTACATGGTATTAGTCAAAATGTCTTCACGAACACTTGTTTCATTTTAGTACTATGAAATGTATATGCGAACTGTTATATTCACTGTACTTACGCATATACTCATTGTTATATACACGAAAATTCTTACTATACGGCACCGCCATCACTCGAACAAAAATATTGTCGTTATCACCATTTTTTTTATAAATGTAGTACAATTTATATTAACTTGTGCACTGCACCATTTTAGTGATATGCTGAGGAAAGCTTGTGGTGTCTCGCTAGCTAAATCTGTTTATATAACAGTGAGATTATGCGTATATAACAGTTAGCATATGTATATAACATTTAATGCAGTTACCAGTTTTATGTGAACCTAGTGTGTTATATATGGAACTCGTAAGAACGGATTATTTCACTAGTATTAGTGCAAATTAGTGTAATTTTTTTCTCACTAATAGCACTTAAACTAGTGATTATCATCCGACTTTGCCCAATTTTTAATTTATAAGTTACACTAATATTGCTTGCGAAACTTTATATTATTTGTAACTAGAATTAATAGTTTCACCCAATTAAGTGTTCATGTATTGAGATATAAGGGTCCGTTTACACAGACCGGCTCGGAGAGGAGAGCAGATTCTTATCACGTTGAAAACAGAGTTTTTAGTAAGTATTTGTAATAAGGTTTATTTTTGCATCTGCACTGCTTTTGTCATTATGAAAATCATTTGTCAGTGTGAAAAGAAAATTGCGCGCCGATGCTCTCCAAGCCGGTCTGTGTGAACGGACCCTAAGAAGTAAAAGTGACTCAGGGATAATATAGCATTGTAATGGTGAAGGAATTTTTGAAATTGGTTCAATAGTTTAACATTTTTTTTCGTATATACATGTCATTTGTGGGGTGCCTTGGTTGATTATATCCATAAATTTGCTATTACTTATCAATAATTGTGCTTATAATTAAATAAATTATGTGCAAAAGGGGGAAAAAATATTTTTGAAAGTGATAGACTATCGAATTTACGTGGCAATTAAAAAGGGAGTTTAAAACTTAGTAATTAAGAATTATAATTTTTTTTTGGTCACAATAAACAAAAAAATACGTTTCGTTGATAAATATAATCTTGCCAAAGTTTTTTTTTATTTTTTGTTTTTTTTTGTTGTTAAATGTAAAAAATGGGTGATCATTAGTCATTTTTTAAGAAATTATTGTTAAGTTACTAAGTCAGGGGGTTGGGAGGTAAAAATTGACTATTGATCGTTTTAATATATTAATACTTTGGTGCTCTTTATATTCTTAAATTCAGAAATTTTTCCGAAAAAAATTTTTTTTTGCATTTTTTTCTTCACATAAGTACAATAATTATTCTAGACGCACAGTAGATGGATCGCTAGAATTTCTTTATTTTTTTTGTTAGATTACAAATCGAAAAAAAAATACCATAGTTATAAGAATAAATAAGGAATGGGAAGGTAGTTGTAAGAGAGAGAGAGAAAGAAAGAGCGCGATTTTTGTTTTTTTTTCAATATATTTTTTTTGTTTAAGAAAAGGGGATATTTATGTGAGTAGTTTATATACGCGCTCTTCATAGACCAAAGCTGTGAAATAATGTAAAGATCGTTGAGTAAGATTAAGAATAAAGTATGCTTTTACACAATATTTCTTTTATTTAAAAAAATCGACTTCCACGGACCACACGGGAAGCAGCTATCCAATAAAAAAGAATCGTCCAAATCGATTCACCCAGTTGAAAGTTCTGAGGTAACATCATCATTCTCTGAACCTTTTTCCCAACTCAGTTGGGGTCGGCTTTCCAGTCTAACTGTGATGCGGCTGAACTTCGATATTTTCCGTGGAGCGACTGCCATTCAGATGGCAGTCGCTCCACGGACCATTGGTTGTGGAGGTCAGCCTCCACAACCAATGGTCATTATGACCAATGGCGATATCGCAGTTCCAAGTTAGACTGGTTGGACTTTTGCGGGCTCCAACTACCCGTAACGACTGCCATAGATGTTTGTATGGCAACCGGGACCGACGGCTTAACGTGCTCTCCGAGGCACTAATAAATAAATACACACATAACTTCGAAAAGCATCGAAAAGTCATTGGTGTGTGCCATGGTGAACCTGGGATCGAACCCGAGATCTCGTCTCAGCAGTCCATTACCCAAACCACTAGGCTACTGTGGTTTTGTGATGTTATTCCCAGTCAAGTCATTGTCTTACATCTTGTACTGTATTATGCACCAGTGGTGACAACTGGAAATAACCGCTTTTTATCCCGGGAACAGAATTTCACACGAGCGGAACCGCGGGCAACAGCTAGTGTATCATAATGTTTCATAGGACAGGGAGCCTGCTAGTCTATCGTCACATACTTCCGCAGGTGCATAGCCGGGCTTGAGGTGATGGTTGTCGCAGCACTTGTGGGACCAGTGATGCGTATAGTGCACGGCATCTAACTTGGCAAGGTTTTGGAGCAGTGTAGGCCTCACTACTCCAAACACATGCCGAGTTAGATGCCGTGCACTATAGTTGTTTGTGGTAAAATGCGTCGCATATAAACAAGTATAGTGCACGGCATCTAAATTGGCAAGGTTTTGGAGTAGTGGAACCCACACTACTCCAAAATCTTGCCACGTTAGATGCCGTGCACTATATTGGCGTAGTCTAAACCAATATCTGCGCTTTGTCACGCAGTGCTGCGACGACAATCACCTCTTCTTTCATGCGGCCGTCAAGTTGAGGGCCATCATTATGTCACTGTCGGTGTATGTAATGGGGACCCGCTTCCTGAGACTTTAGCTTGCCATCAGGCGAGGTGAAGTAATATTGACGTGACTATAACAAAGATGTTGAAGCAGCTCGCAGCTGACATCCGGGTCCAATGGCCGGCCGCTAGCCACACGTAAGTGGGTTGATTTATTTGCAGACAATATTTGCCCACTGCAGTACAGTTATCTACTCAATGGAACTCATGTTGAGATCGTACGGCAAGCGAATGACATTACAGACTATTGAGAGCATAAATAAAAAAGCTGGTTTTACTGATGCTAAAAACCTTATACATTTTTTTATTTCGATCACGTCAATATGACTTCACCTCGTCTGATGGTAAGCTAAAGGTAAAGTCTCTGAAATGGGAGTCACCGAATGATAATTACAGACTATTGAGAGCATAAATAAAATAGGTGATTTTGCTGATGCTAATACCCTATAATTTTTTTTTATGTCGGTCACGTCAATATGACTTCACCTCGCCTGATGGTAAGCTAAAGGTAAAGTCTCTGAAATGGGAGTCACCGAATGATATTACAGACTATTGAGAGCATAAATAAAATAGGTGGTTTTGCTGATTCTGAAAACCCTATAACTTTTTTTAATGTCGGTCACGTCAATATGACTTCACCTCGCCTGATGGTAAGCTAAAGGTGAAGGCTCTGGAATGGGAGTAACCTTTACAAACACTAATAGTGCTATAATGGTGGCCCTCAGCTTGACGGCCTCATCAAATGCTTTTTCACACCCCGCTATAGGAGGAACGAAACACGTGAGCTGGTAAAGAGTTCCAAGTCTTTATGGTGCGGCAAAGAAAAGAGGCACCGAACCGCTTGGTTCTAGATGATTTTTTTATACTACTTAGGTGGCAGACAAGCATACGGCCCACCTGATGGGAAGTGGTCACCATGGCCTATGAACGTGTGCAACACTAAGGGTGTCGCACACGCGCTGCCTACCCTGAAGGAAAGGGGGGAGTGCTGGGAAGAGGCGGGGAGGCTAGGAAGGGCCTACTTACCTTGGGAAACACAACACGATGGTTATTATGGGGCGGTGTTCTGTAGGACGGAGGTACTACTCCAGTCGGACAGCTAATTTCAGACGGGAGATACCGTCGTGTCCTACCACCTACCAATTATTGACATAATAACAACATTGTACGTGGTACAACGCCCCGTTCCGTACCAACGTATAATTATTTGGGTGTGGCCATAACAACTCCTCCCAAGTATAATTTTAAAAGCAAAAAACCATATTTAGGCTGGCTACATTGTCAATATTACGACCTCTTAATCGAAAAAAGTTTGAAATGGCCTTATTGCATGTGTTTTAAGGTTGGTTTTCGCTTGATTTGCGGTTATTTGAGGTTATGTTGTACATTTGTTTGTTCCAACTGTTGTGTTGTAATTACAGACGGTTCTTGTTCTTAGTAACATTTAAATGTCTTTCGACAGATTACTCAGTTCGGTAGCGTTTTTGTAGTGTGCCAAATATTTGTGGAATGCCGAGTTTGGGAGTAGTGGAGTAGGCTTTCGTTGTTATTTTTTATTAAGTTGTGACCGTAGGTTGTGATACCGCGGTAGCCTAGTGGTTTGGGTAATGGACTGCTGAGATGAGGTCTCGGGTTATCATTCTGTCTGCCTTCGTCCTAACTGATTGAGGTTGGTGTGTGTGGTTTTCCCAAGCGACTACAATATGAGGTTCTTCAGGAAGGGAATTTTAAGGTTTGTGTCCGAATACGTCCGCAGTAGCCTAGTGGTCTGGGTAATGGACTGCTGAGACGAGGTCTCGGGTTCGATCCCAGGTTCACCATGGCAAACACCAATGACATTTCGATGCTTTTCGAAGTTATGTGTGTATTTATCGCAGGTTTATAAGTGCCCGGTTAAAGGCAATAGGCTCGCCACCTATTACATTGGGACCTAAACATAACCTGGCGAAATATGGGTGCTAGCACCTCTACCTACCCCTTCGGGGATATAAGCGTGAGTTAATGTTATATTATGTGTCCGAATGTAACCCCTAATATTGCACACCTCCATAAGCCTCTAGGACCGCTTCCCATCAGGTGGACCATGTGCTTGTCTGCAACCAAAGTAGTATAAAAGAGAGCATTTTACGAAGCCCACTCCATCTATCGTAGCTTTCGTGAGTAATGTGTTTAACTGTCCTTTAAACCAGTTTCACAAATTTTCTTCCATCTCACAAGAACTTCGCTTATTCCAATTACGTAGTCGTGGCATACACGTGTGCTTTACGTGAAGAGATAGATGGGTAGATAGATTTGTTTTTTATACTACTTAGGTGGCAGACAAGCACACGACCCACCTGATGGGAAGCGGTCACCGTGGCCTATGAACGTGTGCAACACAAGGGCGTTACCCACGCGCTGCCGACCCTGAAAGGAAAGGGACGGGGGTAGGAAAGGGTGGGGAGACTAGGAAGGGGTGAGGGAAGGAGGGGTACAGTGAGCTCTGGCTACCTTACTAAACTATGCTTGTCTACTACCTAAGTGGTATACCCACTTAAAAAAATCCAAGTATTTATCTGATTTCAATAATAATTGGGTGAAAATATTTCTTGACATTCATGGGAATGAACCTGTGTCCTTCATGTGGAAAGTGATCGAAGGTTCACAGAACGTCAATCAAAATAATGAATGTATATTAACATAGCCCTTTATGTAGTTAATGAAAAATTCGCACAGACTGACAGGTACAAATGATGATATTTCGATGTAATTATGTCGGCCATGTTAAAATATAATTATTAATATTATAATACCTACTAGCAGCTTGTTTCGACATCGCACGGGAAAATTTCGTAAATTGAGTAGATTTTTTTTATACCACTTAAGTGTCAGACAAGCGCATGGTCCACCTGATTGGAAGAGGCTACTCACTCCTTCCCAGCCCTCCTCCCTTCCTTTCAGGGTAGGTAGCGCGTGTGTGATACCTTTAGTGTTGCACACGTTCATAGGCCACGGTGACCGCTTCCCATCAGGTGGGCCGTGCACTTGTCTGCCACCTAAGTGGTATAAAAAATATGACCTCACCTCATCTGATGGCAAGGTAAGTAAAGTGTAAAGACTAGCTGAAGGTAAAGTCTCAGAATGAGGGTCAATATTACAGTAGGTATACAATGGTGACCCTCAACTTGACGGTCTCAAGTCCTTTTCACGCGCCGCTTAAAGGACCCGGGACTGTAGCAAAAGCTAACCTTACAAATTAACTGACCTCAATGCTTATGTTTCCTTCCTCCTACAGTCCCGGGTCCTTTAAGCGGGGCGTGAAAAAGCATTTAATGAGGCCGTCAAGCTGAGAGCCACCATTATAGCACTATCGGTGTATGTAGTGGTGGCTCCGGTCCTGAGACTTTAGCTTACCATCAGGCGAGGTGAAGTCATGTTGATGTGTTCTATATAAAAAAAATAACTCTTTCAAGGCTCTGGCACAGGCTGTCTCTACAGGAAAAATAAATTGTTTGCCTCCTTAGTAGTATAACAAAGCTTCGGTGATTAATGCGACCACAACAACAGTTTGAGTTTAATACAATTTTTTAACGACAATTTGATTAACATCTACAAAAAGGGATGTCCTAAGAGATTCCGTTTATGAGATACGAACTCACAAACTGATACACAGATAATACATCGGTTAGTATTTTTTCATTTTTTTTGTTCCGCTGCCTACGATCATCAATAATATGAGGCTGTTTTAGAGCGCGCGGGACGGGCACGACACGACTTATAGTCATAGATAACCTCTATATAGTTCTAGAGAATATTATCTATACTATTCAAAAAAGTCATTTGATTATAGTCAATGATATTATAATATGTAAAAATTATAGTACAATAACTTGTAAAATAGCTGTTTTTTATACTACTTAGGTGACAGACAAGCGCACGGCCCACCTGATGGGAAGCGGTCACCGTGGCCCACTAACGTGTGCAATATCACAAGTGTCACACTCGCGCTGCGGACCTTGGAAGGGGAGGGGGGGGGGATTTAGGAGTTTGGGCGTGGTTGGGAGGATTGGGGAGATGGGGGGAGGGGTTGTGAGCTCTGGCTATTGGGTGACTTACACCCCGGTAATTGAGACCCGAGAGGGCGTACTTTATTATCAGTTGGATTCCGACATAACTACCCCCGATGGCCGACAGGGGTGTTAACCGTGGGGATTTCAGCACGATTAAAAAATGGTTGTATAACCTGATTCGTCCAAACTCTTCACCCATAACCTGATTCTTCCATCACCGAACGACCGGGCGTACGGCAATGCGCCATCGTTATATGGTGGACATTTCGCTCATACGCACGAATCGCTTCAGCAATACGTTCATCATGCGTACTGCTGCCTCATCAAATGCTTTTTCACGCCCCGCTTAAAGGACCCGGGACTGTAGGAGGAAGGAATCACATGCGCTGGTAAAGAATTCCAAGTGTTTATGGTGCGGCGAAGAAAAGAGGCACCGAACCGCTTGGTTCTTAATGGAATTGATTCCACTGTGTGAGGGTGATACCTCAGTCTGGCAAGTGTAGTTCTGAATAGGAAAGGAGAGGGTGGGATTAATTGGATGAGCTCATCGGAACACTCGCCATGGTAGAGGCAGTAAAAAACTGCCAAATAAGCTATATCTCTGAATATTTTTTTATTTTTTATTTATCTCAGGTTTATAAGTCCCCGGTTAATGGCAATAGGCTCGCCACCTATTACATTGGGACCTAAACATAAACTGGCGAAATGTGGGTGCTAGCACCTCTGCCTACCCCTTCGGGGATATAGGCGTGAGTTTATGATAATAATATGTAATATGTAATTTTCAAGTCGAATCGCTTGCTCTAAAACTCCCTAATCCTTTTTGTAAAACCAACATAGTTTAGAATGGAGTTTGTGGCGAGGCGGCACTTTTTGTGCCCACCGAACGCAGAAGGGTAGCATTCATCTCATAGTTTCACCGCTAAACGGCCAGCCGTTCGCTAAAATATCACAAATAGTTCAGGAACAGCGCACATTTCTTGATACAATGTAGGGAAGAAACGTGCTATTGCGAACTTGTTTCTTTCTACTAATATTATATTGAATGTTTCTAACAGATATATGAGGCGAGGGTGAATTGGCAACCCGGTAAAGGCCGACCTAGGCGTACATATTCTAATCAGATCCAGGACGTTTTGGAGAAAGGCCAGGTCAAGAACCCGCAACCGGCGTGCGTGTATGAAAACAATTATGAAAGTTGAAGAAGCGAAAGGAGTATGCCAAGTTTAGCTGCTGATCTCATGGCGTTGACATATTGATTGTTGATCTTATGAACTGTTGATCCCGCGTATGTATCCCAGTGGAAAGATGTTGTCTCTGCCTACCTCAATGGGAAAAAGGCGTGATTTGTATGTATGTATATAAATTTGTAAAAATGTATATCTGGTTGTATGTTTGTTACTCTTTCACGCAAAAACGGCTGATTGGATCTTGCTGAAATTTTGTATAAAGATAATTTATGTCAGAAATAACTCTTGTTAACATTTTTATATCCGGAATAGGTCCTATGGGATCCAAATCCTATGGGAAGGGGGAACGGGTTTTTTTTTATACTTCGTAGGAGGCAGACAAGCACACGGCTCACCTGATGAGATGCGGTCACCGTGGCCTATGGACGTGTGCTACACCAGGGGTCTCACACACACGCTGCCTACCCTGAAGGGGGGGAGGAGGAGTACAATGAGCTCTGGTTGCCCTACTTACCTTGGGGAACACAACACGATGGTTATTATGGCGCGGTGTTCTGTAGGGCGGAGGTACTACCACAGTCGGACTGCTCAGTTGTTCGGAGCTCCATTAAATATTATCCCAGGTAAAGCCCCGAGAAACAGCTAGTTTAGCACTAAACGGTTTAAAACATCAGCATGACGTCACTTCACCTTATACTGATATTGACATGTAATAAAATCAGCAATAAAAATATGAAAACATGACCCCATGGGAATCAAATCCGGTACCACACGGCCGGTGACGCTGACTAACGAAACAATAAAAATAAACACTTGGGGTATAATAAAATTATCCAAAAACAGGTATACCCGCAGGGCGAATATGTCTTTTTATAATATTCCGGACACGTTTTGCGAAACATCGTGTCATTCTACAGGAATCGCACGCGACGCCGCGGGGCGCTACAATGTTGTTTGTTATCCAATTTATAACTCAATGTGAGTATGTAAATATTTTGTCTTAACCTTTTTAATTTGCACGGCATCTAACTTGGCAAGATTTTGGAGTAGTGTGGGCCTCACTACTCCAAAACCTTGCCAAGTTAGATGCCGTACACTATACTTATTTATTAACATAACATAAACTCACGCCTATATCCCCGAAGGGGTAGGCAGAGGTGCTAGCACCCACATTTCGCCAGTTTATGTTTAGGTCCCAATGTAATAGGTGGCGAGCCTATTGCCACTAACCGGGCACTTATAAACCTGCGATAAATACACACATAAATTCGAAAAGCATCGAAAAGTCATTGGTGTGTGCCATGGTGAACCTGAGATAGAACCCGAGACCTCGTCTCAGCAGTCCATTACCCAAACCACTAGGCTACCGCGGCTACTGGTTTATATGCGACGCATTTTGCCACAAACAAGTATAGTTTACAGCATCTAACTTAGCAAGGTTTTGGAGTAGTGGGGCCCACACTACTCTAAAATCTTGCCAAATTAGATGCACTTATATCATTTAGAAATTCATAAACTAAGATAACTTTTAGGATGGGTGACCTTTCTTAACAGATCTACCCCTCCGTGCATCGGAGAGCACGTTAAGCTGTCGCAACTTAGATGGCAGACAAGCACACGGTCCACCTGAATGGGAAGCGGTCACCGTGGCCTATAGACGTGTGCACCACCAGAGGCATCAAATTCCCGCTGCCAATTGGAGGGAGAGATTTTCTGTGCCGACAACGCAGGAGTCTGGTCTCCACGCCGACAGCACAGAATCCTTCCAGTGAGCTCTGGCTACCCTACTTACCTTGGGGAACACAACACGATGGTTATTATGGCGCGGTGTTCTGTAGGGCGGAGGTACTACCCCAGTCGGACTGCTCAGTTCGGACGGGAGATACCGTCGTGTCCTACCTCCGTAAAATTGACAGATATTTAGTAAAAACCGTAATGAGGCAACCAAATTTTGAATATTACGAGAAATAACCCTCTAAATTCCACGAGGGCAAAAGTTAGTACTACATATTTTTCTGTAATCCTGTGCCCACCCCCTATTAAACTAATAAGCGTTATATTAAACTTTGATCGTCAACTACCAGATAAGGAACATATTAATTTTGTCCCTGACTACCGCAAAGTTGGGGGTCGAATTTAAATAATAAATTATAGAGAACTATTTCAAACGATCCCGTCCGCCATGTCCGTTTCAAAGTCATAGATACGATCCTTTTTTTTTAAAGGGACGCGATGTCAAAGGAGATTTTTTAAAGCTTTGTCTATGGACAGTCTTTATGATAGGTCAATATAATAATATGAATGGGTTCCGTTGTATTATTTATGTGTAAGTAATATAAAACTCTTTTCTTTGCCGCACCATAAAGACTTGGAATTCTTTACCAGCGTATGTGTTTTCTTGTTTTCTTCCTCCTACAGTCCCGGGTCTTTTAGGCGGGGCGTGAAAAAGCATTTGATGAGGCCGTCAAGCTGAGGGCCACCGCTGTAGCACTATCGGTGTACCTATGTAGGTAGTGGTGACCCCCGATCTTGAGACTTTGCCTTTGGCTTTCCATCAGGCAAGGTGAAGTCATGTTGACGTGTCCCATATAACATAAAAAATGTATTCCCGGAAAGCTTTTTTTATAGTCGATAGGCCCGCGTTTGACCACTATCTCACCTGATGGTAAGTGACGATGTGGTCGACGATGGAGCACGCTTGCCTAGAAGCGACCAGGGCCCGTAGACAAACGTCATTTTATTCCGTAGCGTAAATCGCAATCGAATAGAAACGGTTAGGTCGCCCAATCACATCCAAACTCGTCGCCGGCGTACGATGCGCGCGCCACGGCGGAATCACGAGCTGGAGTGTGATTGGTCGACCTAAACTATTCGAAACGATACGATGCGATCGAATAGAATACTTTTGCCACTTGGCTACGGGCACTGTTCACTCTAGACTTATAGAATCCCAGGTTATAGCTTTCCGGAAACAACCTGAGAAAGTTACAACCTGGGAGTCTTCAAGTCTAGAGTGAACATGTTACTTCTAGGCAAGCGTGCTCCACCGTCGACCACATCATCACTTACCAACAGGTGAGATTGTGGTCAAACGCGAGCCTATTACCAATAAAAAAAAAGATATCCTTCTCCTACCATTCTTGAGATTAGCGCGTTCAAAACTAACAAACTCTTCAGGTTTATAATATTAAAGATTAAGGTTTTACTGCTTTTATAAGAACCCAAGGAACCCTAAAATATTTTATCAAAAGTATTAAAGTAAACATTTAGTATATTCAAATAATATTGAGTTTTTATTTCAACTACGCTTGGGGTATGTTTCAAACTGAGTTCGTAGTGTCTCGCTCTCTCATTAGGTGTTAGAAAGAGACGGGCGATGGAAACAAAACGGTGGGGTTTCTTTTTTGTTTTAGGGTTCAATTGTTAGTGAGAAAAACCTTCAATTGTTTTTATACAATGTCGTGGTGGTTGAGGGATTGAGTGGTACGTTAGAAGCCACGGGTTTGAGTTCCGTTTAATAATGATATTTGAAAAATAAAACGAATTAATATGGTGAAAATAAAATTGCAGCCAGTTTGAATGTCTGCTGAGCTACATGTGTGATTTTAATTCTTTTTCGTTCTTGATAGCCTAGCCTAGTTCTTGGGAAGTTATAGGCTACATAACACCACGCTACGATACTTAGTGGTACTACTAAGTAAGAAAAAAAAAACGACAATGCCGTAATAACAATAAACTTTATCTCTTTGGAATCTTTTCTTTGCCGCACCATAAAGACGTAGAATTCATTACCAGCGCAGGTGATTCCTTCCTCCTACAGTCCCGGGTCTAAGCGGGGCGTGAAAAAGCATTTGATGAGGCCGTCAAGCTGAGGGCCACCACTGTAGCACTACCCTCGATCCTGAGACCTTACCTTTAGCTTTCCATCAGGCGAGGTGAAGTCATGTTGACGTGTCCAATAAAAAAACCATGTAGCTAAAAATACGAAAATTGGCCGATCAAACATACGCCTGATATAATTTTAACTTTTGTTTTAAAACATACGGAACCACAATCATATTTCCGTACAAAAATTGACAGCTACCAACGTTTTTTATTCTTTTGAATATAAATAAAATATCTTGGCACGCCACTGGGAGACAAATAGGCTATATAATATATTTATATATATATATTAGTGTTTTGATTGTGGAGTAGATTGTGACACGGCAAGACATCCATTTTTTGGTATTTCACCTAAAAACCTTCGCGTATTTTTATATAGGATACGTCAACATGACTACACCTCGCCTGATGGTAAGCTAAACGTAAAGTCTCAGGACCGGGGTCACCACTACATACATCAAAAGGGCTATGGAGACGGGGATTGTGAGAACTGGCTCCCCTACTTACCTTAGGGACCACAACACGATGGTTATTATGGCGCGGTGTTCTGTAGGGCGGAGGTACTACCCCAGTCGGACTGCTCACACGGGAGACACCGTCGTGTCCTATCTCCGTAATAGTCGTCTGACGTCGCCTCACCTGATGGTAAGCTAAAGCAAAAACTCAAGAATGGTCTTGAGGTGTGTCAAATATTCTTTATAAAGCACGTTGTTATTGCGAATGGCGCGCTCATTACTTTTAAAAAGCCCTTCAGACCACCATCTTGCCCGCCCACTACCTACATAAGTACCTAAGATTTGTTCTCGAGAAATTCGCACAAATACGCATAAACATTCAAAATTTTATTTATTTATTGAACAGTTTTGGATATTTGGGTATTATTTATTTAGCCATTGAAACAAATTTCAATTATATCATTTGAAAGAATGAACTTTTATTTTAAAAATTTTTGACGGGTACGATAGATTAGTGTGGACATGTTTAGCGAACACGAAATTATAATATATTTGAATAGTAAGCGAATCGTATTCATAATAATAAATATTGTACAATATCCTACACAGCGATCCAAAGTAAGCATAGTTTAACTAGTTTGTGTTATGGGTTCTAGAATGCGGATAAACATTATTTATATACTTTTTTTTGTAGATATATACCTACATTTGTACATATAACTCCCAGAACCACTACTACTAATATTATAAAGCTGAAGAGTGTTTGTTTGTTTATTTGGTTGAACGCGCTAATCTCAGGAACTACTGGTTCGAATTTTTTTTAATAGATAAGACACGTTAATTTGACTTCACCTCGCCTGATGGTAAGCTGAAGGTAAAGTCTCAGGAAAGAGGGTCACATACACGTAACATGTTAACAATGGTGGCACTCAGCTTGACGGCCTCATCAAAAGAGGATAGTTGTCGCAGCACCGCATGACACCCACCGGTCCCACTAGTGCTGCGACCACAATCCCTCCTGCCCGCTTGAACGCAATCCAACCGAGATTGGATTACTATAGAGGGTTTTTCGCAATCGTGCACGGTGGTACCTACCCTACCCGGCAGAATTTCGTGACAAATTTGTGCCATCAAATTTCTACCATCACGGGCGAAGCAGTGAAGGACAGCTAGTCGTTCATATTCCGGGTTCTTTAAGCGGGGCGTGAAAAGGCATCTGTCTAGGCCGTCAAGGTAGGGACCGCCGTTTTGGGACGAATGGTGTCTGGAATGGCGGCCCGTACCCTCTGGACTTTACCCTAGCTTCTTACCATCCAGCGGGGTTAAGTCAATTGACGGACTGAATATAAAAAAAAAACAACCCAAGTTTTTTTTTTCAAATATTTCTAATGTACAGACACATCTACTTTACAATTTTATAATAGAACAGATTGATTTACAGGAATCGTATTAGCATACCTTCTAAAGATGCGAAGTTTTTTTCTCGTGTCGCTCGGAAAAGGATGCTGTAGGATTTAACTAGCGGAGTTGCGGTATAACCTTGTATGGTTGATAACGGGTTCCGTTTTTACACGATAGTATGCACAGATAGGGATTAAGAAAAGGAAAAAATAATTCACCTTCATCAGTACTACGTACGAACTGCTGTTGTTGTTATAGTAGGGGAGCCCAAGAGGGGATTTGAAGAGTTACTCGAGCGCGTCAGAAAACTATATGAGGAGAAACCTTATTCCTTATTATTATATATTTTTTTATTTTTGTCTTGAGTGTTATTTCAGATTTCCTTTATTTAATACGTGTGCATTTTGTGTCATCCGCAATAAAAAAAACATTTTCTTTCTTTCTTTCTTCTTTCTATAAGAATCTGTCTCTACTGTTATAAAATTGTAAATTAGCTTGGTCTACATTGATATATTTAAAAAAAAGTAAGTTAAATGAACGATCCTGAATCCAATTTCTTTTTTCGGATTTTTTTTTATGTCGGTCGCGTCAGCATGACTTCACCTCGCCTGATGGTATGCTAAAGGCAAAGTCTCTGGAAAGGAAGTCACCATTGATAACACCTATAGTGCCACAATGGTGGCACTCAACTTGACGGCCTCATCAAATGCTTTTTCACGCCCCGCTTAAAGGACCCGGGACTGTAGGAGGAAGGAAAACGGCGCTGGTAAAGAGTTCCAAGCGTTTATGGTGCGGCAAAGAAAAGAGGCACCGAACCGCTTGGTTCTTGATGGAATTGTTTGCACTGTATGAGGGTGATACCTCAGCCTGTCACGTGTAGTTCTATATAGGAAAGGAGAGTGGGATTAATTGCAAAATCTCATCGGAGTTCTTTATTCCCAGCAATTAACTTTCGAAGTGCATCCCTGTCCCACACACATATTGCCATACATACATATATGGCTACGCTATCCACATTTTTATCATGCCTTAATGCTGTTAGTCGATATTTTCTAGAATAAACAGTGTTTAAGTAATTAAGGCTTCCATCTCCGTTGAATCGTCTTTTTTATACTACTTAGGTGGCAGATATGTACACGGCCCACCGGATGGGAAGCGGTCACCGTGACTTATGACCTGTGGCTACACTAGGGGCATCACACTCGCGTGGCCGACCCTGTATGAGGAGGTTGGGTGGTATTGGGGAGGGGAAATGGGAGGAGAAGGGTTAGGGAGATTTCGGACTGATATCACAGGAGACTGGTTTCCCAGCTCAGCACAGAATTCCTCCATTGAGCTCTGGCTACCCTACTTACCTTGGGGAACATACCACGATGGCTATTATGGGGCATTATCCTCATACAGTGTAAACAATTCCATCAAGAACGAAGCGGTTTGTACCTCTTTTCTTTGCAACACACCATAAAGACTTGGAATTCTTCTTAATTCTCCAGCGCATGAAAAAGCATCTGGTGAGCCCGTTAAGCTGAGGGCCACCACTGTAGCAATATCGGTGTATATAGTGGGGATCCCTGATTCTGAGACTTTGCCTTTAGCTTTCTATCAGGCGAGGTGAAGTCCGTGTCATATATAAAAAAAATAATGTGACCGTCAAGCTGAGGGCCATAAAGGGAAGTAATAATAACATACGGCAAACTCAATCTCATTATTAACAAAATCTTGTATATGCTCCCATATTTCCTAAGCCAGTTAAGTAAAAGTAGGTACCATTGAAAGCGGTTGAGTAACCGATTAACTGCGTCATGACGTAGCAGAAATGCGACCTTAATATCGTTTCGTGGCAATCCCTTCATGCTTGGTTATATCGGTTGGTTGCGGTTGTCAATTGATACCTATTTAACAAGCCTTCTGACTCCGCAATAAGATACAGCGATGCTGGCAACGGCCATCTTCCGTCTTTTCTCAACTCAATTTATTTTATACTACTTAGACGGCAGACAAGCACACGGTCCATCTGAATCGGTCATCGTGGCCTATGGACGTGTGCTACATCAGGGGTGTCAAATTTGCGCTACTAAACTTGGATGATGAATACCGCGGTAGCCTAGTGGTCTGGGTAATGGACTGCTGAGACGAGATCTCGGGTTCGATCCCAGGTTCACCATGGCACACACCAATGACTTTTCGAAGCTTTTCGAATTTATTTACGAATCGAATTATGTGTGTATTTATCGCAGGTTTATAATTGCCTGGTTAATGGCAATAGGCTCGCCACCTATTACATTGGGACCTAAACATAAACTGGCGAAATGTGGGTGCTAGCACCTCTGCCTACCCCTTCGGGGATATAGGCGTGAGTTTATGTTATGTTATATAAACTTGGATGGGGGGTTAGGGAGTTTAGAGGAGGGATTGGGGAGATTTTGCGAGCTCTGGCTACCCTACTTACCGCCGGGAATGCAATACAATAGTGTTATTATGGGGCGGTGTTCTGTAGGGCGGAGGTACTACCCCAGTCGGACTGCTCAGTTTGGACGGGAGATACCGTCGTCGTTTCAACTCAGTTGGCGTCAGCAGTCTTATCCATATAAACCTAACATGAAATACTAAAATTTCGTATTTATTGCTGACACATAAAATTATCGCAGTAGTTCATTTAAAAATCATCTTTAACACATATATGATCAAAGATTACTTTTCAATAACAACTTAGAGTGAACGAAAAATTGCATTAAACTGTGTTTATACTTTTTACATTTTTTTTTTATTTCCGACCGTAAAACAGTGTGAATGCGGGTCTTTTTAGCCCTTTAAGATATACGGCAGGGGTAACAATTCGCGGTTGTGGTTTTCGAGATAAAAACACAGCAACAGACATACAGAGGTGCGTTATGGTCACTTTTTTATACACATGCAAGCTGAGATATCACCCTCATAATTGGTGCAAACAATTCCATCAAGAAATAAGCGGTTCGGTGCCTCTTTTCTTTGCCGCACCATAAAGACTTGGAACTCTTTACCATGTGTTTCCTTCCTCCTACAGTCCCGGGTCCTTTAAGCGGGGCGTGAAAAAGCATTTGACGAGGCCGTCAAGCTGAGGGCCACCATTATAGCACTATCGGTGTTTGTAATGGTGACTCCCATTCCTGAGATTTTACCTTTAGCTTACCATCAGGCGAGGGGAAGTCATATTGACATGACATGACCGATTTAAAAAAAACTGCTCAAATTTTGAGCGAATAAATATATAATTAACTAGCTGTTGCCCGCGGCTCCGCCCGCGTGGATGTCGGTTTTCGCGTTTTTTTTTACTATATCACCGGTTCTAATCAGCTGATTGTGATTAAATATGCGTAAGATTTGAGTCTAACCAAGACCTTTCTAATAAAAACCGCATCAAAACCCGTTCGGGTTATTTATTTCGGGTACCTTACTCATAGATCTAAACTCCCCTCCCGCACGCGCACCCCCGCCTTGGTGACGCTCACTTCGCAACGCAGAAATAGTAATATTTTAATTTCGCCATAACTTCAAAACCAAACATCCAATTTTAATCTTTTAAATACCAAATATTATCTACATAAACTGTTCTTAGTGATGAAATAATTTATTTTAATAAGGATTAATAGCATGAGTAAATTAAATGCGTTTAAATGTAGTTCAAAAAAAAATTAAGATTTTTAAATAAAAAAATGGTTGTTGTGCCTCACTCGACATAGATAGGTATAGTGTGTCGCGGACTTTTTTGTATATATTTATAAGATCTCCAATTAATTAGAACATTTTATGGTTCTCTCTTTTATAGTTTAGGCAGCGTACGCAAAATAAGTAACTTTTCTGGTTGATTTTTTACACCTTGTGTCCGAAAAACCCAAATATTTTACGGAACCCTATTTTTTTCCAAAATAAAATTTAGCCTATATTGCTCGTGGATAATGTAGCTTTCTATTGGTGAAAGAATTATTGAAATCGGTCCAGTAGTTTTTGAGCCTATTCGTTACAACCAAACAAACAAAGTTTTCCTCTTTATAATATTAGTATAGATGAATTCGATTATTACACAATATTATAGCCAATGTTGCGACTTGCGACAAACATCTAAGTACAGAATATGCGCAAAAAATCTGCCGTTAGATCTGTGACCGTAACGGTATAGGTTCGATCTCTGTGTGCTGAGTATAAAACGAACACAGGCCTTACCGTGTCATAAAAAAATTTGACACCCATTCACGAGACTTACCATCAATCGAGGCAAAGCCCTAACCATATCGTCCGCCGTGTGACGCCCCTGATGTTGCACACGTCTATAGGCCACGGTAACCACTTCCCATCAGGTGGGCCGTGTGCTTATCTGCCACCTAAGTAGTATAAAAAATAAAATTCGGTTAGAAAATTCTTAAAAAAATCTACGTGAATCTATTCTAAAGGAGATGTTTCATTTTGGGCCGCCTAATTGTACACAATACAGAAAAAAAGAGAAATAATACCGGTTATTGGCAAAAATACAATTATATTTATTTGCCTCCGAAATTCAAGGGCATAAATTAATAAAATGAGTACATTTTAAAAGTTTTAAGTCCGCCATGTTTGTTGTGTTGCAAGAAAGTGTTTATTTAGTTAGATTCCGCCCATAATACGAGGCAATATTATAAGAATTGAATAGTGAAAAATGAAAACTATATTGCCTAGCTATTTTTCTAAGTAGTGTACAATTATCGGGCCCAAGGTCCATACCACAGAACAAAGATTTGTGAAACATCTCCTTTCATTCCGATCCGATCAGCTGTTTTTTTTTTTTATTCATGATAGGTTTACGTTTGACCTCAATCTCACCTGATGGTAAGTGACGATGTGGTCTACGATGAATCACGCTTGCCTAGAAGGAACCTATTCACTCGTGACTTGAAAACTCCCAGGTTATAGCCTTCCGGAAACACAGACTCAGGCAAGGAATTCCACTCCTTAGCTGTTTATCCGTGACGAAGTATCATACATCCAAACTTTCGCATCTACAACAGTTGGTTTAAATCTAACCCTTCTCTTATCACTAAACCGACATTATTTAAGCGTCGATGTGCTTCAATAAAGGGCTGTTTGACACAAGTTTACATTGGTGGTACACGTGTAAAGGGTCCTGCGCCTGCGCATGCTCTAGTGGACACATGTGAGTGAATCATTAAGTGTGTCCCTCTGGCCCACTCGTCAATGGAATGTCTTAACAGGCGGGTTAAGGGGTAGACACACACATGGAAATATAAAAGAAGATTTTTTTTTCATATTGGGTACATCAACATTACTTGTACAATTGGATGACACAAATTTGCCTAAAATTGGGCTGGGTAGGTACCCCCGTGCACCTAGCGAAAAACCCTCCATAGTAATCCAAACCCGGTTGGATTGCGTTCAGGGTTCAGCAGGTGCATAGCCGGGCTTGAGGTGATGGTTGTCGAAACACTTGTGGGACCAGTGGGTATTGGCGTAGTCTAAACCAATATCTGCGCTTTGTCACGCAGTGCTGCGACGACAATCACCTCTTCTTTCATGAGGCCGTCAAGTTGAGGGCCACCATTATGTCACTGTCGGTGTATGTAATGGGGACCCCTTCTTGAGACTTTACCTTTAGCTTACCACCAGGCGAGGTGAAGTCATATTGACATGACCGATATAAAAAAACCTCACCTGATGGTAAGCTAAAAGTCTCAGAATCTGGGGTCACCACCACATACACCGATAGTGCTACAGTGGCGGCCCTCAGCTTGACGGCCTCATCAAATGCTTTTCCACGCCCCGCTTAAAGGACCCGGGACTGTAGGAGGAAGGAAACACATGCGCTGGTAAAGAGTTCCACTAGTGTTTTGCCATTACTTACCATCAGGGGAAGTGATGTCTAATTGGCGTGTCCAATATAAAAATCCGCTTATTATAGTTCACCTAAGTAATATGATTTTAAACTCTGTAAATATTATAATTATCCTTCGTTTCATAGAATTATGTTCCTTAACTAGATGCTTATTCCAAAGTTACCTAGTAGCAACAACTTCGCCTTAAGTAAAGACGCAACAAGCTCGCCCCAGTCGCTTTGTAACTGCGCTGATTTATTGAGCCTCTGTCTTAGGCAGAGAGCACAGTGCGTCTAACAGCGGGCACTTTATTTAAAAAGTTTCAAGCGGGGCGTGAAAAAGCATTTGATGAGGCCGTCAAGCTGAGGGCCACCACTGTAGCACTATCGGTGTATGTAGTGGTGACCCTGAGACTGCCTTTTGCTTACCATCAGGCGAGGTGAAGTCATTTTGAGGTGTCCTATAAAAAAATTTACTAACTGAACCGAAATGAGCCGTCCGACTGGGGTAGTACCTCCGCCCTACAGAACACCGCCCATAATAACCATCGTGTTGTGTTCCCCAAGGTAAGTAGGGTAGCCAGAGTTCACTGTATCTCCCAATACCCCTTCCTAGCCCTCCCCGTTCTCTTCAGGGTAGGCAGCGCGTGTGTGACACCCTTAGTGTTGCACACGTCCATTAGATCACGGTGACCGCTTCCGCTTAAAGACCCCCTTCGTATATTTTCAACCCGATCTATTCAGCCGTTTTTGCGTGAAAGAGTAACAAACATACATCCAAACATCCCGACTGATCGACTCCGTGAGCGGAGTCACGAGTATTAGCTTGTATAAAAAGTAACCTGTATGTTATTCCAGACTATAATAATCTATCTCTGTACCAAATTTTAGCCAGATCTATGAGGGTTCCAGCGACTGGTCAGCCGTCTTTGTGTGGCAGAGTAACAAACCTACATCCAGACATTCAAACATACATTCTTACAAACTTTCGCGTTTATAATATTAGTAGGAGTAGTAGAAAAGGATAGGATGGAACACGTCGCATGACACTTTCTCGCGTCCGCTTATCGCTCCGCCCGCTACTAAGCCCCCCCCCCTAATGTGAAGTGTCCACTATCCGTCTGCTTTTTTTTCCCATATCGTTTATCATAATAAGTATTTATCTATTTTGGGCCCTCGGGGTTTCTGACTCACTCATTTTTTTGGGGTCCCCGAGGGGTTGGGAATTTCTGATCTATGGTATGTAGACGCATACTTGTGTCTGTTGCGTACGCGTTTGTTTATTTGAATAAGCGACTGTGCGCGAGGTTGAGAATTAGATGGGTGGTCAATTTTTTTTATCGTCAATACATTATTTGGACTGCAATAGGCTAAATTCATTAATTGATTGATGTTTATAAACATTATGTGCTCAATGGTGTATGGGCTCTTCGGGGCCCAATACAAGTCTCATTTACTAACCAGTCTATTTGTTGATTGATGGATGAGACTGATGACAGTTGCTCCCATAAAAGCCATAGAAGCCAAATAAAAATGAGGAACGGTGAAAATGGATCTTTATCTTTATCTTTATCTTTAACGTTGAGTAACACTTATGAACGGGTAACACTTATGAACGAGTAACAAACTGTGAAAGAGTAATACTAATCAGGAAGTAACACTTATGAACGAACAACATTTATGAATAAGTAACACTTATGAGGAAGTAACACTTATGAGGAAGTATCACTCATGAACGAGTAACACATTTATGATTGAGTAACAATAAAATTGTGAACGATTGATACTTATGAACGTGTAACACTTATGAACGAGTAATACCTACATACTATGAAAGAGTAACACTTTTGAACGAGTAACACATTTATGAAGGAGAAAGGCTTGTTAATAAGTAACGCTTATGAACGAGTAACACTTATGAACAAGTAACACATGCACAAGTAACACTCATGAAGAAGAAATACTTATTGAACAGTAACACTTATGAACGAGTAGGTAACACGTATGATTCTTATGATTGAATAAAACCTATCACTTACGAATCAGTAACACTTATGAACACTTAACATGAGCCCCTAAAGGCTCTAATGGAAGCCCAAATATATTCTATGTAATATGAGTAAATCAATTTATACTCACGCCTTTGTCCCTTCGGGGTAGGCAGAGACAACAGCCTCCATCTACTATCCTTACACAAATACCGTCATCAAAAATTTCATTTGATAGTGTTTCAAAAACCTACGGAACTCTTTTCAAAACAAGTTCAGCTCGTGTGAACCGATTTCTCCCCGTCACAGATTAGGGCAGGTCAGTTGACAATAGTTACATCGGTCTGTGTTCAGTAATACCTTTCTTTTTTCGGTCACCGACGCATAATCTGTCCTGTGACTGTGATGGCTCAACTGTGCCCGATATTTGAAGAAAAAAAACGAGATTATTTATGTCAGCTTGTCTATACTGTCCTGTCTGTCTATAACGCTTTGATTTTTATGTGGAGTTTCTTTCTTAATAATAATACCTACTAGCTGTTCCACCCCGGCTTCGCCCGTGGCGTATTTCGAACCCCGATGCACCCTTTTTAACTCACATAATATGCCCATAATTTGTCAGTTTTCCTAAGATGTATGGGAATCTACCGGAATTGTTCACATTTATGATTATTGCTCCGCTCCCTTGGGCAGTAGCGTGATGATATTCAGCCTATGACATTCACGGATAATGTGGCTTTCTATTGGTGAAAGAAATTTTAAAATCGGTTCAGTAGATCCCGAGATTACCCCTTACAATTTAACAAATATACAAACACACAAACTTTACTTCTTTATAATATTAGTATAGATGATGTGGGCTTGTCTGCCATCCTAGTGGTATACTTTTACAAAAAAAATAGTTAACGAGTATAGGTTTTTTTGCCACTGACAAGCACACGGCCCACCAGAAGGCAAGTGTGCAAAACCAGAGGCGTCACACTCGCTCTACCGATCCTGGAGAGGGGGAGGGAGGTCCTCAAAGTCAGTCTCCTGTGTTGTCAACGTAGAAGACTTTGGTTTAACGGCAGTCGCTCCACTAAAAGTCAAGATAAAACAAATTAAAAGAGCAGGTATGTCCCGGAAGCGACTATTGGTAAAGCAAGCTTTGATATGTACCCAGGACTAAAACTGTGATGATCGATTAAATTTTACCCAACCCAGGAATAGAACTCGGGTCGCACTGACCCGCTGTGCCACAGTCATAAAAATAAGTGTAGAGAATTAGTTTCCAACATGTTTTTACAAGTTGGAACGGCTAAAGGACTTGGATTCAAACTTGTTTCATTCTGGCGTAAGATTTTTTTTATACTACGTAGGTGGCAGACAAGCACACGGCCCACCTGATGGGAAGCGGTCACCGTGGCCTATGGACGTGTGCAACATCACATCCGCACCTGGGTTTTCTTCATGACATAATGCTTGGGGATATATGGGAATCTGGTAATATTGATCGGTTAAAAATAAACTATGATAACCGCTTAACTTTAGTTCAACAACAGCTTATTTGCTACCATAGTAGTACAAACTACTAACAAACAATAAAATAGGCTACAAAATACTTTCCTATCTTTTTTCTTTTACAAAAAGGACATCTTTAGTTAGACGGAGCGAGATAAACATCTACAAGAGATTTATTTATGTTTTTTTGTTAAAAGGATCAAAGGTCCGGGCTTCGATGCCCGCGTGAGACACCCGTAAGGAATGTTGCTACGACAAGAACGGTAACTTACTTAATCACTTAATAATAATAATAAATAAATATTCTACGACGTTCTACACAGCGCTATCTATACCCAAAGTTTAACTTGCTTGTGTTATGGGTTCTAGAATGTGGAATTTTTATATCAGAAACGTCAACATGACTTTACCTCGCCTGATGGTAAGCTAAAGGCAAAGTCTCAGGACCGGGGGTCACCACTACATACACCGATAGTGCTACAGTGGTGGCCCTCAACTTGACGGCCTCATCAAATGCTTTTTCACGCCCCGCTTAAAGGACCCGGGACTGTGGGAGGAAGGACCGGGACCGACGGCTTAACGAGCTTTACGAGGCACGACCAGACCAATGCAAATACCCATATTCATGCATACAAATATTTGCACTGAACGGAGATCGAACCCGCGCCACCTGCGCAGCGGCCGAGTTCACTGCCGCTACGCCACAGAGGTTGTCTTATAACAAATCACGGTAACTTTAATTACTTCATTACGTATTATAAAACTGTAGCTAAATATAATGAAAAAAATGTAATTAATCAAACATTTATTAAAAGAAAATTTTATTTTAAAGTCCATCAAAAATATCATTAATACACCTCACGCTGTCGACCCGAACACAATGTCGGGATGAAAATTTTGCCAAGTTTCGCACTTTTTTCTCTATTTATATTCACCAAATGTAATTATAGCAATGAATCGGGAATCGGTTGTATGATTGATGAACTAGGGCTCGTGCACACTGATGCACGAAGGCAAGCGAATATTTAACAAGATTTTTATTTAACAAATTAACATAACATAACATAAACTCACGCCTATATCCCCGAAGGAGTAGGCAGAGGTGCTAGCACCCACATTTCGCTAGTTTATGTTTAGGTCCCAATGTAATAGGTGGCGAGCCTATTGCCATTAACCGAGCACTTATAAACCTGCGATAAATACACACATAACTTTGAAAGCATCGAAAAGTCATTGGTGTGTGCCATGGTGAACCTGGGATCGAACCCGAGACCTCGTCTCAGCAGTCCATTACCCATACCACTAGGCTACCGCGGTTATTTGTTAACAAATTAATTGTAAAATAATAATTTTATGCAAGGGTTGTGCTGATTTCTTAAACTCGTAGCTCAAATAGAAACATATCAATTTTTTTTTAAACAACTTAGGTGGCAGACAAGCACACGGCCCACCTAATGGGAAGCGGTCATCGTGGCCTATGGACGTGTGCAACATCAGGGAAATCACACACTCATGATTTATACGCACAAAGCGCTTTGCTGACACGTTCATCGTGCGTACAGCTAAGGAGTGGAATTCCTTGCCTGAGTCTGTGTTTCCGGAAAGCTATAACCTGGGAGTTTTCAAGTCACGAGTGAATAGGTTCCTTCTAGGCAAGCGTGATTCATCGTAGACCACATCGTCACTTACCATCAGGTGAGATTGAGGTCAAACGTAAGCCTATCATGAATTAAAAAAAAAATGCGGTGCTAAACCTAACTTCAGGAATAAAGAATCATACTTTGTTTTTGAACGAATATGGTTTGACAGTTTATGGAAACTATCTATATTTCGGCAAAATATTTTTAGCCTGCCATGTTTGTTGTGTTGCAAGAAAGCGTTTATTTAGTTAGATTCCGCCCATAATACGAGGCAACATTATAACAATTGAATAGTGAAAAATGAAAACTACATTGCCTAGCTATTTTTCTAAGTGGTGTACAATTTCGGGCCAAGGGTCCATACATTTGTGAAACATCTCCTTTGAAGGGTGTCTTTATGAATACAGCCTTACCCGTCCCAGGTGCGGGATCCATCACCAGAGTTATGTTAATTTGACAACAAACTCCGCTGGGACCCGTGGTGGGAGGGGGGGAGGGCAGACAGGGGGTGAGGGACCCTCCAATGTAATGAACGCATTCGATTCCATGATGAACTATTTCACAAAGGTAATTAGTCATTTGCATGAGTAAAATTGAACATAATTACTTACTTTTTTTCGTGCGGAAATCCCTACGGATACAGACTAAAACCGCACCTGTGACCCCCATCCTGAGACTTTACCTTTAGCTTACCATCAGGCGAGGTGAAGTCATGTTGAGTAAAAAAAACGCTGTTTTGAGTCTTCGGGCGCCACGATATAAGGTGACCATGAAGGCATTTTGGTTGTTCTTTTTTTTATATTGGGCATGTCAACATGACTCCACCTCGCCTGATGGTAAGCTAAAGGTAAAGTTACAGGACTGGGAGTCACCACTACATACACCGATAGTGCAACAGTGGCGGCCCTCAACTTGACGGCCTCATCAAATGCTTTTTCACGGCCCGCTTAAAGGACCCGGGACTGTAGGAGGAAGGAAACACATGCGCTGGTAAAGAGTTACAAGTCTTTATGGTGCGGCAAAGAAAAGAGGCACCAAACCGCTTGGTTCTTGGTTTTCATTTTTTTTCGTGTGGAAAAACCCACGGATAGAGGGGGGTGGTGATATCGGTTTTGAACCGACTAAAACTGCACGCCGTTTCAGGTTTTTAAATGAACAAATATTCATCCTTACCTACATCCTCATAAACTTTCACATATACCTACAATATTAGTAAGAAGTACATAATTATTATTGCCGATAAAAAACACTAAATTAATCATAATAATTATAAAGACTAATAACATTAATTGAAAATCCCAGCAGTTAATTAATCCTACAGTTACCTACTAGGCAATTAATGACGTACTAGACGCCTAATTAATCCGTAATTATCATTAATTACTAATTAACTCTTCACTCCGCACTAATACAACACACACGAACATCCCTATAAAACATTTTAAAAACAAACTATTAAAAAAAAACAATAAAATTTCCAATGTCCTACTCAATGGATCCACAACGCGGGCATAACTCACGGTTGCTATAAAGATCTATAGATCATATAGATCTTTCAAAGAAATTAAAAAAAAACATCCACTTAGTCAACCATAATGCATGCCATTATACCCTTCTCTTTCTAGCTTATTTTTTTGTACAAGTTAGAGAGAGATGATCGGATGTCTTTATTCATGGTCTTAAATATGGTCGTTGTTAGTTTCGAGTGGGGTCTCGTGGCGTGTGGTTGTGTCACTGGTTATAATTATAATAATTTCTGTTGGATAATTTACGACTTTATTGTAATAAGTGATTTTTAGCCAACTTCAATAAAGGAGGAGGTTGTTAACTTGTGAGTTTGTGTTGTGACAATTTGTTGTTCAAATAATCTGATTTGGAATTACTTTATCTGGAAAATAAGGTTGGTTTTATATTTTATAACTTATTTTTTAGTGATAAATAAGTGTTAAGTATAATAATATAATTATAATTATGTATAATATAATATAATTTTCTTATCATTTTGTATAAATTAAATGGGAAATCGATTGCTATAAGAAAATTTCAAGTTACAATGGTTAATATTTCGAATAAAGGCAATTATAAATAAAAATTATAATTATAAGTATGAAAGGAAATTAATTATTAAAAATATTATTAATAAATATCATAATAATTAATAAAACGTATACATTATCTGAAGAAAATATCATTAAATTATTTAATAAATGTCTATAAAACTACACTTTACATTCAAACTTGATGGTTTAAAATCTATCTATGTCATAGCCATCCATTGATGTCCCTGCTGGGCTCGGGTCTCCTCTCCTCTAACGAGAGAGCTGAGAGGGTTTACACCTTAATCCACACACGCTGGCCTAACGCGGGTTGGTGGATCGGACATGTCCTTAGAATTTCTTCTAGGACATGTGGTGGTCAAGTTTTTTTATCGTCAATATTTGGGCTGCAATAGGCTAATTAATTGATGTTTGGGTATGTGCCCAATGTTGTATGGGATCTTCGGGGCCCATCATAAGTCTCATTTACTAACCTGATGAGATTCTGACGACAGTCGCTCCCATAAAAGCAGATAAAATGTGGCTTCGAGACAAAACAGCCCGCTGAGTTTCTTGCCGGAGTCTTCTCAGGTCTGGGCCGCGTTCCGAACCGGTGGTCCATTTGCTTCTAGTTTTAAATAATTTTGATTTTGACGTTTTGTAAGTGCCGCTTAAAATGGTCTATAGAGAATAAATGATTTTTGATTTTGACTAAATAATTACCTATGTATAAAAGAAGTTAAAAAGAAGATTCATAAAAAAAATCATTGGGACATGTGGATGATAGATAATGAGAAATATGGTTAATACACTTACCTCCTTAGCAAAACAGAGACAATACACACAAATAGGTAAACTACCTATAATATAAGACGTACCTCTTTAATTTTTTAAAAATTTAATTGACCAATTTTACTTGAAGTGTCGCGATACTTCGACATCCATACTAATATTATAAATGCGAAAGTAACTCTGTCTGTCTGTTACGCTTTCACGCCTGAACCGCTGAACCGATTTTGATGAAGTTTAGTATAGGAGTAGATTAGACCTCGAGAATGAACTTAAGCTATGTTTGGTCGCGATAACCGACATCCATTCGGGCGAAGCCGCGGGCGGAAGCTAGTTTTCTATTTAACAAAAAGTTTGCCAGGTCTAAATACCTACCTATACATTTTAGGATATATTTAAAGTATGGCGTGTGGCCTTGCAGATAAAATTAATATAAATATGTCAGAAAGGTATTTTGGATGGATAAGATTTTAAATTAATGCACACCAAATTAGCAGTTATCATGTCTCTGTATTTCATTTAAATAAATTACTGTACCCAAAGCGATATCCTTTAAAAGAATCATGAACTTAATAACCGGTAGACGGAGCGCTTTAAAGAATAGAACTTTTTTTTTAAAGTGAGGAATGCGTTTGGGGAAATCCCGTAGACCTATGTAGGACTCTCCCTAAAGGGCATACTCACTAAACCTCACTATGTCCACCTGGGCCTCGATTCTGCTAAAGACAAACCACTGTAATACCACTGACACTCTAAAAATGCTATTTAATTGTAGATTTTTCGTTATACAGTTAAAGTCTAAAATCAAATGAAAAGAATTCATTTAACTTTTTCATTCGCTCTACAAAATATCATTTGACTTTAGACTTTAACCTGACAACAATAAAGTCTACAATTAAATGGCATTTCTTAGAGAGTCAGTGGTATTACAGTGGTTTGTCTTTAGCAGAATCGAGGCCCTGGTCGCTTTAGTCACATCGCAGATAGGCAATAGTATACTCACTGCAATTGGGGTGGGCAGCGCGAGTGTGATGCCCTTGATGTTGCACGCGTCCGTAGGCCACGGTGACCGCTTCCCATCAGGTGGGCCGTGTGCTTGTCTGCCAACTAAGTGGTATTAAAAAAAATCTGGCCAGCGTTTTTTGCACGGCGGCGGGCCCGAATTCCAAGGGTAGGGCCGGCCCTCCCCCCGTACCATCTCTGTGCCTTCCTGGCGAACACCAGCGGGATGGCACGTCGCGAGGCCATTTAGTTGGTTGGCGGACCCCCACGTCCTCCATCCATGGCCATGCGGCGGGCGTACTCTGTGACGACACTAGAGTCAGCCCTCTTTTTGGCACGCACACACTCACATACTAGTCGGCCATAACACAGCAATCGTCATTCGATTCAATCAGTTTTTATGTTTTTTATACCACTTAGGTGGTAGACAAGCACACGGCCCACCTGATGGGAAGCGGTTATCGTGGCCTATGGACGTGTGTAACACCAGGAGCGTCACACTCGCGCTGCCGACCCTGTAAAAACCTTCTAATGTTCTCAATAAAGAACCCCATATTGTAGTCGCTAGGGAATAATACTGATATTAAACTTAATTGGTACCATAATACATAAAAATGACCCAAGATTTTAAATATCATACAAATCACGCCTTTTGCACATTGGGGTATGCAGAGACAATTATCTTTCCACTTGCTACGATCTTGGCATACTCCTTTCGCTTCTTCAACTTTCATAATTTGTTTTCATACACGCACGCCGGTTGTGAGTACTCTTGACCTGGCCTTTCTTCAAAACGTCCTGGATCTGATTAGAATATGTACGCCTAGGTCGGCCTTTACCGGGTTGCCCATTCACCCTCGCCTCATATATCTGTTTCATCCATCCCCTCTACATATCCGAACCATCTAAGCATTCCTTTCTCTATCTTGTTCACTATATTTTCAACTATACCAGCTTACCATCAGGCGAGGTGAAGTCATATTGAGTTATGTTGTATGAACGATTCTGAACATATTTTTTTTTGAATTCTTGTCTCATTGTGCGTGATAGACGCAAAAACTACTGAACGGATTTTGATGCGGTTTTCTTTGTTTAAAAGGTCTTGGTCAGACTTAAAATCTTATGCATGTTTGATCACAATCGGTTGAGTAGAACCGGAGATAGTAAAAAAAACGCGAAAACCAACCTCCACGCGGGCTTAAGCTAGTAGGCAAGTCATGATCATCATCATTCTCTGAACCTTTTTCCCAACTCAGTTGGGGTCGGCTTTCCAGTCTAACTGTGATGCGGCTGAACTTCGATATTTTCCGTGGAGCGACTGCCATCTGACCTCCACAACCAATGGTCATTATGACCAATAGCGATATCGAAGTTCCAAGTTAGACTGGTTGCACTTTTGTGGGCTCCAACTACCCGTAACGACCGCCATAGATGTTTGTATGGCAACCGGGACCGACGGCTTAACGTGCTCTCCGAGGCACTAATAAACCTGCGATAAATACACACATAACTTCGAAAAGCATCGAAAATTCATTGGTGTGTGCTATGGTGAACCTGGGATCGAACCCGAGTCCTCGTCTCAGCAGTCCATTACCCAGACCACGTATAATAAATAATTAATATGTCAGTTAATGTTTATGGGGATAACTGTTGTGTCTTTAATTGTAATTGACGCTATTATGAAGCCGCAATGGTGTTTTGTATGCCTCTCACACTTCAATTATGTCATAACGTGTAAAATCTATACATATAATAAATCTGTAACTGATCGGTGTCTGTACATGGAAGATCTTCTTCAACCTAGCGTTAATCCCAGTCGCATCTTTATCTTCCACCTCGGAGTCTGGGGTCCGCTTTACCAGTCTTAACTGCGGATTTGGCTGGACCTCGATATCTTCCGTGAAGCGACTGCCATCTGACCTTCACAACCCAATGGTGACATTAGGCGATATCGATGCATTGCAGCTAGACCGTTGTTGTTGGACTTTTTAGGGCTCCAACTACCCATAACGACTGCCATAGATGTTTGTATGGCAACCGGGACCAACGGCTTAACGTGCTCTCCGAGGCACGACCTTATATGAGAAAAAAAAATATTAAGGGACTTTATGAATGTAATAAGTAGATGCCAAAACAATGATTTTTAGAATTTTTGTCTGTGTCTCTGTTTGTCCACACCAAATTTTTGTTCACGCTAAAATCAAAGACTACTGAAGGGATTTTGATCAAAGTTTTTTTATTAGAAAGGTTTTGGTTAGACTCAAAATCTTACGCATATTTGATCACAATCGGCTGATTATAACCGGCGATATAGTAAAAAAACGCGAAAATCGACGACAACGCGGGCGGAGCCGCAGGCAACAGCTAGTGCGAAATATTTACGACTCATTTCATTAAATTCACTCGTAAATTCTGCAAAGCAAGTGATAAATGTTTGTACGACTAATTATTTGTGTATAGTTGATTACTTCTATAATATACTAGTCGGTGCCCGCGGCTCCGCCCGCATGGATGTCAGTTTTCGCGTTTAAAAAAAAAGACCCGACTGCGTAAAAAAAAAAGAAAAAAAAAACAAGCACTTAGATGTCCGGTGGTCTAGAAACATAACAACTTAACAGTCGGGATCCATTGAAAAATTAGATTGGCTGTCGAATAATGGATCCCGACTGTTCGACCAACGGACATCTAAGTGCTTGTTTTTCTTCAGATCCTCAATAATATTGCCTAACTGCTTCAAATATTGCTTCATTATTATTGAAATGGATAAGGTAGAGGCCGTCTACTCAGAGGTATCGAGTTCGAATCCGGCCAGACAGTACCAATGTGAATTTCACTTTGTGGAATTTATATGTGCTAATCACATGATTTAGCATTTGCTGACGGTGAAGGAAAAACATCGTGAGGAAACTCACATGTCCTAGAAGAAATTCTAAAGACATGTCCGATCCACCAACCCGCATTAGGCCAGCGTGTGTGGATTAAGGTGTAAACCCTCTCAGCTCTCTCGTTAGAGGAGAGGAGACCCGTGCCCAGCAGTGGGACATAAATGGGTTGCTATTATACTCGTAACTACCTACATAATTCCTGTTCAAACTTTACCCGCCTGAACGAAAGTGAGTTATGCAATCCGGCAGCCTAGATACCTTAGCGATTGCTCACCGCCTTACAATACGTTGTGCAATGTTTTGACTAGACTGAAAGCTAACAAAGACCTAGATTCAAACCTATATACCTACTTTATACCTATTAACCGTTACAATTATGTCGAGACTAGCGACTCGGGACCCGGCTTCGCCCGGGTGTAAATTCCAGTTTTCCAATAAAATATAGCCTATGACACTCATGAATGACGTGGCTTTCTATTGGTGAAAGAATTTTTTAAATCGGTTCAGTAGATCCCGAGATTATCCCTTACAATTTAACAAACACACAAACTTTACATCTTTATAATATTAGCATAGAAGTATAGATATGCATCTTTGTGCTTGATGAGCTTTTCTAATTAATCCCACCCTCTCCTTTCCTATACAGAACTACACGTGCCAGGCTGAGGTATCACCATCACTGCAAACAATTCCATCAAGAACCAAGAGGTTCGGTGCCTCTTTTATTTGCCGCACCATAAACACTTGGAATTCTTTACCAGCGCATGTGTTTCCTTCCTCCTACAGTCCCTAGTCCTTTAAGCAGAGCGTGGAAAAGCATTTGATGAGGCCGTTAAACTGAGGGCTACCATTATAGCACTATCGGTGTATGTAGTGGTGACCGCCCATCTTTAGACTTTGCCTTTAGCTTTCCATCAGGCGAGGTGAAGTCATGTTGATGTCACGGCTGAACTTCGATAAGTTACGTGAAGCGACTGCCACCTGACCTCCACAACGCACTGGCGATATCCAAGTTCTGTAGTTAGACCACTTGTCGGACTGTTTAGGGCTCTAACTATCCATAACGAATATTCACAGAGTTTTATATCACCCAGGATTGATAGCTTAACGTGCTCTACAAGGCACGGAGTACACTGGAGTGTGTATAAGTGGTGACCCTCTTTCCTGAGACTTTACTTTCAGCTTACCATCAGGCGAGGTGAAGTCAAATTGACGTGTCCTATATATATAAAAAAAATTGTAGGAGGTAGGACACGACGGTATCTCCCGTCCGAAATGAGCAGTCCGACTGGGGTAGTACCTCCACCCTACAGAACACCGCGCCATAATAACCAGCGTGTTGTGTTCCCCAAGGTAAGTAGGGTAGCCAGAGCTCACTGTACCCCTCTTCCTCCCATCCTTGCCTAGCCTCCCCGCCCCTTCTCAGCCCTACCCTCTTCCCTTCAGGGTAGGCAGCGCGTGTGTGACACCCTTATTGTTGCACACGTTCATAGGCCACGGTGACCGCTTCCCATCAGGTGGGCCATGTGCTTGTCTGCCACCTTAGTAGTATAAAAAACTGCTCAGTAAGTCATTCCGATATAATGATTATATAATAAATAAAATGTAGCGTATCAAGTATAGGTCGTAAAATTAATATAATCAAGTTGAATATTGTATCAGATAGGAGATAACATCGTGAGGCTCCCCCGAACACATAATTATTGTGTTTGCTTATTAACAACTTATTAAATAATGTGACGGGTACACACCAACTGAAAGGAAGCGAACGATTACAATATATCGAAGTTCTGTCAATAATGGTCTCAAGTTGAGTGCTGTGAGAAGAAAGAAATATGATTAAATAAATAAATATTCTACGACATTTTACACAGCGCCCTCTAGACCCAAAGTAAGCATAGTTTAACTAGCTTGTGTTATGGGTTCTAGAATGCTGATAAACATACTTATATACTTTTTTTTTGTAAATACATACTTATTATACATAGAAACACCCAGACCAATGCAAATAGACATATTCATGCATACAAATATTTGCACTGAGCGGGAATCGAACGAAATGATTTATTTCAGTGTAAAACAAATCTAATTATTTATTTTGCAAGGAAGTTGTTATTAAGTAGTGTATTAATTGTCGTCATTAAACATACAAATATACAACAAAAATGTACAAATTATCTGTGTTCTGTACTAGCTATTTTTAGGTTGGATGTAAAAAAGTAACCACAGTTTAGTGTCCAAATGTCCTAGAATTTGTTTATGTCCTAATATTTACTATTCAATCAATCAATTAGCCTGTCAACGTCCACTGCTGGACATAGGCCTCTCCCAATGTGCGCCATACCATCCGATTCTCCGCCATCCACGTCCAGTCCATCCCAGCTAACTTTTTCAGGTCATCACTCTAATTAGTTACTATAATTAATTGGTAATTTATATGCCGATATTACTTTTACGTGGTTGTAAATAGCGTACGGTAATGATAGACGAATCTCTCGTGTTTGTCGGCAGATTAGACAATCTGTCGGTGTGTACCAGTCATTAGACAACAGGTTTTAATTTTCAATTTAAGATTAAATTTTATAGACACATGGTGTTGGACAAATATTCTCTATAGAGACGCCGACAAGTAAATATACAACTTACCATCAGGTGAGATTGAGGTCAAACGTAAGCCTATCATGAATAAAAAAAAAAAATATTTATCTTTGTATTGTAATTGTGTATCAGGGCTTGAGGTGATGGTTGTCGCAGCACTTGTGGGACCAGTGGGTATTGGCGTAGTCTAAACCAATATCTGCGCTTTGTCACGCAGTGCTGCGACGATAATCACCTCTTCTTTCATGAGGCCGTCAAGTTGAGGGCTACCATTATGTCACTGTCGGTGTATGTAATGGGGACCCCCTTCCTGAGACTTTACCTTTAGCTTACCATCAGGTGAGGCGAAGACATATTGACGTGACCGATATATCTTAATATATATAAATCTCGTGTCACAATGTTTGTCCTCAATGGACTCCTAAACCACTTAACCGATTATAATAAAATTCGCACACCATGTGCAGTTCGATCCAACTTGAGAGATAGGATAGTTTTTGAAACGGATTTCGACATCCACGCGGGCGGAGCCGCGGGCAACAGCTAGTATTATTATAAAGAAAGGTAAAAAATGCCTAAAACCTTTGCAAACTGGCAAACGGAAGGTGGGATAGCTGGGTATTCCCACTTGGGACTAAGTTGGTTCAAGTATTCCTTCTAGAAAGGAACTGATCATGGGTTCAAGTCCCGTCCTGAGTATTGACTATTTTCGAAGTTTTGGAATTCAACCCCCCTAAACTACCATCCAGGGTCTGCAGTGTTGCACACGTCCATAGGCCGCGGTGACCGCTTCCGATCAGTTGGGTCGTGTTCTTGTCTGCCACCTAAGTTGTAATAAAAAAATTCTTGTTCGCGGTGGACGCTAAAACTACAGTCTCTGCCTACCCCCAAGGGAAAAAGGCGTGAGCATAATATTATGTATGTATGTAAATATTTTTCAACGTACAGACAAAACTACTTTACAATTATTTTATAATAGTACTTACAAAAAGTTTTGGGTCTCCCATACTGTCCTTATAACAAAGACCTATTAAAAAGCGATGCCGGCGATACCAAACCGTTTTTTTCTCTTCTAAGACGAATCAATCAATAATATAACTTCCCATTCATGTTTAACCGACTTCTATTTACAAAATGTCGCATCGTGATATCGAACCTTGGACCCTGAAATGCGTAGGGTCACGACCCAACACAATAGGAATCGTGCGACAGTGTATTGTGTACTCCGATAGTTATTTTTTGACCCTTGACACGGTCGGGTCCAAAAATTAAGAGATTGTAAAGACGTTTTTTTTGTTTGAATGTCTGGCCTGGCGTGTGATGGTAAAGTTTGGAGCTGTTAGCGGTGGTTCTAGATGATTGACTACGATGTCAAGCCAGCTTAGGGCTACCCTTTTTTCCCGTGCGGTATTCTTTCGGTAACCTTTTTTTTTGTTCCGTGCGGAAATCCACGTTATGCAGGTTATGTCAGACTCTTACCGACTAAAACCGCACCCCATCTAGGGTCTTCTAACGCCAGGTTGGCACATAGGGCATCCTGCGGTAACCTGGGAGTCTTTAAGTCTAGAGTGAACAGATTGCTTCTAGGCAAGCGTGTTCCACCGTCGACCACATCGTCACTTACCATCAGGTGAGATAGTGGTCAAACGCGGGCCTATCTACTATAAAAAAAATCCCCCCGTAGGCCATCGAAGGTGATTATGTCGGAATCATACCGACTAAAACCGCACGCCGTCTCGGGTCTTAATTACCGGGGTCTAAGGTTACCCAATTGGCATATCGTTCGCACCCTAGCTGACTCTGGACCATCTACGGTTTTAAGATGGCCCCCTCAAACCCCCAAAAGAGGGTGAGCATTGCGCCGCCTCACCGACGGTGGATGTAGGGTGACAAGCGGTTGTCTACGCTCGGAGAATCAGCCCGCCTCCTGCTTACTCCCCACTGTGTCCTCTGCTAGTCAGAGGGACACGTGGAGAGCCTTGGAGCAGTCCTCTAGAAGGCCACTCCGTCCTCGGCCGGCATTTGCCTGTGGCAGCAGCGTCTCCCGTGGTGAGTGGGAGGCGCTGCTCGCCTCCGTTGCCCGGGTGCACCACGTGGAGGTTCTGACCCGCACCCATTCTATATAATGTTCAATGTTTTTTTGCAAATATAACACAACAACACAACACAACCAATGCAACATATAACATAACATAAACTCACGCCTATATCCCCGAAGGGGTAGGCAGAGGTGCTAGCACCCACATTTCGCCAGTTTATGTTTAGCTCCCAATGTAATAGGTGGCGAGCCTATTGCCATTAACCGGGCACTTATAAACCTGCGATAAATACACACATGACTTCGAAAAGCATCGAATAGTCATTGCTGTGTGCGCACTGAGCGGGAATCGAACCCATTTCACCATCAAAGACATAGAATTTAAACACAAAGTCTTGAGATTTCAATGGTACCTATTAATGTTGTGTGTTTGTTACATGCAACGCATCGTTCGGTGTTCGAGTCCCGGCCGCATACCGATATGTTTCTTGACAAAAACACACCAAACTTCAACTTAATGATAAAGGAATTTCTTTGTTTCTTATGTGTCCCATTCGTTCTCAGAAACCGATCGCAACAATTATACGTTTTGCTACGGCGAAACTCGAACCTTGGACCGCGCGCAATTTTCATTGTTACGATTTTAATTGTTGCAAATTATGCTTCGGCGTTTTCGGATATTTAAAACTACCATTATATAAGAGTTTGTTTGTTTGCTCGAAAGCCCAATCTCAGGAACGTCTCGTTCAAAAATCTTTTTGAAAGAGAATATTATCTCAGAACTACACGTGCTAGACTGAGGTATCACCCTCACACGGTGGCATCAATTTCATCAAGAACCAAGCGGTTCGGTGCCTCTTTTATTTGCCGCACCATAAACACATGGAACTCTTTACCATACCATAAACATACCATACCATAAACCATGGACCCGGGACTGTAGGAGGAAGGAAACACATGCGCTGTTTCCTTCCTCCTACAGTCCCGGGTCCTTTAAGCGGGGCGTGAAAAAAACATTTGATGAGGCCGTCAAGCTGAGAGCCACTATTATAGCACTATCGGTGTATGTAGTGGTGACCCCGGTCCTGAGACTTTACTTTTAGCTTATCTACCATCAGGCGAGGTGAAGTCATATTGACGTGTCCTATATAAAAAAAAATTAAACAAAAAATACAGTGCTCAGTAACGTAGAATGTGTTGAATCACCATTGGTATTAGGATGCCGACTGTACTAGGAGTGTTAAAATTATCACCGATAAAGGATTCACACTTAAAAGTGCATTATTTTAGCATTAACAAACACACAGAGTGTATATTAACATGAGATAAGGAGTTATTTAAAACACATAATAAATATTAATTTCGTTGTAAGAGCGACACTTTGCTATCTACGAGTATATTCAAGTATACTTATACTAATACTAGCTGTTCCCGCTACTTCGTCCGCGTGGAATGTAATAAAAAAATAAATAAAAAAAGTAACCGAAGTTACTCCTTATTACATAAGCTATCTGTTAGTGAAAATCCCGTCCAAATCGGTCCAGGCGTTCCAGAGATTAGCCGGAACAAACAGACAGACAAAAATTTTAAAAATATATATTTTGGTATGTGTAGGTACCATATATACATTCATGTAGTAGAAAGCGGTTTTTTTATACTACTACGTAGGTGGCAGACAAGCACACGGCCCACCTGATGAGAAGCGGTCACCGTGGCCTATGAACGTGTGCAACACTAAGGGTGTCACACACACGCTGCCTACCCTGAAGGAAAGGGGGGAGGGCTGGGTTGGGGTGGGGAGGCTAGGAAGGGATGGGAGGAGGAGGGGTACAGTGAGGTCTGGCTACCCTACTTACTTACGGTTATTTTAATATTACAAATGAACATCATCAGATCATAGATCGTTGATGCTGACTGTACGTACACACATAATAAATGCATTAATTAAATACTTAATTTAATATCACAAACATTACACTTTATTTATATGTATTTATTTGTACTTATAGATATTTTTATATCGGTCAATATGACGTCACCTCGCTTGCTGGTAAGCTAATGATAAAGTCTCTGGAAGAGGGTCCCTACTACATACACCGACAGTGACATAATGGTGGCTCTCAACTTGACGGCCTCATCAAATGCTTTTTCACGCCCCGCTTGAAGGACCCGGGACTGTAGGAGGAAGGAAACACGTGCGCTGGTAAAGAATCTGGAATTCTCTTTATGGTGCGGCAAAGAAAAAGAAAAGCATTAGCAAAAATCATAACTATACTTTTATCTTAATAATAAGTGTTCAAACTGGTATTACCTATTCTACAAAATAATAATATTCGCTTATAAAAACCTTGTGGTGTTAAAACATTACCAGACCGTATCAATTTTCATTCCGTCTGGCACTCAAACTATATTTATTGAAAATATATATCAAATGGAATACCTAGCATTGCCAATATTTGTTAAAGTTATATGTCATAGGAATGGGCCAATTTCAATATTCAAATATATTATAAGCCGGTTTTGTGTGGCCTCGGAGTGACCACTAGTGATGGGACATGCCGGTTTTTATATTTAACTATGACGAAAATTTGGTGTTTTTGTAAGTCCCATCACAATTTTTGGAACCCATTTGGTTTCCGAGGTGAGATTGTGGTCCAACGCGAGCCTATTTCCAATAAAAAAAATTGTGGCAGTACAATTTTATTAACATTGAGCTTGTTAAGTTAACTCCAACTTTTGCACACGTTCATGGGCCACGGTGACCGCTTCCCATCCATCAGATGGGCTGTGTGCTTGACTGCCACCTAAGTACCTAGTATAAAAAAAAACTTAACAAGCTAACCGCATGTTATCTCTGAGCCGTTTCCCAACTCAGTGGTGGTCGGCTCTCAGTGTAACTCCTCACGGCCGACCTTCGATATGTTCCGTGAAGCGACTGCCACCTGACTCCACAACGCACTGGCGATATCCAAGTTCTGTAGTTACACCAGTTGTCGGACTTTTTAGGGCTCCAACTACCCGTAACAAGTGCAATGTTCGTATGGCACCTGGGACCGATAATAAAATCTGCTATTTGAGGTACGGAGGGCTCCCGAAGTGTTAAGAATGATCAAAAATTCTAAGATAAATATAAAAGAAAAGAATTTTTTCATGAGGCCGTCAAGTTGAGGGCCACCATTATGTCACTGTCGGTGTATGTAATGGGGACCCTTTTCCTGAGACTTTACCTTTAACTTACGAGGTGAAGTCATATTGATGTGACCGATATATAAAAAAATATAAAAGATAAAAAAAAGACTAATGTTTCTTAACTAGGTAGATTCTAAATTTCAATAGGTAGCTTGTTATAACATGTATTCGGCATTCGGCCGAAACATTTCGGCGTTCGGCGATCACAGCCCAACACTAGCTATAAATATCGGTGCGACCACTACAAATTTGTCCATTTTTATAAATTTTGTCATTTCCTTTAAGTTTCACATAAATCATGGTAAATTAAATAAAATTCGCCATAAATTGGGGGCTTAGAGATTATATCTAGTATGGGCTAGACAATAATTGTAACCTGATACAACCAAACGTGTTCAATAATTGAAGGAGAATTATTTTACACATGCTATACCCGCGGCTACGCCCGCATGGAAGGACACGGTGGTATCTCCCGTCCGAACTGAGCAGTCCGACTGGGGTAGTACCTCCGCCCTACAGAACACCGCCCCATAATAACCTTCGTGTTGTGTTCCCCAAGGTAAGTAGGGTAGCCAGAGCTCACTGTACCCATTTCCAACTCCCCTCTCTCAAACATCCCAACCCTGCCCCATTTAGGGTCGTCAGCGCGAGAGTAACGGTGATCACTTCCCATCAGGTGGGCCGTGTGCTTGTCTACCACCTAGGTAGTATAAAAAAATATTTAAAAAAAAACGAGTTCGAAAGATTTTGAACAAAAAATTTTTTTATCGTTTAGAATTCTTGTCTGTTCGCAAAAACTACTGAACGGATTTTGATGTGTTTATTTTATTTGATAGGTCTTAGTCAGACTTAAAATCTTACGGATGTTTGATCACAATCGGTTAACGCGAAAACCGATGTCCGGACTCCGGAGCTATGACCGTCGGCTAGTCTTAATATATATAAATCTCGTGTCACAATGTTTGTCCTCAATGGACTCCTAAACCACTTAACCGATTATAATAAAATTCGCACACCATGTGCAGTTCGATCCAACTTGAGAGATAGGATAGTTTTTGAAACGGATTTCGACATCCACGCGGGCGGAGCCGCGGGCAACAGCTAGTCTTTTTATATAATTTAGTTTGTTTTAGCTTTTACGGGAGTAACTGTCATCTAATTCCTTAAAATTTGAAAGGAAAGCCGCCACCAGCAGGTGTACAGTGTTTTTAGCTGCCCATACAATGTTATCTTATTAATATAATAATGTATACGAATGAACAAAATTAAATAAAAACTAAGTTATGTTATAGAGACGTCTAGAGACCGGTTGGAAATCGAAGCCTGGACCTTTCGGTAGATAGCATCGGGACTGGGGCGGTATTCGAAAAATTCCCAACTGAGATACCGGTGTACCGTCAGCAGAAATGTCGCTAACCAATTTTTAAGTAACTTATTGAAATTGAAATAATATGCTGATAGAAGTGAATATTATTACAAATCTTAAAGTGAAACTTTTGAAAAATTTACATTGGAAAAAGTCAAAATACAGGTCAGTACCGTTCTAAATGGATAGACTATGAAGTCCTCCATATTCATACTTTGAACCTTTTTACCAAAATTACTTTCATCTCTTCTCATAACATGTCCATACCACGATAGTTGCTCGCTTCTCAATGTTTCATTCACTGGTGCAACTTTCAAACTTCCTCTAATATGCTCATTCCTTATTCTGTCCATTCTTGTCACACCACACATAAATAAATAAATAAATAAATATTCTACGACATTCTACACAGCGCTCTCTAGACCCAAAGTAAGCTTAGTTTAACTAGCGCGTGTTATGGTTTCTAGAAGGCTGATAAACATACTTATTTATATATTTTTTTGTAAATACATACTTATTATACTTATATAGAAACACCCAGACCAATGCAATTTTTTTTTTATTGGTAATAGGCTCGCGTTTGACCACAATCTCACCTGTTGGTAAGTGATGATGTGGTCGACGGTGGAGCACGCTTGCCTTGAAGTAACCTATTCACTCTTGCCTTGAAGACTGCCAGGTTGTAGCTGTCCAGAAATACACATAATGGAATTAGACATATTCATGCATATAAATATTTGCAGTAAGCGGGCATCAAACTTGCGCCCTCTATTGTAGCAGTTGCATACACTACCGCTACACCACAGAGGCCATCATCCACATCCATCGTAACAATAAAATATTAATTTAAAACTTACCATTGATTTTTATGCAGACCCTACCGAAAATGCGTCAAGCAAGACAAAATCATTCATGGTCATATGTAACAGTTTTTTTTTAAAACGCCATAAGGCAACTGCTGTATAGTGTTCATATCTTAGTATGTTTTTTATACAGGCTGTATTATAAACGGTCGTTTATCGATGTTGCCATTTTTTTTATGAAAGCTGCCAAAGATTCTGTTTTGATTGGGGAAAAAATGTTTTAAAAGGAAATACACTCGAGAGCAATGAATCCGGGTCACTTAAAGAATCCTAAAAATCTCGGAAACTAAAAATGCTAGGTTAATGCAATAAATTGTATTTAATAGACAATGTAATACTCCTTAAATGAAGGTATTAAAACTTCTTAGTTATTGTAAAGTTATATCATAAAAAAATCAAATTTGAAAAAGGGCCACTTTCGAAGATGGAACTACGAAATTACAGCATTTGGTTTTGCTTTTGTTTGTAATCTGTCATTTATGTGGGTACATAAACCATGTTGATAGTGCTCTATATTCATTATTCAAGCTGAAATTATGTCGCTTACGCCTGAAGAATGCACCAGAATACTTACAATGCTGGAAACCGGCCGGAGTCAGCGCGATACAGCCAGGACTGTCGGTGTGTCGCTGTCAACAGTACAAAGAGTTCTCCGACGTTACGAAGAAACTGGTTCTAACCTACGCAGACCAGGAACGGGCAGAACCAGGTGTACCACAGCACGAGAAGACCGATACTTGGTGAACACCATGCTTCGAAATCGCTTTCTCACAGGAACTGAACTCACCAATCAGTTTCGACGCCTCGGAGGAAGTAACCCAAGTGCATGGACAGTAAGACGTCGGCTTGCTGAATCTAACTTAAAACCCCTTAGACCTGCAAACGGCCCTAAACTGGAGCGTGGGCATCGTATTTCGAGACTAAGATATGCCCAGAGCCACGTAAATTGGAGTATTGAAGATTGGTCAAAAGTTATGTTCTCCGACGAATCAAAATTTATGCTCTACAAGCACGATGGAAGACACAGAGTGTATCGAAGACCAGGGGAAAGATTCAAGCAAGCATGCATCGAAGAAAAAGTAGCCTACGGTGGTGGGTCTGTACTTGTGTGGGCCGGAATTTCTTCTGAAAGTCGCACAGAGCTGGTGATCATAGAAAACGGCTCTTTAACTAGCGTAAGATATGTGGAAGAAATCCTCAATGATCACGTTGGTCCATTTATGGTCAATTTAGGTGAGGATGCTATATTTATGCATGACAATGCCCGACCTCATACAGGTAGGATTGTGAATGACTACCTTCAAGAGATGAACATTACTCGTATGGAGTGGCCAGCGCGCAGCCCGGATATCAACCCGATCGAGCATGCTTGGGACGAGCTAGGCAGATGCGTAAAACAACGAAACCCTCCCCCAATCACGCTTCGTGAGCTCAAAATTGCTCTCACAGAGGAATGGGAGAATATTCCCCAAAATCGTATAAGGAACTTGGTGTACAGCATGCCAAACCGCGTAAACGCAGTAATGGAAGCACGAGGAGGCAATACGAAGTATTAAAATTCAAGAAAATCGTAATAAAGTTCAAAAATTTCATGTTTCCTATTTTTGTTTTAAGGAGAGATCAGCAGTTTTTTTCTTTATGTAATTTTGTGTTAATAAAATGTATGGTGACTCATATTTTTTTTACTTTCATTTAAGGAGTATTACATTGTCTATTAAATACAATTTATTGCATTAACCTATCATTTTTAGTTTCCGAGATTTTTAACATTCTTTAAGTGACCCGGATTCATTGCTCTCGAGTGTATGTCTGTGTTTTGACGGATTTTGTGTTTGAGGGTGCCTTGAGCTAATTTTTATTTAATTGCTACTATAATATACTAGGTAGAGCGTTCGACTGCTAAATCAAATATTGCGAGTTCGATACTCGCTCAGTGCAAATATATGAATGAATGTCTATTTGCATTGGTCTGGGTGTTTCTATGTATAATAACATAACATAACATAAACTCACGCCTATATCCCCGAAGGGGTAGGCAGAGGTGCTAGCACCCACATTTCGCCAGTTTATGTTTACGTCCCAATGTAATAGGTGGCGAGCCTACTGCCATTAACCGGGCACCGGGCAATCTATGTATAATTATGTATGTTAATTTCTATAATAATTACACTTACAAATTAATATGACGTACGGAAATTGATATTTTAATTATTGCTAATTAAATTTGTCATAATATATGCTAATCTATTATTAATTGCTCTGTTTTTATTATTTTAGGTTTTGCGTAAGGTTATCTATACTAATATTATAAAGAGGTAAAGTTTGTATGTTTGTATATTTGTTAAATTGTAAGGGGTAGGTAATCTCGGGATCTACAGAACCGATTTTAAAAATTCTTTCACCAATAGAAAGCCACAGTGTCATAGGCTATATATTTTATTGGAAAACTGGAATTTACACCCGGGCGAAGCCGGGTTCCAGGTCGCTAGTATATTATAATCTCCATCCGAGCGCCATGTTTTTTTAAATACTTACTTTATTTTAATACACTATAGCATTATTGGTGTTTATTGGAGTTTGTAATGGTGACCGCCATTACTGAAACTTTACCTTTAGCTTACCATCAGACGAGGTGAAGTCATTTTGACATGTCCGATATAAAAAAAAAGTTGAAATGTGTCAGATTTTGATATTTATACATATCTAGCTAAGTTAGTATATTTGTATACATATTCATGCATACAAATATTTGCACTGAGCGGAAATCGATTCCATGACCTGTCGTAGCAGTCGAATACACAACCGCTATGTCACCGCCATAACACAAATAAACATGTCAAAACATTAACCTCCTTCTTCAGTCGGTTAAAAATGACCCAGACAGGAAAATCAATGGTCCCGTTATAACTCTCAAGATATACCAAAAACACAAAGGCCCAGGTTCGAATCCGACGAAACTGAACAAGTCCATAAATGGTAGAGTGTGGATAAAAAGACATAGATCCAAAGCAAAAAGTATCTACGGAACAATGATATTATCTGTGCTGCGATCCCCGACCATCGTCACTGTACCATAGAGTAGATTGTAGATGTGAGAATAGGTAGAAACGTAGGGTCCTTATGACTCTTCGTTATTGTGTGTTGTGGAAAGGAAAGGTTGGAGCTGGTCAGGTTAGGAGTAACTGGCGCTGAAACTGAGCTGGGCCTTGTTCCTGCTAAAAGCAAACCACTGTAATACCACTGACACTCTAAAAAATGCTATTTAATTGTAGACTTTACTGTTATACAGTTAAAGTTTAAAATCAAATGAAAATAATGCATTAAACTTTTTCATTCGCTCTGCAAAAATCATTTAATTTTATACTTTTACGTGATAAGAATAAAGTTTACAATTAAATGGCATTTTTAGAGTGTCAGTGGTATGACAGTGGTTTGGCTTTAGCAGAATCGAGGCTTTATCTGTAGTATATTGCTTTGTCCACCGAACTTAAGTTATAATCAATCAACTGAGGGTTAATTCCCGTAGCGTTATGTTCAAAATTCAGTTTCAATCTCATCTCGATCTAACAAATATCAAACAATACTTTCTAGGGAGGTAGGACACGACGGTATCTCCCGTCCGAATTTAGGGTAACACTAAGGGATGATCAGTCTCGCAGCTTTTTTTCTTCGCCGCACCATAAACACTTGGAACTCTTTACCAGCTCTCGTGTTTCCTTCCTCCTACAGTCCCGGGTCCTTTAAGCGGGGCGTGAAAAAGCATTTGTTGAGACCGTCAAGTTGAGGGCCACCGTTATGGCACTGTCGGTGTATGTAGTGTGGACTAAGGAAATTATTGTAAATAGACCAAAGAAAAACAGCCCGCTGAGTTTCTTACCGGAGTCTTCTCAGGTCTGGGCCGCGTTTCGAACCGGTGGTCCATTTGCTTTTAGTTTTTAGATGGTTTTGATTTTGACGTTTTTTAAGTGCCGCATGTAATAGTCTATACAGAATAAATGATTTTTGACTTTGACTTTGACTTGTGACTTTGACCCTTTTCCTTTTTTTTCCCGTGCGGAAATCCTCATGGATATCCACCCCGCGGCCAGCGGGGCAGGTTATGTCGGACTCTTACCGACTAAAACCGCACGCCGTCTAGGGTCTTCTGACGCCAGGGTGTAAGGTGGCCCAATCCTGAGACTGCCTTTGGCTTGCCATCAAGCGGAGGTGAAGTCATATTGACGTGACCTTCTTCAACCTAGCATTAATCCCAGTCGCATCCAAAGCTTTCACCTCGGAGTCTGGGGTCCGCTTTACCAGACTTAACGTGATCAATATAATATATGAAAAAAGCCGTATGTCCTATCTGCAGTTCCCTGGTCTATGAGCTATCGATCTATATCATTAATCATGAGAATTAACTATCGTTTGGCTCAAGTCACCGTGACAATCACAACGTGTGTTTTTGTTGAATCACGCCGAATTCCGTGCTGGCGTCGGGGAAATTCAGAATCGACCGTTTTGTGTGTGGTTTCTTTGTAGGCATACTGCAAACTAGCCGAATGACATCATTTAGTAGTCTAGGTACAGTCAGCGTCAAAATGATGAATAGTTTTTAAAGTCCGACTGGGGTACCGCCCCATAATAACCATCGTGTTGTGTTTGCTAAGATAATTAGGGGAGCCAGAGCTCATTAGTACGTTCCTGCTGCCGAACCTGTAGGGAGGGGGGAGGGGTTGGGGGGGCCCAGCTACCCTACCTCCCTGCACCCCTTTTCTATATTAATCGTGCGGAAATCCTCATGAATACTTCCCCCCCCCCCACGCGTCTATGGTCTTAGGTCCAGGATGTAAGGTTGCCCATCGAGCATTTCTTTGGCACCATGGCCTAGTTGGGCCATGCCCCCGGAATAGAGGAGCGGGGGGGGGGATGGGGGGGGGGGGGCTATCGCGCGCCGCCGCAATGTAACGCCCCTGATGTTGCACGCGTCCATAGGCCACGGTGATCGTTTCCCTCCAGGTGGGCTTGCTTGTTTGCCACCTAAGTGATATAAAAAAACGATTTTTGTTCTAAACAACTACTATAGTACAATGGTGTCGAGTTTGACAGTCTCTATAGTCATCTTCACATTCAATTTCAACAACCTGGGTTTAAAAAACCCGTGAGTGTTTTTTAAACCCACCCACACACTTAAAGTGGTCAAAAAGTAACCAATATAAAATATATTCGCAATTATAATTCTAAAAATCAACAATACTTTATAAACATGAAAGGCATAAGACTCCAATTAATTATTTTTAATTGCGTACATCTTCATATTTTGACATACATTATCGTTAAACTCGATGACAGTTCAAATTTTGACAGTCGACAGTAGTTGACAACACTTGACCTAAAATTAGACGGCCAATAAAAATAATTATAAATTTATTCTATATGGCAACAAAAATATACCTAATGAATATACAGTTATAAGCATCGATAGTTTAGTGGTTAAGGAGCCAGCTGTACGATCGTAGGGTTCAGAGTTCGAATCTAGCTACTTAGTCCTGACCATGAACAATTTTTTTTTCTACGTCCTGTTTTTTTGTTTGCGATACTCGCAAGTATTACGGAACCGATTTTGATGCGGTTTTGTTATTATAAAGGTCTTGGTCAGACTTAACCCTTAATAGGGTAAGGGTATATATATTACCACTTTCTGCTTTTCTACAAAATTTGAGATATATTTAAAATGGAAACATTAAATGTTATTCCTTGATTTCATTATATTTTTTTAGTAAGTTTACTGTCATATTTTTAACACTTCATAAGTTGGCAAAGTCATTTTAGCAATCTACGGTACTGTCAAAGTTGACCCAACGAATTTTGGTGGCAAAAATTGAATGTTTTAGTGGTCGAGTGCGGATTTTGTGCAAATTTGTTCTACAATAATTCTTATAAGAGATTTTACGATACAAATTTATAAAATAGGGTATATTTACTTTCGTTTTACGTATTAGCAGCTTTCAGGAACGATTTTTAATACATTTTTCGATATCGTTTTTAAGTGGTAAAATAGTTACCATTGCCCGATTATACTTACTGAAAACCGTAGGTAACTATATATAAAAATCTGTTTGTTTGTTACGGTAAGCCGGGACTCGTGTAAAGTCTATGAATAGAAATCTTACTTGTTTTCAATATTAGTATAGATAACAATAAAAATTAATAAATAAAATAATAAGGTAGCTACCTAAATTTATTTAACAAAAAATGTATGACAAACACAGATGAAACCACTAGTCTTAAAATAAAAATGCGCCAGAAGGGGCAATGGTAACAATTTTACCACCACTCCGCAAAATTTTGAAGTTGTAAACGGGCAATGGTATATTATTTACCACCGGAAAAACTACCCCTAAAATGCAACCCCTATAAAAAATATTTAGAAAAATGAAATCTATGAGCTATTATTAGCCAGGAACCAGTGTTAGTTTGAAGAAAAAGCACTCACAGGCTCGGGCCCTATTAAGGGTTAAAATACTTAATAAATAGTCTAGTAGTTTTATATAAGTAATGTTTTCTTAACCAATTAATACCAAATATGGTGAACCAATCCAATTCTATACCTCAACAAACAGAGCTTAACCCCGGTGCCCTGAACCCGGATGTTAGCAAATCTGTAACAATAATATGCTGAACTCACGTTCTTATAATCGAGATGCAACAATCTATCGATTTACAATCGATTTCAGATCATTCGATGAATTGTAATCTTTGTTTATTGAGTTTTGCTTGCGGCCGTGTGATGTATTGATCTCGTTGTAGACCCCCAAGAACTTATTCATATAATTTTGAATACAGTTTAAAATATTTTTAAAATCAAAACTTCAGCAAAATTGTCTATCTACATTATTTAAGATACTTCCCCTCTATGTGGCATCGCCGTGGGACACCCTGTATAGATAGAGATATTATAAAAACATTACCCTCCTTTCTTCGGTAGTCGGATAATAAAACTAAAAGCTTAGGTTAGACTATTTAACTCAAGAACGGTTAGACCGATTTTCATGATCTATGAATTTTAGATTTATTTCCGCCTGTTTTTTTTATGTCACGTCAATATGACTTCACCTCGTCTGTTGGTAAGCTACAAGACAAACATCTATGGCAGTCGTTACGGGTAGTTGGAGCCCTAGAAAGTCCAACAACAACGGTCTAGCTGCAATGCTTCGATATCGCCTAATGTCACCATTGGGTTGTGAAGGTCAGATGGCAGTCGTTTCACGGAAAATATCGAGGTCCAGCCAAATCCGCAGTTAAGACTGGTAAAGCGGACCCCAGACTCCGAGGTGAAAGCTTTGGAAACGACTGGGATTAACGCTAGGTTGAAGAAGAATGGTGACTCCCATTCCAGAGACTTTGCCTTTAGCTTACCATCAGGCGAGGTGAAGTCGTGACTGACATAAAAAAAAGGAAAAGTTAGGGAAGGTTTCCTAGGAACGTTTTGCTGTAACTACGACGGTTAAGGTACTTGCCCTTACTGCCCTGTTTCAAAAATCCAACCTGCGATAACCCCATGACCTACGATGATATCGTCATAGTATAAAATCACCATGGTGGCAAGGTGTATTACATGACATAACTATTTGAAATCTGTTGGTGGTTTGGGATGATTTTTTGCATGGTCCTTTGAATCAGCTAGCAATAGCATCATTTTTTAATCGCGGCCATTTAAATTTCAATGTCATAAAGAAACTGACGTGCAGTTTGAACGAAGCAAAAAACATGGCCGGACAACCCGTCACTCAAAGTTATCGTGTGATCTAATTGATGTGTATTAATAACATCATACATACATATATTCACGCCTTTTTACTGCTGGGGTAGGCAGAAATCAGCTTGGTTACGAGGTTTAATCGGGGTGCGAGGGAAATTCCTTTTTTTTTATACTACTTAGGTGGCAGACAAGCACACGGCCCACCTGATGGGAAGCGGTCTTTCGGACGGGAGATACCGTCGTGTCCTACCTCCTGTCGGGTCCTTTTGGACCACTTTATACCACGGCGTTAGAAGACTCGACGTTACGTGCGGTTTTAGTCGGTTCCGGGGTGGTATCCGTAGGGATTTTTGCACGAAAATAAGTCGTAGGCAGAGACAACAGCCCGCCATCTGCTTCAGTCTTTACATATTTCTCAAAACCGCATCAAAATCTGTTCCGCAGTTTTTGCGTCTATTGCAAACAAATAGACAGGTAGGTATTTAAATTAAATTAAATTAATATTAAATTACACCCTGGCGTCAGAAGACCCTAGACGGCGTGCGGTTTTAGTCGGTAAGAGTCCGACATAACCTGCCCCGCTGGCGGCGGGGTGGGTATCCATGAGGATTTCCGCACGGAAAAAAAAAAAGTAGGTATTTAAAAAATATTATTTTAGTTCATATAATCTCATTTATAACATCTCCAATGTACAGACACAGCTACTTACATAACATATAACATAAACTCACGCCTATATCCCCGAAGGGGTAGGCAGAGGTGCTAGCACCCACATTTCGCCAGTTTATGTTTAGGTCCCAATGTAATAGGTGGCGAGCTTATTGCCATTAACCGGGCACTTAACAATTTTATAATAGTACTAGCGACCCGCCCCGGCTACGCACGGGTGCAATGCTGATACTAAATTAGCCTTAGTATATGATGCATGTATTATACATATAAACCTTCCTCTTGAATCACTCTATCTATTGGAAAAAACCGCATCAAAATCCGTTGCGTAGTTTTAAAAATTTAAGCGCACATAGGGATATAGGGACAGAAAAGGCGACTTTGTTTTATACTATGTAGTGATGATAGTTAAGTGAGAAATAGAATAGTGACCCTCATTTTTGAGTCAGCTTACCATTAAGCGAGATAAAAGTATTTTAGAGTCGGCAGCGCGAGTGTGACGCCCCTGGTGTTGCACACGTCCATAGGCCACGGTGACCGCTTCCCATCAGGTGAGCCGTGTCCTTGTCAGCCACCTAAATGGTATAAAAAAATTAAAATTAAAAGGGATTTTTTTATATAGGACATGTCAAAATGACTTTACCTCGCCTGATGGTAAGCTTAAGTCTCAGGACTGGGATCCAGTAAGAACAGTGTTATACCTACAGACATAACATAACATAAACTCACGCCTATATCCCCGAAGGGGTAGGTAGAGGTGCTATATAGCACCAATATTTCGCCAGTTTATGTTTAGGTCCCAATGTAATAGGTGGCGAGCCTATTGCCATTAACCTACCTGCAGACACATAGACACTAATCTTAATATATATAAATCTCGTGTCACAATGTTTGTCCTCAATGGACTCCTAAACCACTTAACCGACTATAATAAAATTCGCACACCATGTGCAGTTCGATCCAACTTGAGAGATAGGATAGTTTTTGAAACGGATTTCGACATCCACGCGGGCGAAGCCGCGGGCAACAGCTAGTATTTAGTATATAAACATCATAATTGTAGGGCGATGTCTTTAAAAACTGTCTAACTCAATAAGAAATTAGTTAAAACACAGTTTTTATTTTGTTAGTATACAAAACCGCCGCATGTCAAACCAGCGTGTTTAACCAAATTCCAATAAAATGTTAGGAGGCATAAAAAACTTGGGTTATTTGACAAGCGCGAGCGCACATCCGCGCAGGGTTCCGTCACACAACAACTAAATAATAATAATAATGCATGGCTGGATCAAGGGTCAGATTCAGAAGGCAGTACTCCTTGACACGGCACGTATTGTCAGGAGGTTCCTCACTCTGCAGCCCTAACCACCGGTAGCTTGGGCCATGCCCCGCTGCTGGCGGTGCTCTAGGTTTAGGTTTTTTTATAATATTTTTGTAATTTGTTTTTTATAGATATATTGTAAAAAAACTTAGACTTAAGAACTAAAATAAATAATTGAATAATAATAATAATGTTTATTGTCTCATAATAACAAGATATCATGGGATGTAGCCCTAGAACCCACACTAGGATTCCCTGTGTTGTGGGTTCAAATATTCCACGACATTCTATACAACGCTATCTAAATCCTTTCCATAATCATTATCCACTTGCCCTTGTCCCAATCATTTGTGGTCGACGCAACATGTCATTCTCCTCCATACATTCCTGTCAGATGTCATCTCCTCAGTCACTTCCCTTCCTTGCCATACCCCCTTTAAACATTCTATCCATCTTTTCTTCTAGACTCTTTTATCGAGCGGAAATCCCTACGGATACCACCTCTGTCGGCCATAGGGGATGGTTATGTCGGAATCAAACCGACTAAAACCGCACGCTGCCGACTCGGTTCTTAATTACCTAATAGGCATATCCCTTACATCCTAGCTGACCCCGAGCAATCTACGGTTTTGAGAAGGAGGGGGGGGGGGGGGGAGTGCACTGCGCCGTCTCGACATAAAAAAAATGGTATAAAAAAAACCACTAAGTATACAATTTTTTAACGCTATAAGTATAGATAATAATATCTATACCTATAGTGTTAAAAAATTCACGCTGTGGGTATTGGGTATATTAAAATCTAAATTTCACGTAATTATTTGCCCAATAATATCGATATCGCCTATTGCCGACAATAGGACACATTCTTAAATCCTTCTTATATTACCTATCTGAACAACCCTAGCCTCAGTCGCCGTCCAACACCCACGTCCGTCTAGAAACACTAGTCTCTTACCACCCGTAGAGAAAAATAAATAAAACCATTTAGTACGGAACCCTGAATCGAGCGCAGTTTAAAAAAAATACAAAACGTCTCGCCCCGGTTGGTCCCAATAAAAAAAAGATCTTGTTAGCTCAGTATTTATATAGAGGTGTTTGTTTAGGATATTATAATTAATTGTTGAAATTATTTGATTCAAAAAGAAATGTTTTTATTTGATTTGGTATGGGTTGTTCCGTATTCATCTCACTAAAATTCATCCCATTCTTACATTCCATATGCGTATTCTTAACTCGACTCGATCTTACTGTTGTGCAGGACTAGCTACCGACTATCGCCTAGCTAGCGACTACGCGTGGAATTATATTTTTAAGTACTTTTTTATCATATTGTATCGTAAATAAACTCATATACGCACATAGATACACACATAATGCTCGCGCCTTTTCCCCTCCAAGGTAGGCAGAGACAACAGCCCGCCAACTGCAGGCTTCTGTCCTTACATACTTCCCGCGCTTCCTCTACACTACAGAAATTAAACTCATATACATTGATATAAAACCTGTCATTTTAATATTAGAAACAAACATTTCAATTTTATTCATTTGTATATAGAAAAGATCAATCATGGTCTTTGGTATATTATAGATATATCTTAATACCTCGAAAAACATAATATTTTGTACGTATATCTAACGATTATTTGCTCAGAATAATATGTCTATTCAATTGCTTACTAATTAAGTAACAAAAAGCACCAAACTGTTAAATATTAATCTGTCAGGCAAAACGCCGGCGGCGGTATTAGCCACTCTACACCAAAAAACTACTAATCTAATTATTACCGTTTAACGATGGGCGTTTTAACCTCTCTATGTATGTATAGGCGTGGTCCCATTTTGTAACTTATAATTATTTGTGTCATGGGACGAATGGGACTATTTTTTTTTTCAAAAAAGTGTCGTGTGATGGCAGATGTTATACTGCTATAATTCTACATATTTTTATGTTGGAATTTTAGAAAAATAAATAAGATATGTTTTTGATAGAGTCAGCAACGAGAGAGTGACGCTCTTGATGTTGCATACGTCCATAGGCCACGGGGATCGCTTCCCATCAGATGGGCTGTGTGCTTGTCTGTGGTTTGTTAACTGTAGCTTCCGGCTTAGGACAATGTTTGAAGCCATCTTTAAGGTCACAGGTTCAACTCCCGTTCTGGATGTTCTATTTTTCTAACCTAAATTATAAGAATAGTTACTTGTTCTCTTAAAATTGCTTCCACAGATATTTTTTTTCAATATTGAGAGATTTTTTTGATGCCTAGGGTCGGCTTACTCCCTCTCCTCCTAAACATTTGGCTTTTTGGGCGACTTTGAGGTCAGGACCTCCAAAAATCGGGACTTGAGGTGATGGTTGTCGCAGCACTTGTGGGACCAGTGTAGGTCTGTATTGGCGTAGTCTATACCAATTTCTGCGCTTTGTCACGCAGTGCTGCGACGACAATCACCTCTTCTTTCATTATGTCACTATCGGTCACCCTTCCTGTGACCTTAACTTAAGCTTACCATCAGGTGTGGTGAAGTCAATTGACATGACCGTTATAAAAAAAATCAGCAAAACAGTCTGTTACTCAACGAAAAACCACACGACTCTTAAAATAAAGTTCAATTTTCTTTGTTGCAGATTTAAAATGACGGCGCTCAACAAATGAAGTTGAGATAGAGGAGATAGCAAAATGGGGACAGTAAGAGATGACATCAGCCCTCCAGCCTACACAGACAGAGTGCCATCTTTACGAGGAGTTGATGAGAAGAGTACTGAAATTATGAACATGCCTTTAGCGTACAGACATAAACCTTATATAGTCTTTAATAACACAATAAATAACAAAAGAAATATAAGAAAAGAAAGCCTAACGTATTGTTTTCTAAGCGTAATAATTAGTTTCGTATTTGGTCTTGCTATCGGAATAATCCTTATGAGCGGACAGTATGAGGAAAAAATTCTTGTCAAAGGAAGACATATGAATCAGAGAAATTTAAATTCAGATAAGATCACGCCTAAAACAGAGAAAAATATATTTCCAGCTGTGTCTTTTACTAATATAGATAATAAATTTAGCAAAGATATATATCCAAAAGGCTTAACAGAAGTTATGAAGGATATTCTAAAAGATACCAAAACTGATAGACATACGGTTATTAATCAAACCTATGTACCTAACGATGGGACAATTCTATACGATAATATATATTGGGGACCTCAAATAGAGAATTCTATGCCTCAAGGTTATGGGGCAAGTTCCGCTGAAATCTGGGAGAAATATGTTGAAGAATCTGAGGTTGTAAAGATGGAACCAGGTTGTGGACGTATGCAGAATAGACTAGTGACATTTAAAGATGGCGTCCAAGCTTGTGTAAGATACAGACAGAATACAGACCAAATTCAGGGAGAGATTTTCAGTTTTTATGTCGGAAGGTTACTTAATTTAACAAATCTAGCACCTTCTGTAGTTAAAATTGTTGATTTAAAAGATAAACTGTGGAGAAATGTTGCTATTGATATCGCTACAGCGCAATGGAGTACGAATAGAGCTGTTGTTTTAACACAATATATACCTAGTCTAGAATCTGCGTCAATACCAGATATATTCAGACCAACAAACAGACATTTGAATAAGTTAGATGTTTTAGCAATGTCTATGAAGGAAAATGACACAGAGATTAACAAACGTATTCTTATTGATAAATTACGAGTTAAGGATATAAAAAGAAAACAGGAATCAAAGAATTTCACTCATATAGATCTAAAATTAAACAAAAAAACGATAAATAGATTTTTAGAATTAGCGCAATGGTCGGATTTGATTATTTTTGACTATTTAACAGCAAATTTGGATAGAATAGTCAATAATCTATTTAACTTTCAATGGAATGTCAATATTATGGACGGTCCAGCGCATAATTTAGCCCAAAAAATGGACAGTGGACTATTAATCTTTCTAGATAATGAATCTGGATTGTTACATGGGTATAGACTGTTGAAAAAATACAATGTGTATCACAATTTGATGTTAGATAATTTGTGTGTGTTTAGAAAAAGGACTGTGGATTCGTTGAAAAGACTTTTTGTGAATAAAAATATAGGTAGTGTGTTAAGTGAAATGTTTCATAAGAAAAATTCAATAGTTATAAGAGATATTTTGCCTTCTTTACCGGAAAAAAATGCTAAAGTATTGAATGAAAGGATAGGAAAAGTATTGAGTCAAATAGAAAAATGTGAAATCAATTTTAGATAGCTGTTGTCTTAGTTTATTTGTTGGTCAATTGTACTGAAATATAATAAAGTACTTAATAATATTACTATTAGTTAACTGACGGGATATTAACCATGCTTGTGTGTTATTTTTAAGTATCCAATCTGTCAGTACGTTCGTGATCATGGCGCTTGCAACAGTGCCGAAATATGGGATACTCAAATATAACAAACAAACATGGTAAATATAACGCCAACTATTATAATAGTACTTAATTTAAATGACCATGTCAATCGAAAATCATATTATTGACAGTTTACACGAATATTGAAATAAAACTATTTTTAATGCTATTTTATCTGGTGTAATGTTAAAATAGTACTATTTCAATATTATAAGGTAATGCTAAAGGGAAAATAACTTAAGACTTTTTACTAAAAGTTCCTAAAATGTAGTTATTACTTTCCAAATCATTACTAAAGGTGTCCGCTACCTCATGCATGCGGACGCCTATTTCAGACACATTAAGCAGACGCCGTGCATGTTCCGTGCAAATACTATTCTGCGAATTTCATGCAAATAATTTCGTGTGTGCATGAAGCAGCGAACTGCTAAATATATTTAAAATTTAGTTAAATACAATTTCCTTGCATTTCACTAAATTTTTAAACTTACTATCTTATTTCTGTATTTTAATGATAAATAAACTAGTACCCTTTTGATGTGGCACATCGGGCGAAAGAGATTGTTTTTAAGATCGGCGGACCTTCGCTCTTTTTACCGACGAGCTAAGAAAGATGGGTAATGTGCAGTCAGCGCCAAAAGTAGATTAGATTGTATAGATTACAAACTATGTAAGGTAGCCTATGTGTCCAGACTAGTCTATCCCTGTATTAAATTTCAGACAGATTAAGTAGTTGGTAACAAACATTTCAACATCTTTACAAACTTTATATTAGAAAATATTAGTACTAGGATTTTGCTCAATTTTTTTTTCATTTGAGGATGATTATCTATTTTTGCTGCTGACTGTACGTTTCGAAGAAAGTTCCGTTATTAGTTAGAAAAACAATTTGTAATTTGTAAAAAGTGCGTGTAAAAGTGAGAATTATTGTATATGTTTTTGATGCCAAATAATTATTATTTATTGTAAAAAAATATACGATTATTATTAATATAATATAAAGAAAAAATGTGCCAGTTTTTATTATTGTATATATTTAAGCTTGTAACTTAGTGAGATCCCGTAAATGCCACACTTATGTTTTAGTATAAAAAGCCTGATTTTATTTGCACTAGCTGAAGATGGAATTCAGAGACCGATACCACAACCCACAGGAACCTGTTCCTGGGACCAAAGCCTATATCCTATTCCACACTTATAAATCTATCTCTGTGCTAAATTTCATTCGAATCCGTTCAGTAGTTTTGCGTGAAAGAGTAACAAATTAATATCATATATAATAGTTGACGGGATATTTCCCATGTTTGTTTGTTTTGTTGAGTATCCCATATTGTGTCATGATTTGGACGAACATCCGCTAACATCATCATGGCTTAGCTTCTTCAACTTTCATAATTGTTTTCATACATGATCTCTTGATCTGGCCTTTCTCTAAAACTTCCTGGATCTGATTAGAATATGTACGCCTAGGTCAGCCTTTACCGGGTTGCCCATTCACCCTCGCCTTATTACTACTGTTTCGTCAATCTTCTTTCATCCATCCTCCATCCAATCAATTTCACCAAGAACCAAGCGGTTCGGTGCTTCTTTTATTTGCCACACCATAAAGACTTGGAATTCTATACCAGCGCATGTGTTTCCTTCCTCCTACAGTCCCGGGGCCTTAAAGCGGGGCGTGAAAAAAAAAAGCATTTGATGAGGTCGTCAAGCTAAGGGCCGCCAATGTGGCACTATCGGTGTTTGTAGTGGTGACCCCAGTCCTGAGACTTCAGCTTACCATCAGGCGAGGTGAAGTCATTTTGATGTCCTATTTAAAAAAAATAGTCCTGTCAAGATCATTTAAGCTTCTCTGAGCCTCTTTTAGACCAATTTATTTTGTCTTTTTTTTTTCAAGTAACTTTTGGTCCCAAGAAAACCAGTTATAACTGCAGAATAACAGTTTTTTAAAGGGATAATACATATTAACCAGTTTTTAAATGTTAATTTATAATAAACTGTCTTAAGACAAGCTTTAATGTAAATTTGTAAATACAATGTTGTAAATGAATTTGTAAAATAATAATAAATTAAGTTTTGGACTGAATTGCATCTATTTTTATTATCATCAAACCCTGGACCTCGAGTCTTTTAAAACAAGCCACTGTGCTACAAAAAAATGACATTTAATTTTGAACTTTATTCTCATCAAGTTAAAGTCTAAAATTAAATGATATTTTGTAGAGCGAACGAAAAAGTTAAATGAATTCTTTTCATTTGATTTTAGACTTTAACTGTATAATGGTAAAGTCTACAATTAAATAGCATTTTTTAGTGTGCCAGTGGTATTACAGTGGTTTGCCTTTAGCAGAATCGAGGACCTGTATTAAATTTTCAAATTTCGCGGTCCATCCGTCGTCCATGTGTGAGTGAGAATGGTGGCAGACAAGCACACGGTTCACCTGATGGGCAGCTGTCACCGTGGCCTATGGACGTGTGCAACATCAGGAGAATCACACTCGTGCTGCCGAACGAGAGTGAGGGTTGTAGGTTGGAGAGTTTTTTAAAGGGGGGATTAGGGAGGGACTGTGAGCTCTGGCTACCCTACTTACCTAGGGGAACACAACACGATGTTTATTATGGGGCGGTGTTCTGTAGGGCGGAGGTACTACCCCAGTCGGTCTGCTCAGTTCGGACGGAAGATACCGTCGTGTCCTACCTCCGTAAGAATACCTATACCTAAGTATAAGAGAAACAAATAATGCTCATAAATATCCCACTAAGATATTTAGACCCCATAGTGACCTTCCCTATTCCGCATTCTAGAACCCATAACACAAGCTAGGTAAGCGTATACTTACTTAGAGTCTAGATAGCGGTGTGTACTATTGGTACTATGTTCAAATTGTCAGTTTCCGGAAAGCTATACACAGTCTTCAACTCTAGAGTGAACAGGTTACTTCTAGGCAAGCGTGCTCCACCGTCAACCACATCATCACTTACCAACAGGTGACATAGTGGTCAAACGCGGGCCTATCGACTTTGAACGAGGTCTCGGGTTCGATCCCAGGTTCACCATGGCACACACCAATGACTTTTCGATGCTTTTCGAAGTTATGTGTGTATTTATCGCAGGTTTATAAGTGCCCGGTTAATGGCAATAGGCTCGCCACCTATTGCATTGGGACCTAAACATAAACTGGCGAAATGTGGGTGCTAGCACCTCTGCCTACCCCTTCGGGGATATAGGCGTGTGTTTATGACATGCTATGTTATCGACTTTAAAAAAAACGGGTCACGAATTCTGTCCCGTTGTCCAATAACACTTAATGTGTGGTCACTGAGCATTGAGTGAGATAGTGGTCAAACGGGGTACCGGTACGAATAAATCAATACGAGTTTTGAACGTAAGTATCGGGAGTCGGTTCCTATGCTAATCAATTTATTGCAATCTTAATACCTTTTTGACATCTGTCAAATGTGTCAAAATACACGATTGGTGATTTTTTTTTTGGTGTGTGTAGTCGGGGAGCTAGACTTAGAGTGTCTTACTAAAATATAATTAATCAATTTGATTGATTAATTAATTAACTGGATCAACATGGATTAGCTTTCAAATAAAATAACTAATTATCAAAATCGGACAAATTGTTGAAAATTCTGAGGTACTTACCTTTTTTGGTGTGGGGTATGAGAGGAATTTTATTCCACGCTTAGGCCGTGGAATGATCTCCCGCCTGCTGTGGTTTTCCCTAGCGACTACAATATGGGGTTCTTCAAGAAGGGCATTAGAAGGTTTTTACAGGGTCGTCAGCGCGAGTGTGCCCAAGGTGTTACACACGTCCATAGGCCACGGTGACCGCTTCCCATCAGGTGGGCGCTATGAGCAAAAAATATCGGGTAAAAATTTTTGCCGACAAAATGGCGCCTACTAGCTCCTAGACTAGTTGTGTGAACATTTAAATATTCATAATGTTGAAACGACAACTGGTTGGGAAGACATATTTTTTGTACTAAGGTAGCAAATGCGCGACCCACTTCACGTTAAGCGGTTACCGTAATCAATGAAAGTTTTTTTTATACTGCTTAGGTGGCAGACAAGCACACTAACCTACATATAATAAAATAGGTACACGCGCTACCTACCCTGAAGGGAAGGGCGGAGGGCTAGGAAGGGGTAGGGGGAGGAGGGGTACAGCGAGCTCTGGCTACCCTACTTACCTTGGGGAACACAACACGATGGTTATTATGGCGCGGTGTTCTGTAGGGCGGAGGTACTACCCCAGTCGGACTGCTCAGTTCGTTCGGTCCGTCCGAACTTCCGTCTAACCTCCCAACCTGGGAGGAAAGCATATAAGCTTTGTCGATTAAGCATTCATAATATTCAGCCAACGAATAACACTGAATACTGAATGGGAATCGAACCTGCGACCACCAACTAAATATCGTTGCTGACCTAATCCGAGAATCAAACTCAAAACCTCATACAGCTACACTATCACAACATACATACAGATCACGCCTTTTTCCCATTGGGGTAGGCAGAGACAACATCTTTCCACTTGCTACAATCTTGACATACTTCTTTCGCTTCTTCAACTTTCATAATTGTTTTCATACACGCACGCCGGTTGGGGGTACTCTTGACCTGGCCTTTCTCCAAAACGTCCTGGATCTGATTAGAATATGTACACCTAGGTCGGCCTTTACCGGGTTGCCCATTCACCCTCGCCTCATATATCTGTTTCGTCAATCTCTCTACATGTCCGAACCATCTAAGCATCCCTTTCTCTATCTTGGTCACTACATCTTCAACCATACCGCAACGTTCCCTTATCACACTGTTCCTCACTCGGTCCATCAGCTTTCACTATCAAAACACTACTACGCACAAAACGTTTTGGCAGTACGTTCATCGTGCGTACTGCTAAAGAGTGGAATGCGCTGCCTGAGTCTGTATTTCCGGAAAGCTACAACCTGGGAGTCTTCAAGTCTAGAGTGAACAGGTTACTTCTAGGCAAGCGTGCTCCACCGTCGACTACATCATCATTTACCAACAGGTGAGATCGTGGTCAAACGCGAGCCTATTACCAATAATAAAAAAAAAAACTATTCTTCATACAGTTCATACACAACTCGCTAAATTAAAATGCTCGCCCAGCATTTTTGAGATAAGAGTACAAAACAAGCTGAAACGTTTCGGATCCCAAGGTGACACACAGACATACAGCGTCGATAACGCCGTGCGTATGCCCACGTTAAAGGATTTACTCCACTATATGCACTTAAAGGGTGTATGACCGATTAGCTTCATAAAGGTAAAGGGTGAAACTGCACCTTGAAGGGTTCTGTAGGTACTTACCCTTTTTTTTATACTACGTAGGTGACAGACAAGCAAACGGCCCACCTGTCAAAGTCAAAGTCAAAAATCATTTATTCTGTATAGACCATTTTAAGCGGCACTTACAAAACGTCAAAATTATAAATATTTAAAACTAGAAGCAAATGGACCACACCGGTTCGAAACGCGGCCCAGACCTGAGAAGACTCCGGCAAGAAACTCAGCGGGCTGTTTTTTTTGGTCTATTTACAACAATTGCCTTAGTCTAGATACAGTGTTAGTTCGAGTAACATAGTTGAGTGGACAGTTCATTTCCAAGCTTCTTTATCATCTAAATAATCTTGAATTTTATAATAAGCTTTTTGGGAGAGTTTTCTTTTAACAACATTTTTAAATTTACTTACATGTGATGGGAAGCGGTCACCGTGGCCTATGAACGGTGTCACACTAAGGGTGTCACATACGCGCTGCCTACCCTGAAGGGAAAAGGGGAGAGCTGGGAAGGGGTGGGAGAGGAGGGGTCCAGTGAGCTCTGGCTACCCTACTTACCCTTCGAGGGAGGTACCAGTAGGGCGAGTAAGATATTACCCTCAGTATTTTACCACCTCTACTATGACGAGTGTTCCGATGAGCTCTACCAACTAGTCCCACCCTCTCCTTGCCTATACAGAACTACACGTGCAAGAGGTATCACCCTCACACGGTGCAATCAATCCCATCAAGAACCAAGCGTTTCGGTGCCTCTTTTCTTTGCCGCACCGTAAAGACTTGGAACTCTTTACCAGCGCATGTGTTTCCTTCCTCCTACAGTCCCGGGGCGTGAAAAGGCATTTGATGAGGCCGCCAAGCTGAGGGCCGCCACTGTAGCACTACCGGTGTTTGTAATGGTGACTTCCATTCCAGAGACTATACCTTTAGCTTACCATCAGGCGAGGTAAATTAAAAAAAAATCGGGGTGACCATTGTCCTGCCAAGATAAGGACGCGGCCTTTTCTCAGAGGTATCAAGTTTGAATCTGGCCGAACAGTACCACTGTGAATTTCACTTTGTGGAATTTATATATTACTAGCTGTTGCCCGCGGCTCCGCCCGCGTGGATGTCGAAATCCGTTTCAAAAACTATCCTATCTCTCAAGTTGGATCGAACTGCACATGGTGTGCGAATTTTATTATAATCGGTTAAGTGGTTTAGGAGTCCATTGAGGACAAACATTGTGACACGAGATTTATATATATTAAGAGATGTGCTAATCACACACATATGATTTCTATTTCTTTTTTAACTAACTTGTGTTATGGCTTCTAGAATGCTAATAAACATACTTATGTACTTTTTTTTGGTAAATACATACCACAGAAAAAAGGAAAATCCTAAGGACATACATACTTATTTTACATAGAAAAGGAACACCCAGACCAATGCAAATATTCATGCATACAAATTTTTGCACTGAGCGAGAATACTACCCGCGCCCCCTGCGTAGCAGTCGCATGCACTACCCGCTACGCCACAGAGGCTGTCAAAAGTGGTATAAAAAAACTAAGTACGATGGTTTTGTCGTCAGCCCTGCGGAACCCTGGGCGCCGTCACCCCGCTAGGACGCGGCCTAATGGCAGTTACATTAAGTAAAAAAACTTATGTTATGAATCATCCGCTATCTCGATCTTAAAGCTTTTGATAATGGAGGCCGCAAAGATGAGAGCGCAGAGAGGACAGGAGTGCTTGTAGTATTGTACCTACAGGTTGTTACCTACTACCTTTTTCAGTCTCCACGATAATGTTAACGGGAATTGACGCGATCAAGCTATAGGTATATTCTAATTTGACGGCCTTTGTGGCGTAGCGGTAGTGCATGCGGCTGCTACGCAGGGGCACGGGTTCGATTCCCGCTCAGTGCAAATATTTGTATGCATGAATATGTCTATTTGCATTGGTCTGGGTGTTTCTATGTATAATAAGTATGTATTTACAAAAAAAAAATATATAAGAATACTAGCGACCCGCCCCGGCTTCGCACGGGTGCAATGCTGATACTAAATTAAATACACTACAGAAAAACTATGAACGTTGTATATAAAAACATAGCGGCCTCCCCGCACTCCCCCGTCCGACCGGTACCGCCCGCCGCAAACGCAAATTTTAAATTTGTAATATCTCCGAAAATATTATTTTGTTTAATTTACATGCTGTAAGGAACCATATTGATCTATATTAATTGCACACTGTATTTAAGGTACTTAATTCGATAAGGATTAATGCCGTATTGCTTAAAATAGCTTCGTAAATAAGCCATTTTTTCACGTAAAAAGTAAACAATAAAAATGGTTAATGTGGGATATCCCTAAAAGATAAACATATACCATCGCGGACTTTTTTGTAGACCTTTTTAAATATGGTGTACAATACTGTAGTACATTAATTTGATCTAACTCGTAGGGTTTAGGCAGCGTTTTTGCTAAATTGCTAAATAAGCCCAAAAAAATAGGTTAATTTACGACATCACGTTACAAACCTCTAAAATTAGCAATGTTGCCTTAGTATATGATGCATGTATTATACATATAAACCTTCCTCTTGAATCACTCTATCTATTGGAAAAAACCGCATCAAAATCCGTTGCGTAGTTTTAAAGATTTAAGCGCACATAGGGATATAGGGACAGAAAAGGCGACTTTGTTTTATACTATGTAGTGATAAGTATCAGCATTCTAGAACCCATACCACAAGCTAGTTAAACTAAGCTTACTTTGGGTCTAGGGAGCGATGTGTAGAATGTCGTAGAATATTTATTTATTTATTATTTATTTAATTCCATCAAGAACCAAGCGGTTCGGTGCCTCATTTCTTTGCCGCACCATAGAAACTTAGAATTCTTTACCAGTACATGTGTTTCCTTCCTCCTATAGTCCTGGGTCCTTTAAGCGGGGCGTGAAAAAGCATTTGATGACGCCGTCCTATTCATGAGATATTATCTTTAGCTTACCATCAGGTAAGGTGAAGTTATTTTTTTATACTACTTAAGTGGCAGACAAGCGCACGGCCTACTTGATGGGAAGCGGTCACAGTGGTACTTACAAGCGCGTGACACAAGCGCGTCGCTGGGACCGCGGGCGGTTTAATTCTTGATATAGAAATATTGACCGTATTTCAAGACTGTTAAGGTTCATATTAAATTGTTGACTTATAATGCGATCTGCTGCACTTTCCCCGGTGTGCGCTGGGCCAAGGTCTTCATCTGGAGTCATCCACACTCACACCCAAAAGACTTATAAACATTTACATAAAGCGGGCACTGAGGCCGCGATATCTCACGCTACACAAGCCGATCGAATGTTTAGGCAAAAACTGTTGACAAATTTTCACACCCTCTGCACACACAGATGGTCTATGATCACCCACTTGTGCCGGGAGGTCCATTAAGTGACATGTACGTCTGGTTTGCCACCAAGGCTTAGTTAAGTGCCGCATGACACACAGAGTCACAGACCATACCTACTGTGAATTAGCGCTATTTAAATAAGGCATTTTTTTGGCACTATAACTCGTGACTGAGGGACCTTAGATTATAAAATTGATATGGATATTAAAATATTGGTTATAGTGACAGAATTGACTGTGATTGCTATAGGATATATTAAGACTAGCTGGACTACCTGGCTTCGCCCGTGAAATTCTTCGTCCCCGAACCCATTGATAGTAACCCATTGATGTCCCACTGCTGGATACGGGTCTCCTCTCCTCTAACGAGAGAGCTGAGAGGGGTTACACCTTAATCCACACACGCTGGCTTAATGCGGGTTGGTGGATCGGACATGTCCTTAGAATTTCTTCTAGGACATGTGGGTTTCCTCACGATGTTTTTCCTTCACCGTCAGCAGATGGTAAATCATGTGATTAGCACGTATAAACTCCACAAAGTGACATTCACATTGGTGCTGTCCGGCCGGATTCGAACTCGATACCTCTGAGAAGAGGCCGCGTCCTTATTCAGGTTTTTTTTTTTTATATAGGACACGTCAAAATGACTCCACCTCACCTGATGGTAAGCGAAAGGCAGAGTCTCAGGACCATCACACTACCATGACATCTTAAAAAAATATTATAAATTTATTAGCCACTTCACAAAATGTAAAATACATATTTTTTCGAAACGTAATCATAATTATTGAAATGCTATTTAGTTTGTACACTCTAGGCTTTAACTGCCGTAACGAATAGGTGGTCGGAACAGTTGCTCTTGCGCATTACTCACATCAAAACAGCGTCGGGCAACTATCTTGACAAATTGTGTGTCATTCAGCTACGAATATCTTATCAATTTTAAAAACCATTTTTAAAAGCTTTTTTATATTCGACACGTTAACAACTTCACCTCGCCTGATGGTAAGATAAAGGTAAAATCTCGGGGGTTACCGCTACATACACCGGTAGTGCTACATAATGGTGGCCCTCAGCTTGACGGCCTCATCAAATGCTTTTTTACGCCCCGCTTAAAGGACCCGGGACTAAGTAGGAGGAAGGAAACAATGCGCTGGTAAAGAGTTCCAAGTGTTTATGGTGCGGCAAAGAAAAGAGGCACCGAACCGCTTGGTTCTTGATTGAATTGTTTTACACTTTGTGAGGGTGATACCTCAGCCTGGCACGTGTAGTTCTGTATATTGGGTATCAATTACCGGGGTGTAAGGTTATCCAGTAGGCATTTCTCTCGCATCCCAGCTGACTCCAGGCCATCTACAGTTTTAGGATGGGGTGTAGGGTGACAGGCGGCCGTCCAGTCACCCAACCGTCGGTGCGCGGACAATCAGCTCGCCTCGCGCGGGACACATGGAGAGCCTCGGAGCAGCCCTCTAGAGGGCCGCTCCCACCCCGCCCTGATTGGCCGCAGGCAGCAGCGTCTCCCGTGGCGAGTGGGAGGCCGTACCCCGGAGATACCTTCTCCATAATTATTCTGTTCTCGATGTCCAAAACCCATTTATAAGTTCGGAGCGGTCCTTAACTGCGGAATTATTTAAATAAGATAATATTTATAGTAGATATCAATGATAGCTAGTTTCGCGGCGTCATGTCTGTGTGTTTCGATAAAACATGTATCATATCGTTATTGATATACAATAATATACTTTATATTAAATTTATTCTCTGTGATTCACAAATTATAGTTAGTTCATTTAAGCGCTTATTATTTTCAAAGAGCCACCTGCCTTGGTCCCAATTATTTGTGGTCGGCGCAACATGTCATTCTCCGCCATACATTCCTGTCCGATGTCATCTCCTCAGTCACTCCCTTCCTTTCCATATCGTCTTTCACGCATTCCATCCATCTTTTCTTAGGCCTACCTCTACCTTATAACCTTTTTAACAACATTACTTTCATCTCTTCTCATAACATGTCCATACCACGACAGCCGCTCGCTTCTCAATGTTTCATTCGCTGGTGCAACTCTCAAACTTCCTCTAATGTACTCATTCTTTATTCTGTCTATTCTTGTCACACCACACATCCATCTTAACATTCGCATCTCCGCTACATGCAGTTGTCTTTCCTCTAGCCAAACATGACGAGTTGACGACCCATACCAGTACTATTTCTTATTTTCAAAGAGTATCCACTATTTAAAAATACTATACTATACTATACAAAAAAGAGCGCGGTAGCTTAGTGGTCTGGGTAATGGACTGCTGAGACGAGATCTCGGGTTCGATCCCAGGTTCACCATAGCACACACCAATGAGTTTTCGATGCTTTTCGAAGTTATGTGTTAACGAGAGCACGTTAAGCCGTCGGTCCCGGTTGCCATACAAACATCTATATGGCCGTCGTTACGGGTAGTTGGAGCCCTCAAAAGTCCAACTAGTCTAACTTGGAACTTCGATATCGCCATTGGTCATAATAACCATTGGTTGTGGAGGTCAGATGGCAGTCGCTCCACGGAAAATATCGAAGTTCAGCCGCATCACAGTTAGACTGGAAAGCCGACCCCAACTGAGTTGGGAAAAAGGTTCAGAGAATGATGAGGTAGACAGGGTTCAGACGGCAGTTGTTATAAGTCAAATATAAAGATATACCTACAAACAATAATTTATATGTACAAATAAATAACCAATACGGTCATGTTACATTATTAATTTAACACTTAAATAAATACACATATTTATATCTAAAATATGTTAATCATATTTATTTTATTGTATAATAATTTGCTAGACATTTTATTGATTCGTAAGTCGTTCCGTATCTATACTAATATATAATTGTAAGGTAACTGTGTCTGTACATTGAAGATATTTAAAAAACGTGCCAGGCTGAGGTATCACCCTCACACAGTGCAATTAATTCCATCAAGAACCAAGCGGTTCGGTGCCTCTTTTATTTGCCGCACCATAAAAACCTGGAACTCTTTACCAGCGCATGTGTTTCCTTCCTCCTACAGTCCCGGGTCCTTTAAGCGGCCGTCAAGCTGAGGGCTACCGGTGTTTGCAATTGGTGACTCCCATTCCAGAGACTTTGCCTTTAGATTACCATCAGGCGAGGTGAAGTCATGTTGAGGTGTCTGACATAAAAAAAACGTTTTTTTTTTAATTCGTGTCTATTTGTCTGTTTGTGCGCGATCTACGCAAAAACTACTAAACGGATTTCGATGCGGTTTTGCCATTTGAAACATCTTAGTCAGGCTTAAAATCTTACGTATGTTTGATCACAATCGGTTGAGTAGAACCGGGCCTCGATTCTGCTAAAGACAAACCACTGACATACCACTGACACTCAAAAATATGCCATTTAATTGTAGACTTTATTGTTATCAGGTTAAAGTCTAAAGTCAAATGATATTTTGTAGGGCGAATGCAAAAGTTAAATGAATTCTTTTCATTTGATTTTAAACTTTAACTGTATAACGGTAAAGTCTACAATTGAATAGCATTTTTTGAGTGTCGGTGGTATTACAGTGGTTTGCCTTTAGCAGAATCGAGGCCCCGGAGATATTGTTAAAAAACGCGAAAACTGATATTCGCGCGGGTGAATCCGCTGTATAATAATTTGCTAGATATATTTTATTGATTCGTGAGTTGTTCTGTATGCTATTATACTTATAATAAGTTTAGGTGTCTGTCTGTGTGGGCTGCGGGCATAGCAACCGGATCCATCGCGCAAGGGATTAGGCGAACTGGCTACAGAATTTCATTGATTGTTAAACCATAGTCGCATGTTTCGGAGAAGCGTCCTCACATTATACACTTATACTTACGACTTTACCTTATAGGGTAGGTAGTGCTGCTCTGCTTCTTTTTCTATATCACTACTGGTGGCACTGGTGGTAGAAATTTGATGTCACAAATAAGTCACACAATTCGGCCGGTTAGGTACCACCGTGCACGATTGCGAAAAACCCTCCATAGTAATCCAATCTCGGTTGGATTGAGTTCAGGGGTCAGCAAGTGCATAGCCGGGCAGGGGGGATTGTGGTCGCTGCACTAGTGGGACCGGTGAAGTCAAATTGACGTGTCCTATATAAAAAAACACACCTTAGGTGTCAGACAAGCACACGGCCCATCTGATGGGAAGCGGTCACCGTGGCCTTTGTGCAACTAGGGGTGTCACATTCTTATTTTTTTAATGGATCCGGTACTCACTTCATATTTTGGGACACTCTATCTGTATACAAGAATTTTTCGTAATAATAGTTAATCCTAAACGTCAAATTATACGCAATCTACATATAAATGTAAAAATGTATGCAAACGCATAAGTGGAACGAAATAACAAAATATATTTTCATTTCAAGATACAAGATTTACAAAAATTTTGCAATAAATTTGAAAGTTTATGCAAAAAATAATAAAACACGACTCCTAATGGTTAGATTATATTTATACGACATTTATAACGATTATATTGGATCACAAAATAAATTCTGTGGTGATGGAACTGTTAAATAGACATTATTTATTGTATTACCCACAAGATAACTATGTATTTGCTTGTAGGAACTATCTACGTTTCAATTTTATAGACTAGACTAGCTATTTACCCGACTGCGCCAGCGATGGTAATGTTTTTAGGCGGTAGGACACGACGGTATCTCCCGACCGAACTGAGCAGACCGACTGGGGTAGTACCTCCGCCCTACAGAACACCGCGGCTATAATAACCATCGTGTTGTGTTCCCCAAGGTAAGTAGGGTAGCCAGAGCTCACTGTACTCCTCCCTCCCCCCGTTCATAGCCCTCCCTCCTTCCCTTCAGGGTAGGTAAACACCTTACAGTGTGAGACACCCTAAATGTTGCACACGTACATAGGCCACGGTGACCGCTTCCCATCGGGTGGGCCGTGTGCTTGTCTGCCACCTACGTAGTATAAAAAAAATGTTTTTGGTCATAAAAATATCCGGAGATATTATCTCCGGATATTTTTTATATCGGTCACGTCAATATGACTTCACCTCGCCTGATGGTTAGCTAAAAACTGCTAAAGGTAAAGTCTCAGGAAGGGAGTCCCCATTACACACACCGAAAGTGATTTTTCACGCCCCGCTTATAGGACCTGGGACTGTAGACTGAAACACATGCGCTGGTAAAGAGTTCCAAGTCTTTATGATGCGGCAAAGAAAAGAGGCACCGAACCGCTTGGTTCTTGATGGAATTGTTTGCACGGTATGAGGGTGATACCTCAGCCTGGCACGTGTAGTTCTGTATAGGCAAGGAGAGGGTGGGATTAGTTGGTAGAGTTCATCGGAATACTCGCCATGGTAGAGCCGGTAAAAAACTGCCAAAGAAGCTATAAGTATAGGGAAAACAAATATAGAAGAAACTATTGTATGTTATATTTTCGAGAGCATACGTGTATGTTATGTTTAGTATGTTGTTCTACCTAACGATTGACCGCTCACTCTTTGTACGGTTCATTAATTTCAGTTCGGATACTGCGACAGGATTTGATACTTGGCTAAGGTAATTTTTTTGTTAATTTTTTTTTGTTTCTTTCATGAAAACCTATAGCATAGGTACCTAATACAAAGTTTTATTAAAATATAATCGATGCTACGCCTAGAGGCATAGGAGTAAGAAAGTCATAAGAAATAATTTCAAATTATTGCAAATAATAAAAAAAATCAAATTGTATTGATAGAGACTAGCTAAGTATTTATACCTATTATTTATTTACTAGTTCTTGACAAGTGCGCTAAATAATAGCAACCCATTTATGTCCCACTGCTGGGCACGGGTCTCCTCTCCTCTAATGAGAGAGCTGAGAGGGTTTAAACCTTAATCCACACACGCTGGCCTAATGCGGGTTTTGGATCGGACATGTCCTTAGAATATCTTCTAGGACATGTGGGTTTCCTTACGATGTTTTTCCTTCACCGTCAGCAGATGGTAAATTATGTGATTGGCACATATAAATTCCACAAAAGTGAAATTCACATTGGTACTGCCCGGCCCGATACGAACTCGATACCTCTGAGTAGAGGCCGCTTCCTTATCTATTCAGCAACCACCGCTACAAGTGCGCTTGCAAAGTTTCAAATTAATCTGTCGTTTTAAGTAAATAAACAGAACAAACTTACTTCTTTTTAAGCCTATTAAGTACGCTTACTTAAGTATTTTAACTAAAACTTTTCTGAAAACTCTACGTGAAATAAAATTAATATATTTGACCGGAATTATTTCATAACATACCTACATGACAAAAAGTGAACCTCCTTTTGAAGTCTGTTTAAACCCCACTGAGCACGAATTGAACGATTGATACATGTAAAAAATTATAAATGGTTTTTGTTTATACCACACAAACACACGGTCCACATGCAGCACGCCAAATAGTTCGTCAAAGTATCAAGACCGCGTGTAGCACACGGTGTAGTTAATATTTATATTGATTAATCACTTATGTCTGACTAATATGACGTTTCTTAGTTTAGTTCGGCGCGTCGCAGCGGGACAATGAAGCACGCTTATTTCCTTTTAGAGATCCTTACAAATTGAACCTTCTGATAATACGTAAACGGGAATTAACGCGATCATGGTATAGGTATACACAAACCTTTGGAATGCCTGACGTTTCGCCCAGGTTACACCGGCCGTGGTCACAGGCTGACTGTCTCAGCTGCACGCCCTCCGTCGTCGAGTCCGTGAGGTAGCCGGTTGTTCATCTACCCGCACATTGTCGACATTTTTTATATTATTTTTTCTCCAGGTACCGTCACCGTCACCGTCAGCTGGTATGTATATACCTATACCTTGATCGCGTTAATTCCCGTTTACATATTATTAGAATCATGGAACGCGAAATTTTAAAAGTTAATAAATTGAACCTCTACTCAGAAGTATCGAGTTCGAATCCGGCCGGACAGTACCAATGTGAATTTTGTAGAATTTATATGTGCTAATCACATGATTTAACATCTGCTGACGGTGAAGGAAAAACATCGTGAGGAAACCCACGTGTCCTAGAAGAAATTCTAAGGACATGTCCGATCCACCAACCCGCATTAGGCCAGCGTGTGTGGATTAAGGTGTAAACCTTTTCAGCTCTCTCGTTAGAGGAAAGGAGACCCCGAGCCCAGCAGTGGGACATAAATGGGTTGCTATTATACAACATACATATATAAATCACGCCTTTTTCTCATTAGGGTAGGCAGAAACAACATCTTTCCACTTGCTACGATCTTGGCATACGCCTTTCGCTTTTTCAACGTTTTGGAGAAAGGCCAGGTCAAGAGTAAGTACCCACAACCGACGTGCGTGTATGAAAAGAATTATAAAAGTTGAAGAAACCTTTGACATGAAAAATATCCTATAGACCCATAGATTTTGATGTGGCAGAACTACTAACCAACATACTGAACCTCACTAATACGTGGCTCTCGCGCTTGACCGTTTCACGATAATAAATGAAGAGATTACTCACATGACTACACGTTACAATGGATAATAATGTTTTTTATCTTAATACAGACAAATATAGAGTTTATCTATGCTCTTTGGCCGATAGACAAGTATTGTAGAGACTTGGTAGAGACAGTAGGTATAAGGTATCTTAACATGGACCATAGGTATTTAACTCTAGTCTGACGCCACGGTGCTTGTCTACCACCTATGATAGCAACCCATTGATGTCCCACTGCTGGGCACGGGTCTCCTCTCCTCTAACGAGAGAGTTGAGAGGGTTTAGACCTTAATCCACACACGCTGGCCTAATGCGGGTTGGTGGATCGGACATGTCCTTAGAATTTCTTCTAGGACATGTGGGTTTCCTCACGATGTTTTTCCTTCACCGTCAGCAGATGGTAAATCATGTGATTAGCACATATAAATTCCACAGACTGAAATTCACATTGGTACTGTCCGGCCGGATTCAAACTCGATACCTCTGAGTACAGGCCGCGTCCTTATCCATTCAGCTACTATCGCTTTTTTAAAAAAAGAGTGTTGGCTTAAATCGTCTAGTGGTTTAGGCGTAAAAGTGTGACAGACAGACAGACAGAGTTACTTTTGCATTTATAAATATTATTTCAACGAGTATCACCAAAAAAAATTATACAACGTTATATGCCTAATTATAACCTATTCAATAGAAAAACGTTCATCAAAACCCGTTCAGTAGTTTTTGTGTGACGCCCAAACCAAACAGTCATTCACAGTTTATAGTTTTGAATATAACATATCATTCAAAATATGACGCGGGCGCAACTCGCACTGTCAATAATAATTTAATTAAATTCCTTTATGAAATCAAAATAACGTTTATTTTTATTTAAAGAGCTTCATAAAGAGTATTTTTATAAAAATAAATGGTTCAGTAAAAAATTTTGGGGGTCAAGTGTGAGACGGTTTTTGATGTATGTGGATCTGAATGTTTTTTTTTTAAATTTGTTGGAATGTTTGTATAAAATTTTCACGGTGCCGATTCAGTAACACATAACTGCTGAACTGATTTTAATGCTATTTTAATAATTTTATTTTTTTTAGATTTTTTATTGCGTTAGATAATTTAACCTGCATCGTGTTTTTAAATAGTTTTATTTAACTCAACCTGTTTGTTTGGGTCAAATCTAGTAAGTAATTGTAATTTGAACCCATTTCAGTTGTCTGATTGGTCTGATATTTGGCAGAAGTATTTAGTTCTGATGACAATACAATTTAAAACTGTTTAACTTGAAAAATGTCTTTTCATTATTTATTTATTAAACCTGCTAATTGACTTAGAATGCTCTGATGCAAGCTTACCTTTTAAGATTAGAAGATCAGATGGCAGTCACTCCCATAAAAACCAACACAAAAAAAAATCATTTTTTTTTTGGGAATTCTTACCTACTAACTGTTTTTTATGTATTAGGCACCTCGCCTGATGGTAAGCTAAAGGTATAATCTCAGTAAAAGGGGGTCAGCATTATAATGCGACATCCCCGATGGGGTAGGCAGAGGTAAGTACAATATTGAAAGAGTTTTCTAAAATATATCAATGAACCCTTCGGATTCAGAAATAATAAGTATCCAAAAAAAATGTGACTGGTCTTAACTAACCGAGATCAAATGCCTTTGTCATGCATTACCAACAAAAACCACTTTTATAAGAAACCTAACTACTCCACCAACATACACTGACCTCTCACCCTTTACAAATATTACAAAGAATCAACCAAACTCGGAGACCTTGTCAAATTGGGTGCCACCACCAGTGTAACTTGAACTCCGTTTTCATACAAAGATGCAAAGATCTAAAGGAAATTCAGAGGTCTATCTAAATTGGGGATGAAGTTCTTTGAAAAATTTTGGTTATTGGTAAATTTAGATTGGTTGGTTCAATATAGATCGCTTCGCATGGGGCCGATCTATTTACGCTATTTAGTCTTAATTGGGTAGGCAGAGAAAAAACACTCGAATAAACAAAACATTGATCAAATGAGATCTTCAAGAAATTAGTTTTCACGTTAAGCGCCAAGTGTATACCTACGGTAATTAAATAGTAAGTACTACTTTTCCTTAGTCTATGGCAAAGACGAACTATCGTCTTTGGTCTATGGTAAGTACTAAGTAATTTCATAGACTGGAATAAAATTGTTTATGGTACCTATGCCTGACCGTACGTTCGGCCATATCGACGAAATCCACAACAAAAGGCGTAAACAGAGTAAGTTGAGGGCCACCATTATAATTATCACTGTTAGTGTATGTAATGGGGACCCCTTCCTGAGACTTTACCATCAGGCGAGATTTACCATTTAGCTTACCATCAGGCGAGGAGGTCTAAACTATATCGCAATCACAGTGCACTCCTAGTTTGTACTTTTCGAAGCAACGTCAAGTCGAAAATGCTTTGTTTTGAAGTAAGTTTGCCGGAGGTATTATTGGGCTTGCCAGTGGTCCTAGTGTCGATTATAAAGATTTTATTTAAAAAAATTGAATTTCGAAAAACAAATACCGAGTTGTGTGAAATAAGTACACCAATAGGTAATTATAATCTTATAAAAATAAAAAATAAATGATCGTGGGACACTAATATACATTACTTATATAATTCAGAAATCAATGTTATAAATAAATATTGTGTCCTAAAATTTATGACTTACTGTACGTCACTATTGACAATAAAGAACAGCAATTTGCTCTTTCAAATGTCACAATAATTAATACGAAACTTCATGAGCGGACAAATGTCAAACCGGCCATCATATCGTGCCGCTACTGTAGTATTCGATAAAAATATGGACGCCTAATATAAAAAAAACCATTTTTCTCATTGTAAACGTAAGATTCGAATTTCAAACTTCTAAGTAGTTCTAAGTATTTTCGCGCGGAATCTAATTTATAAGAAAAGGTATTTTGACAATACATCTGCTAAAATTCGCAATTTTTAACAAAGTTACACAATCATCACGTTTATAATCATATAAGTCTTATTCCATGGTTGTTAGAGTATAATATCGTGTGAAACTATTTATACGGGTCGCAATTTAACTTTGTTAAAAATAGCAACGAATTCAAAGAATTATAAGTTCAAATAATCTTTAGTTTCATTTTTGCTGTTAAACTCATCACTATCAACTCTATACTGTAGAAATAAGGTTGAAATTCCCTATAAAGCATTTTTATAACTGCAAACATAAGTTTGTTTTCTTAAATTCCTTTGTCAAATCTTAATCCCTCTAGAATAGTTTTTTTTTAATGTTAGTCTTTTGTAATTTGGCGCGTAACTCTATACCACAGCTTATATTTTGAAATTGGAATCGAGATTAAAAGCAGATGTTTTATTTAAACTTATCTGTGCCAGCGGGTAGAGATTAAAAAAAGTGTGTTTTGGACTTTGTTGTGTGATTTATTTGTAAAAAAATGGACGAATTTTGCAGCTTTTGTTGTGTTGTAACTGTAAAAGTTAGATGTATTTTCAATTTCAATTTCAATTTCTTTATTTTTCAAAATAGTGTAACGTAATTACATCTTTTTGACGTCAAAAACTACTTAATACTAAGTTTACCACCGCTTCCTAGGCGCTAGTGGAGAAGAAACGGCGCAACAAACTCCACTGCTGCATTTTAAGACGTCAGGTTATACATAGATATCTTAAGACTAAATATGGACGAATGTACATTTTGTCTCGTGTCAATATAAATAAAGGTATATAAAAAAAAAAAAAATATAATAAATTTTAACCGAAGTTAAACAATAAAATAATTGAAAATGTCAAAAATATACTAATGTCAAAAAAAATAGCAAAAAAGGTCGCGTGCCCACCACAATATCAATATATTGTAGTAGGCAAATGCCACAACTACAGCATTATGTAGTTGTAGCACTTTAGCATTCTAGGAGGGGCCTGCACCATGCTCAAGCCAGACATTTTTGTCTTCAAGGTAATCAGCAGTCCTATAGTATGCTTTTTTGCATAAGGTGGCCTTAACAAATGTTTTAAATTTATTGTCAGGCATACCAAGGACCGATTCAGGCAATTTATTGTAAAAACGTATACCTTCCCCCCTAAAAGAACCACTAACTTTGCTAAGCCGATAACAAGGAATGGCTGCATGTTACCATACATCTATGTTGAAGTGGGTATGTCCTTCGATGTGGACTGTATTTGAATATAGGGTAATGGCTGAAAGTGCAACGAGGAACGATGGAAATGAGTAGGTACTTACAATGCAATTTCGCTGCTCGTTCCACTGGCGCTGCACTGAATTTATGTTTTGTCAATGTTGTCTGGGACGTCCACGATAATGTTTAAAGCAATTTAACACACACTAATCACTGGTTTGCTTGAGTTATGAATTATTTTGCGGAGCCGACATGAAAATTCGCCATGACGCCACGAGTTTTCTTCCAGAAGTGTCGTGCAATATTGCCAACTCAGGCGCATTGAATTGTAGGAGCGGAAAAGTGAGGTTGAATGAGTGAAGGACTGGAACATTGTCCTTTCAGCCATAACTGATTGCTTATGATACTTTAACACACATATAAATTCCACAAAATGAAATTCACATTGGTACTGTCCGACCAGATTCGAACTCGATACCTCTGAGAAGAGGCCGCGTCCTTATCCATTCAGCTACCATCGCTTTTTAGCTTTGGTGTCAGCCTGTGTTAATCCTGACTAATATAATCTCAATAATCTAATATAATCAGTTGACTTTACTGACTGACTAGTACCTACTTATCTACTAGTTACTAAGGTATTCTGCCGGTCCTAAGTCCACACAAGTAGGTAGTGTGCGCGTCAGCTGATCAATGTTATCGCCCGTGCATTACGTGAACGAAGTCCTAATATTCAATGCGCTGGTGAATTTGTGATGACTATAAGTAGCTCAAGCCCCCCTGGGAAGGATGTTCAAATGCAATATATTATGTTGTAGGTATAGTCAAGATTTTTATTCCTAACAATAACGGAATATTGTTTAATTGTTATGAGTTCGATTCTAACATAACCATCTCACCGTTATCCATGGTTCCCGTTAAAAAACTGTGACGAACGAACAAAAAATGTAGCCCTTATGTTAGAAACCCTTCTATAACACAATTACAACATTTGTTATACGTTTATTGCGTTTTAAACAAATAGTGCCTAAATAAACAGTGGTTTGTTTGTTCGTCATAATATTCGTATTAATAAGTGGGAAGACTTTATGGTAGGGTTACCTGTTGGAAAAATGGGTCATGATTTCTGATAATTTCAGTGTTTTAAACATCTATAGGTAAAAGTTAATAGAAGTGAAATGTCTGTTAAAATAATTTTGTAATTGTTAATTTTTTCTCGGTCACGTCAATATGACTTCACCTCACCTGATGGTAAGCTCAAAGTCTCAGGAATGGGGATCACGACTACATACACCGGTAGTGCTACAGTGGTGGCCCTCAGCTTGACGGCCTCATCAAATGCTTTTTCACGCCCCGCTTAAAGGACCCGGGACTGTAGGAGAAAGGAAACACGTGAGCTGGTAAAGAACTCTAGCATTCTATTTTGAGAAGTGAATACCTAACTCCAATATGTTATGCATAAATTCACAATTTATCTGACTTAAAATCATATTTACTAGCTAGGTAGTCTTTCAATTATACTACTCGTACATAATACTTAAAATCGCCCGCCATATCTAACCACAGACTACTAAATAAACATCACAGATTATACAGCGGAATGCGCAAAGGCAACAAGTGGATTATGCCTAGTCGTAAAACAAAAAACAGACCACCAACACTTAGGTGTTACGTTATACAGGATGCTTGATATTTCGTAAATTATTAATTTTTTAGGTTGATTTAGATTGTAAAGTAGCTGTATCTGTACTTTGGGAGATATTTGAAAAAAAAATCTTGGGTTACGTTAAATGAACGCTTTTGAAAATTCAAAACACCTTGGATTTCACCTTAGCTTACCATCAGGCGGGGTGCAGTTAATTAACGGACCAAATATTAAAAAAAAAACACAAAAATATATTTTTTGAGAATTATCTGTTTATCTTTTCTGGAATTGTCTGCTTTTGCGTTCATCGTGACTTGTTTACAAAAGCTGCTGAACGGATTTCGATGCAGTTTATTTTACTGAAGAGGTCATGGTTCACGGTTAGACATAAAATTTACCGTATAGTTTGATAGTAATCGGTTAAGAAGAACCGAAGATATGAACAAAAAATGATAACAGCACCCACAGGCATTAGTTGAAGTAAATTTAAATTTTGATAAAAATGGAACTGCCAAAATTAGCTTATTAAATGTTAAAATTGTCTAAACCATGTTGTGCTCACATATACATAAAGATCTTTATTACTGTGTTTATAAGCAAATAAATTTCTATTTCTTTAATCATCAAATTCTGTAACACGCTGTATATGAAATAAGGCTATGTGTACACTGTCGGCGACGTGCGACATTCGTCGACAAACAGCGCGACTACGAGAACTCGCCCTAATTGGTATTTAAAACAAAGGTCCTTTCTTAATGTTGACACTCGATGAATAATTTTAAATAAATTTTACTGAACGCTCGATGGTTCAGCGGTTAGATTGCGTAAGTTTTGAGATTCGGTTCCCGGACGAAGATCTATACTCTCATGTCAGCAAGACTTTATGCCAACACTGACAAGTATGGGTTATTATGACTGGCTAGTGCGGTGGATGGGAGGTCGCCCAGTCCTCCCTTCCTGGCACTGGGTCTCCCTGACCACCCACACCCACATTTTCGTCTCTTTGTGCGCGATAGACGCAAAACAGATTTTGATCATAGCCTAGTAATAATTATAGCACTATCAGTACCTATCTGTAATGGTGAGCCCCATTACCGAGACTTTACCTTTAGCTTACCATCAGGCGAGGTGAAGCCATATTGACCGTAAAGTACCGTAATATGTTTATACGGAGGTAAAGGCCACGTATGGATCTCCCGTCCGAACTGAGCACGGAGCCACAGTGACCGCTTCCCATCTGGTGGGCCGTGTGCTTGTCTGCCACCTACGTAATATATAAAAAAAGAAATCTCTTAACTTCTGTCCGTTTTTGAGTTTTGTTTATTTTCAAAGGCGTTTTTGATTTAAATAATATTAGGCAGAATACTAGCTGCGTTCCTTCTGCATGTAAACTAATCATTACCCACACATCAAATACATAAGCATCATAATTTGGCAGTCCGTCTGTGTGTTCGTCATACGATTTTATAAATTTGAACAATGTTTTAAAACAAGGTTTCGGTATGCGAAGCGGTGAGTCGGTGGTTGTATAGAAGAAATAAACTGATATGTTTGTCTGTATGTGACTTCAATGCACTAAATTGAAATGGGCCAGCGCCAGCTATCAAAATAAAAAAGAATCATCAAAGTCTTTTGACTGGTAACAAATATATTTTAGGAGGAGGTAGGACGCGACGGTATCTCCCGTCCGAAATGAACAGTCCGACTGGGGTAGTACCTCCGCCCTACAGAACACCGCCACATAATAACCATCGCGTTGTGTTCCCCAAGGTAAGTAGGGTAGCCAGAGCTCACGGTACCCCTTTTCCCCCACCCCTTCCTAGCCCTCCCTCCTTCCCTTCAGGGCAGGCAGTGCGTGTGTGACCTCAGTGTTGCACACATTCATAGGCCACGGTGACCGCTTCCCATCAGGTGGACCAGGTGGGCCGTGTGCTTGTCTGACACCTACGTAGTATAAAAAAAGTCGAAATAAGAAACGCCTCCTTTTTGGAAGTCGGGATTAAAAAGGAGAAAACCTACCATAGCTAATATTTTAATAATAGCGAGATGAGAAACAGCATCATTGTAGTTAGAAGACCATTAATTTATGGCTTCGTTAACCATGCCATTTTGACATAAATTTAAAAGGACACACATTCGATTTTATTGACATATTTAAAACGTTTTCTACAAAAAAGGGGAAAAACCTAGTTAATGTTTCAATTAAAAAAAGAATTTAATTAAAACCAAGGCATATCCAGTTATCTCGGTTATAGTTTCAACTGAATCCAACCTTTTTTCAGAATTGATTTTTTTTTAATTGCTACTTGGTCGGTAAAATTTTCTACATTCCATTTCATTTCATACGAAAAACGACTTTATTTTCTCCTTTCTTAGTTATAAAATCACATTGACAATCGTAAAAGAAAAATTTTCACCATAAACAACTAAAGAAAAACTAAAATTTACCTTAGCATTTTAAAAATAAAGTTGATTGTTCAATGTGCTATCAAAAAATGTATTTAGCAGTACTCAAACATGTCGGGCGGCCATTTTGGAAAAATGTACAGGCCATTTTAATTTTTCACCGACTTACATAATTGTTTCTTCGTATCGATCTTGTGTTGTGTTTTATCGAGTTTAATTAGACATAATATGGTTGGTTAATTAGCGGTAATGTCTTGCCTCGGGGAGCACGTTAAGCCGTCGGTCCCGGTTGCCATACAAACATCTATGGCAGTCGTTACAGGTAGTTGGAGCCCTAAAAAGTCCAACAACAACGGTCTAGCTGCAATGCTTCGATATCGCCTAATGTCACCATTGGGTTGTGAAGGTCAGATGGCAGTCGCTTCACGGAAAATATCGAGGTCCAGCCAAATCCGCAGTTAAGACTGGTAAAGCGGACCCCAGACTCCGAGTTGAAAGCTTTGGACGCTCATTATGCGTACAGCTAAGGAGTGGAATGCCCTGCCTGAGTCTGTGTTTCCGGAAAGCTATAACCTGGGAGTCTTCAAGTCTAGAGTGAACAGGTTGCTACTAGGCAAGCGTGCTCCACCGTCGACCACATCATCACTTACCAACAGGTGAGATTGTGGTCAAACGCGAGCCTATTACCAATAAAAAAAATTCCTCATCCCGTGTTGGACCACTATCCCACCTCCCACTAAGCTACTGGAGATCCAGGCAACATGTGGGCTCAGTAAAGGACTCTAGTTGACCATCATCATTCTCTGAACCTTTTTCCCAACTCAGTTGGGGTCGGCTTTCCAGTCTAACTGTGATGCGGCTGAACTTCGATATTTTCCGTGGAGCGACTGCCATCTGGCCTCCACAACCAATGGTCATTATGACCAATGGCGATATCGAAGTTCCAAGTTAGACTGGTTGGACTTTTGTGGGCTCCAACTACCCGTAACGACTGCCTGACTGAGGCACTAATAAACCTGCGATAAATACACACATAACTTCGAAAAGCATCGAAAAGTCATTGGTGTGTGCCATGGTGAACCTGGGATCGAACCCGAGACCTCGTCTCAGCAGTCCATTACCCAAACCACTAGGCTACCGCAAAGGACGCTAGTTGACCAACAGACTTATATCCCCCGGATACGTCCGTCAGCCATGTTGAAACAGAGTCGTATAAAGGAGTATTGTGAATCTGACGGCCGGCGCGGAATACTACCAAGTGTCTGTGAGGGCTGGGTAAACACAAGTGCTAGGGAGTGATGCGGACGTTTTAGGTTTGATGTTGAAAAGGTACGTTTATAACGATGATGATGATATTTTTTTACCCGATTGCGATAGTGAGAGTATTTCGCGTGTATGTGTGTATGTAGTTTTCTTTGTTCCCTTCTAAAGGCCAGGCTAACGGCTGGACGGATTTCGATGAGGTCTCAAATGTAAGGTATGTATCTTACGAGTGTCATAGGGTTCATGAAATGTAAACAAAATCCATAATTTTGTGTATTTGTATTAAAATAATATTTAATGTAATAAAATGGGTATTAAAATGAAGGAAATTAATATAACATAACATAACATAAACTCACGCCTATATCTCCGAAGGGGTAGGCAGAGGTGCTAGCATGAAGGAGCAAAATGAAGGAAATTAAAAGAATATTTTAATAAAAAAATTTTAAGAGCTGTGAAAAAGCCTTAAACAAGTTTGATAGCAGGCGGTACCCAATGTACCCATTAATTTTAGTACTATCTACATACACATACATACATACAAATACATAAAATTGGAATATCTGTGTGTAATATTAATATTTATCGCAGGTTTATACCTAAGTGCTCGCTTAATGGCAATAGGCTCGCCACCCATTACATTGGGACCTAAACATAAACTGGCGAAATGTGGGTGCTAGCACCTCTGCCTACCCCTCCGGGGATATAGGCGTGAGTTTATGTTATGTTATATGTATGTAATATTAAAACAACCGCTTTTTACCCGACTGCCGAAGAAAGGAGGGTAATGTTTTACTAAGTGTATACACGGTACATTACACAAAACAAAACAAAAAATTACAATTTGTGTCTGACTGGGTATACCTACATACGTAGATTAACATACGTAGTTTTATACGAAGTTTTAGAGAAAGGCCAGGTCAAGAGTACCCGCAACCGGCGTGCGTGTACGTGTATGAAAACAATTATGAAAGTTGAAGAAGCGAGAGACGTATGCCAAGATCATAGCAAGTTGATGAGATGTTGTCTCTGCCTACCTCAATAGGAAAAAGGCGTGATCTGTATGTATGTATGACTATATAATATCTTTGATGACAGTATTCTGTCCGTATATGTCCCATATACTCCTGTATACAAACCCTAAAAAAACAAGGTGCGCTTCAACAATACGCCGCAAATGAATCGCCATATTGAAAAAGAAATTAAAAAAACACACGCCTGCTCTATGGTATATATTATGTCTCGTAGTCCTTTTAACGTCAATATTACTGTGTATTCACGCTTGTTACGAATGGGGGTAGGCAGTAAAACTGAAACCTTGAAGTATCTTCGTTGACAGTTTAATATCTTGGCAATATAGGTACTTACTAAAGCATTTTATATTTCGACGCAGTGCTTTCGACTGCTACTATATGGGCGCAGGTTCGATTCCATCTCAATGCAAATATTTGTAGCCATGTATTATATCTATTTGCATTGGTCTGAGTGTTTCTATGCATAATGTAGGTATATGTATTTACAAAAAAGTATATTAGTATGTTTATCCACATTCTAGAACCCATAACACAAGCTAGTTAAACTATGCTTACTTTGGGTCTAGAGAGCGCTGTGTAGAATGTCGTAGAATATTTATTTATTTTTTATTGATAGTTGCTGATAAATAAATAAAATAAATTTAATTAAATATTTATTTATTTTTTTATTTATTTAATCAAGAGGAGTTTTATAAGTTTTTTTATACTACTTAGGTGGCAGACAAATTCAAGAGCAGTTTTCTAATTTTTTTATACCACTTAGGTGGCAGTCAAGCACACGGCCCACCTGATGGGAAGCGGTCACCGTGACATATGGAAGTGTGCAACACCACAATATATTATTAGGACTTTACACATTTATCAGCCAGAGCTCACAATTCCCCCTTATCCCCCAATCCCCCCCCCCCCCCCCAAAATTTCCTCCTAAAACCCTCGGCATCGCTAGTGTGACGCCCCTGATATTGCACACGTCCATAGGCTACGGTAACCGCTTCCCACCAGGTGGGCCGTGTGCTTATCTGCCATCTAAGTAGAAAAAAAATACAATAAAATTGTTGTCGGTATCCTTGATACCAAAAGAGTCAACCCAATTTTTATGAATGACTAGCTTCCACCCGCGGCTTCGCCCGCGTGGAATTCGGTATTGCCACCAAGTCTATTTGAATGAAACGACTCTCCACTCGACTTTTCACTCCGCTGTTCACTCCACTCTCTACTCCACACTACACTCCACTCTCCACTCCACACTCCACTCCACTCTCCACCTCCACTCTACTGTCCAATCCCCTCTCCCGACTCCACCCTACATTCCACTTTCCACTTCAATCTCCACTCCACTCCACTCTCCACTCCACTTTCCACTCCACTCTCCACACCACTCCCCACTCCACTCTCAACACCACTCCCCACTCCGCTCCACTCTCCACTCCACTGGTCTCCACTCGTCTAGCCAAAACCTTTCGGATAAAAAGTACTAAACGGATTTTAGTGCGGTTTTCTTGGTCAGACCTAAAATTTGGAGATATGACCAAAAGTTTTTTTTTTCCTTATTTATTGGTTTCACCTTACACCATCTTTACAGGGTTCACCTAAGGCGACAGTGTGGACATCTTATCCCTTTATAACAGTACTTTTAGTTGTAATAATCGATATTTGAAAAAAAAAAGACTTGGTTATGTTGACCACAAATATTTATTTTTTTGCAATCCTTGTCTGTTTGTTCTTGATGGACGCAAAAACTGCTGAACAAATTTTGAAGCCGCCTTTCATTAGAAAGGTCTTGGTTTTACATAAAATCTGCCGTATGTTTGATTGCATTTGGTTAAGTAGTACCGGGGATATGACCAAAAAACGATTAAACCAACCAATCGACTCCCACGGGCAGAGCCGCGGGTATTAGCTTGTATAAAAAGTAGCCTATATATTACTCCAGACTATAATCTATCTCTGTACCAAATTTCAACCTGATCTATTCAGCCCTTTTTACGTGAAAGAGTAACAAACATACATCCAGATATCCCGACTGATCAACTCCATGGGCGAAGCCGCGGGTATTAGCTTGTATACAAATTAGCCCATATGTTATTCCACACTTTAATCTATCTCGTTACCAAATTTCAGTCAGATCTATTCCGCCGTTTTTACGTGAAAGAGTAACAAAGATATTATCTAGAAATCCCGACCGATCGACTTTGCGAGCGGAGCCGCGATATTAGCTTGTATAAAAAGTAGCCTATATGTTATTCCAGACTATAATCTATCTCTGTACCAAATTTCAGCCAGAACCATTAAGCCGTTTTTGTGTGGCAGAGTAACAAACATACATCCAGACATACATTCTTACAAACTTTCGCGTTTATAATATTAGTAGGATTTCGGTCTAAAAGGAATCACATTCTTTAACGCCTTCGTTCAAAGATGTCGCTCGCAACATTGCAATGTTATTGTACAATTGGCTTTTGTTGATTCCTTTCGAATTTATGTGACTATACGAAGGACGGACGTATCCGGGGAAGTAAGCGAAGCCATAAATCTAAGTATTAGTCATTTTAAGTATGGGCTGTATGCAACGAAAGCTATAATATAATTTACTAGCTAATTCCCAGAAAATCAGTTTGTATGAAAACATGTTATATTATTTTGTTTGGTTTGGTTTCTTTTTTCTTTTCTTCAACGTTATAATTTCGTATGCAGGTTATCCGTAATTGGCAAATGTATCAACCACAATATCAATTTGTAATTAATGCATTTGTTGTGGATAAACATTTTTTATTCCGTCCGGATATCCTCATGGATACCCACCCCGCGGCCAGCTGGGCAGGTTATGTCGGACTCTTACCGACTAAAACCGCACGCCGTCTAGGGTCTTCTGACGCCAGGGTGTAAGGTGGCCCATAGAGCATTTCCCTCGCACCCCGGCTTGACCCGGGCCATTTCTGAGACTTTGCCTTTACTTTACCATCAAGCGAGATGCAGTCATATTGGCTTGAGGTCATGCTTAATTAAAAAAATGTATAAAAGTGCAATAAAATGCAAAAATATATATCCTAGCATAGCAAGTGAAGTGTAGCACAAACTTTTCAAATAAAAGAATGCGTATGCGCAGGAAATAGCAACGTTTTTTGTTGTCACCTAGCTTTTGTCAAACATTAGGGACCCTTGCAAATGAATGAGGTACAAATTGACTCTACCTGGGAACCGAATGTATGTGTGAAAGTGTTGGAGCAAAAGAATTGGTTGGTTACACTGCGGTGATAATACACAATTTGTAATTTTTGAGGTGTTTGTTTAATTGAGTAGAATGTTAGAGCGATCCAGCCCTTTCAGATATTAGTCGGAACAAACAAACAGACACACATATAGACAGACAGACAAAATTAAAAAAAAAATTGTTATTATTTATACTACATAAGTGGCAGACAAGCGATGGTAGCTGAATGGATAAGGACGCGGCCTCTACTCAGAGATATCGAGTTCGAATCCGGCCGAACAGTACCAATGTGAATTTCACTTTGTGGAATTTATATGTGCTAATCACATGATTTACCATCTGCTGAGGGTGAAGGAAAAACATCGTAAGGAAACCCACATGTCCTAGAAGAAATTCTAAGGACATGTCCGACCGCATTAGGCCAGCGTGTGTGGATTAATGTGTAAACCCTCTCAGCTCTCTCGTTAGAGGAGAGGAGACTCGTGCCCAGCAGTGGGACATCAATGGGTTGCTATTATAGGTGGCAGACAAGCACACGGCCGACCAGATGGGAAATGGTAACCCTGGCCTATGGACGTGTGCAATATCAGATGTGTCACACTCGCGCTGCCGACCCTGAAGGGGAGGAGTGTTGGGCGGTTTGGAGGGGGGTTAGAGATGGAATAGGGGGATGAGGGAGGGATTGTGAGCTTTTGCTACCCTATTTACCGCCGGGAACAACACTATGGTATAGTACATTATTTTGGTAGGTATATGCACTGTGTATACTTATATCAAAATGCTCTTATAGTAAAATGTGGTTATTTTAAAGTTACAAACAGACAATTATATTTATTTGTATCGAGCATATTAGACATTTGTATAGCTATAGATAATAAATAATAATAAATATTCTACAACATTCAACATTGTACACATCGCTCCCTAGACCTTGACCTTTAGAGCTTGTGTTATGGGTTCTTAAATGCTGATAAACATACTCATATTTTATTTTTTTGTAAATACATACCATTATACATAGAAACGATTAGGTTAGATTAACGGAACCAATGATATTATACATGGAAAAAGAGGCAGATATGTTACTAGAGCGCGCCAGGTGAAAACTCGAAAACGTCCCAATTGGGACGTTTTTTGACGGATAATGTTTATAGCTATCTTTTTTACTCACGTGCCTATCCCATCTTTCATACTACTTTAACGCTAATTGTCAACAATTGTCAATGTGGATCAGATTTGAGGTGTCAGTTACTATGAACGTAACATATCTTGTATATAAAATCACTAGCTGTTGCCCGCGGCTCCGCCCGCGTGGATTTCGAATTCCTTAATTTTTTGAAAACAAATTATAGCCTATGTTACTCCCAGATATTGTAGCTTTCTATAGGTGAAAGAATTATTGAAATCGGTCCAGTAGTTTCGGAGCCTATTCGTTACAAACAAACAAACAAACAAACAAAAAAACAAATCTTTCCTCTTTATAATATTAGTGTAGATTGAACGGAACCCAATATTTTTAAAGAATATGCGATCCAGTTTGGCACAAAGCGTTTTATCTCACAATAGATGTCAATAATAAGGTCGTACACAATGTGTCATGGGTGTTACTGCGAATTGTGTCACTGTGACAAATTCACCTACCTGGGAATCGAATGGGTTTAGCGATTGTGTATCGGCGTTCTTTGTGATCAAACCATAGGTAGGTAATGTTCTTAAATGTGGTATTAAAAATCCTATTTCCTACTAATATTATGCGAAAGTTTGTAAGTAAATATGTCTATTTGGATGTATGTTTGTTAGTCACGCAAAAACGGCTAAATGGATCTGGTTGAAAGGAGATGTTTCACAAATGTATGGACCTTGGGCCCGATAATTGTACACTACTTAGAAAAATAGCTAGGCAATGTAGTTTTCATTTTTCACTACCTATTCAATTCTTATAATATTGCTTCGTATTATGGGCGGAATCTAACTAAATAAACACTTTCTTGCAACACAACAAACATGGTGGACTAAAACTATAAAAAATGTACTCATATTTTATTAATTTATGCCCTTGAATTTGGGAGGCGAATAAATATAATTGTATTTCCTATGTTTTTGTTTCCGGGACTGCTTCTAGGCAAGCGTGCTCCATAGACGACCACATCGTCACTTACCATCAGGTGAGATAGTGGTCGAACGCGAGCCTATCGACTACTAAATAAAAAATAACTTAGTCCATCTTAGTCTGAGTACCTACCTACTTACTAATATATAGACTTTGAATGAATGGCGATTTGAACCTGGGATGTTTCGCACAGAAATCGCCCTTGTTACTTCTGGGCCATCACATCAAGTCATCCAGACAACATTATGAGAACATTCACCATTTGTCAAAACAGTTTATATTAGTGCCGAACACAGGTTTTAGCAAATTGGTCCGACAAGAACACGACAGGGGGCGCTGTACATAATAATTAGTTTAAGGTCGTGCGCTAGCGAGCACATCGGACATTTTGTTAATTGGGTACCGCTCGCCACAGGCAAGGAAAATTCATCCTCACACGTTGTATTCGACAACGGTGCGCACTGTGAGGTATGAGAGGAACTTCATTTTTTTTATGTCGGACACGTCAACATGACTTCACCTCGCCTGATGGTAAGCTAAAGGCAAAGTCTCTGGAATGGGAGTCAATTGCAAACACCGATAGTGCCACAATGGTGGCACTCAGCTTGACGGCCTCATCAAATGCTTTTTCACGCCCCGCTTAAAGGACCCGGGACTGTAGGAGGAAGGAAACTAATTTGAAGGAGGTAGGACACGACGGTATCTCCCGTCCGAAATGAGCTGTCCGACTGGGGTAGTACCTCCGCCCTACAGAACACCGCCCTATAATAACCATCGAGTTGTGTTCCCACCGGTAAGTAGGGTAGCCAGAGCTCACTGTACCCCTCCTTCTCCCATCCCTTCCTAGCCTCCCCACCCCATCCCAGCCCTCCCCCCTTCCCTTCAGGGTAGGCAGCGCGTGTGTGACACCCTTAGTGTTGCACACGTTCATAGGCTACGGTGACCGCTTCCCATCTGGTGGGCCGTGTGCTTGTCTGCCACCTAAGTAGTATAAAAAAAAACACGTGAGCTGGTAAAGAAATCCAGGTTTTGATGGTGCGGCAAAGAAAAGAGGCACCGAACCGCTTAGTTCTTGATGGAATTGTTTGCACGGTATGAGGGTGATATCTCAGCCTTGCACGTGTTGTTCTGTATAGGAAATTGGAAGTTGTATAGGAATTTGGAGGACCCTGAAAAGTGTTCCATCTCACCTGTAGGAGTCCAGAGTCGGATTCCTTGAAGAACATGGCGATGCCTCTGCACAGGTCGTACACCTTGGGGTTGGATGACACGATTTTGCCCCAATACGCGATCCCACCCTCTCCTTCGTCCATCTGGCAAAGTAAAGTACTGAGGTGTCCAATATAAAAAAATAAATGTAATTAAATGTAAAAATAATGTCCTTTTAGCTCCCGCACAGCTATCAAAATGACGCCATCTTTAGTCCCGAATTTTTAATTACAACCTTTTTGTGTGGCCGCGTTGTGATTGGTCGAAATAAAGTCCCGACGAGCATGCGCGTTTTTGTTCCCGCCACTTCCTTAGAATTGGTTTAAAGTAAACAGAAGCTATTTTTAAATTGTCTCGTTATATTTTATGATCCCTGATTGCTTGGGAAAAGAATTTACATAGGGACTCATCGTGATCATCATTTTAGCTTTGTTCTTGGTTGCGTCAAAGTGCAGTGCCTCTCATTTGTAGGTTAGACGCTACCAGCCGTGGCTTTAGAGAGCAGCTTAGAGGCTTTACGCCCCTCTGGCCAGCAGAGGACACAGTGGAGAGCAGGCATAAGGCAGACTATTTTCAGCAGCTATTTTACCTTCGATGGAGGTAGGACACGCCGGTATCTCCCGTCGGAAATGAGCTGTCTGACTGCGGTAGTACCTCCGCCCTACATAACACTGCGCCATAATAACCATCGTGTTGTGTTCCCCAAGGTAAGTAGGGTAGCCAGAGCTCAATGTACCCCCCCCCCCCCCTCCTCTCCGCCCTTTCCTAGCCTCCCCACCCTTTCCTGTCCCAGCCCTTTCTCCCCCTTCAGGGTCGGCAGCGCGTGGGTAACGCCCTTGGTGTTGCACACGTCCATAGGCCACGGTGACCGCTTCCCATCAGGTGGGCCGTGTGCTTGTTTACCACCTAAGTGGTAAAAAAAAAAGTTTAATGACAGTAGACGAAGCGCGTGAAGTGTGTAAGGATAGAAGCAGATGGCGGGCTGTTGTCTCTGCCTACTTCAGAGAGAAAAGGCGTGAGGATATGTAAGTATAATAAGTAAGTACTTCTTTTCAAAGACTTCTGCCTACCCATCGAGGTCGTAAAGCGTGATGGTACACCGTGAGTAAGGTTCAAGGGCTCATAATTTAGTTAGCCGCACTATGACGGAGCCCATAATGAACTGTGAGGCTATGGGCTCTATGGGTCGTGTGTATACATTTTCTAAGAAACCAACCATCTCTTTTGAATGAACATTAAACCTTGGATAGAGATGGGCGTTTGATTCTTTGAAATTTAGTTATCGATACAACTTTATACATTACTAGCTTCCGCCCGCGTGTAGGTCGGCATCGCCACCAAGCTTAACTTATAGTGTGAAGCTAGCTTAATAGCTTTTAACATAATAACAACATTCAAATATGCGTCGTTAGATTACACGTTGTTACAGAATGCGTTGAAGAAATAAAGGTTCACTGCTCGTTCCCCGTAGGTGATAGCGTGATAATATGTAGCCTATGTGTTGACCCGACTTTTTAATAATATTCGTGGCTATTTCTTATCTACAATCGAAATAGAGCGGTTGGTTTTCAGTACCATTTTTAATTGCTAGTTCTTTATCATATTTTTTGTACCACTTAGGTATCAGAGAAGCACACGGCACACCTAATGGGAAGCGGTCACCGTGGCCTATGGACGTGTACAACACCAGGGGCGTCACACTCGCGCTGTCAACCCTGTAAAAACCTTCTAATGCCCTTCTTGAAGAACCCCTCGCTAGGGAACCCCACAGCAGAGAGATCATTTATCGATTCTCTTTAGCTTTATTAAATCTATCGACAACTTTTATCGACAGTTCCCAGCCGTAAACGCGGACGTCTAACCAAGCTATTGTGCGTCGTACAAAAAGTGTTAGTTGAAAGTGCTGTAACTTCGGCGCGCGCCCCGGGCCCACTCGCCTACTCCTTATAGCACACCTTTATTGTATTTGCACAGGGATTAGCTAAAAACTCATTAATACGTGAATTACTAGTTGCCCGTCTAAACTGCGCGCGGGCAAGTTTGTTATCAGGCGAGGTGAAGTCATTATTGTCGTAACCAATTTAAAAAACAAAATTGTGCTCTCTGGCTTCAACATGACCTCCTTAGGCTTGGGATCCATGGTATCCGTGATTTTCACGTGAGAAAGGGGGGAGGGGGCTTTCGCTAGCCGTTAAGGATGACAGGTGGCTTCACCCGTCACCCTGCACTAATGGAGGATGGAGGTCACTTTTACCACCTTAGGTTTCTTTTAAGACTTCACCTCGCCTGATGGTAAGCTGACGGCAGTCAGTCAAAACGTATTGAATTTATGGAAATTCTTACGGATCGTACACCCAGACCAATGCAAACCTATTTTGCATTATATTTTTGCACTGAACGGAATCGAACTCGCATCACTACCGCTACACCACAAAGGCCGATAAACACTTCCCAAAGGGCCATCCGACTACCTAAAACCCCCATCAATGATCGATTACCCTTATGAATACAATTCCCCCTGTCATGGACAGGTGTGGACGCTATCCAGTGCCATCCGCAGTGCTAGCCGTGACGGATTGAGGATCTCAATGAAACCCGCGCTGTTACAATAGTGATGGATGGACTGACGATTAGTTTGCACTTTTGTTTTTTTTGCCCTATTGATGTCAATTGGGTGGTGTGGATAATCGGTATGTGGGAATGGTATTTGTAGAAATGGTTTCGTTTTTAAATGTTGTTAATTTTACAGTTTTTTTGGACTATATCTAATTTGAAAGTAAATTAACCTAATGTTAACTTTTAAACTTTCGCGTTCCATGATTATTATACGTAAACGGGAATTAACGCGATCATGGTATAGGTATATACATTCCAAAGGCATTCCAAAGGTATTACCTTTGGAATGCCTGACGTTTCGACCGGGTTACACCAGCCGTGGTCACAGGTCCAAAGGTATGTACGGTCTATACCATGATCGCGTTAATTCCCGTTTACGTATAATAAAAATTAACCTAATGTTTTTTAAATCGGAAAAAATTAACAGGACGGGGTTTGAAACCACGACCAGTTAATGAAGGTAGGACACGACGGTAGGTATGGTATCTCCCGTTCGAACTGAGCTGACTAGGGTAGTACCGCCGCCCTACAGAACACCGTCCCATAATAACCATCGTGTTGTGTTCCCCAAGGTAAGTAGGGTAGCCAGAGCTCACTGGAGGGATTCTGTGCTGATAACGCAGGAGACCAAAGTCTCCTGCGTTATCAGCACAGTAACTCTCCAGTACATTTTTTTTGTTCGGAAGGTCTTGTTCAGACTTAAAATCTTCATGTTTTATCACAATCGGTTGAGTAGAACCGAAGATATAGGTAGGTAAGGTATAGTCGAAAACCAATTTACGGGCGGAGCTGTGGGCGTAGGCTAGTTCCAAATTATAATCAATTCCTGTATCAAATTTCAGCCTCAAGCTGTTTTCGTATAAAAGAGTAACTTTTTAAGTCAGGTACTTTTAATCGACTTACAAACTTTGCTTTAGTGCCATCTGTTAATAGTAAATTAGAACTAGTAGAAACAACCATGCGGCTGGTTGTTGGTTATCTAGAAAGTGCCTGAATCTAACGCTAGATGGCGCAAATCTCAACATTATCATGGCTGATAAATAAACTGTTTTCCCAATGGATTAGATTAATACTAGAGAATCATCCCTAGCAGATTACTTTGGGCACCGCCATTTTGTGACGAATGGTGTCTAAAATGGCGGCCCATACCCTGTACTTTACCCTATACCTACGGCACGATATAATGGCCGGTTTGACGTTTGTCCGCTCATGAAGTTTCGTAGTAATTATTGTGACATTTTTAAAGAGCAAATTGCTGTTCTTTATTGTCAATAGTGACGTACAGTAAGTCATAAAATTTTATCGAATGTAGGTATAATTTTAGGACACAATATTTATTTATTACATTGATTTCTGAATTATATAATGTATATTACTGTCCCACGATCATTTATTTTTTATTTTTATAAGATTATAATTACCTATTGGTGTACTTATTTCACACAACTCGGTATTTGTTTTTCGAAATTCAATTTTTTTTAAATAAAATCTATATAATCGACACTAGGATCACTGGCAAGCACAATTAATACCTCCGGCAAACTTGCGTCAAAACAAAGCAGTTTCGACTTGACGTTGCTTCGAAAAGTAGGTACAAACTAGGAGTGCACTGCGATTGCGATATAGTTTAGACCTCCTCGCCTGATGGTAAGCTAAATGGTAAATCTCGCCTGATGGTAAAGTCTCAGGAAGGGATCCCCATTACATACACTAACAGTGATAATTATAATGGTGGCCCTCAACTTACTCTTTTTACGCCTTTTGTTGTGGAATTCGTCGATATGGCCGAACGTACGCAGAGCTGTTCTAAACAGTCAGGCATGTGTGTTCGTTATAGGTACGCCTTCGTAACATTTCGATCGTGAATCTCAAAATGGAAGGTCAATTTTACCTATAACTGTTAGACGAATAGATAACTAAAGAAAAATTTGGCGAGACTGGCACAGAAGAAAATAAACTTCACACATTAAAACAGAAAAAAACGAGCAAAACCAGTCGAAGACCATGTGTGTAGCAACTATTTACGGAAGGAGTATCCAACGAGAAAAAAGTTAGTGCAATTACTGAAGGAAGCTGGATTAATATATAGTACTCATTTTCATTCCTAAATCCAATATTCAGTTCGTTCAAATGTATTTAGTAGGTAAAAATTTATATTTTTTACTAAAGTTTTTGAATCAGGTATTGTACTGCTTGCAATAAGAACTTATAGATTTGATTATATTTTTATCGAGAGTAAATTGACATTTCACATCACTATTGTAATGTGTCAAACCGGCCATTATATCGTGCCGCTACTGTAGCTTCTTACCATCCAGCGGGGTGAAGTCAACTGATGGACTTAACATAAAAAAAAAGATTTAATACGTATAACAAATAAATAAATGTATTTATTTCCACAAAAAACTTATAACAATAAAATAGTACATTCAAATTACCATAACATTACTATAGGATACAATCATTGGTATTTAGGAAGACCCGACTCACAGATTTAGAATAGGCTAGTTATTCAAACAGATAAGCACACGGCCCACCTGATGGGAAGCGGTCACCGTGACCTATGGACGTGTGTAACACTAGGGGCGTCACACTCGCGCTGCCAACTCTGAAGGGGAGGCTAGGAAGGGGTGGAGGTGGGGGGGACTAAGAAGGGTAGGGGGAAGGGGTCCAGTGAGCTCTGGCTACCCTGGCTTTGGTAATTATAGTATATAACTTATGGTATCCAGCTTATTCTAAACCCATAGCCGTTTAGAGGTAGTAGACATTATAAGGTGTAATTATTACAAAGATATTATACTCATAGTTGCCACTTTTAATTGCATTAGACTAAAAATAATACTGAAAACGGACATTTTCTGTATGAGACACACAAAAATCGTATACTAACTGATTTTTTGTATGAGATTCATACAAAAAATGTCCGTCAGTTATATACTTCTTGAAGGGTAAGGTCATATTTTTTGTAGTTAAATGCATAATTGTGAGATTGCAATATTATTTGAAATACAGAAAATAATATTAAGGTGTAATTAAGTCAACTTTGTGTAGAGAGGTTGAATATTAATAATATCTACATAAATAATATAATATTTCAGTTAATAGGGTCAAATTAAGTTAGGTCATATAAGGTCAATATTTGAATTCAGGTCAAAATAGATTTGATCATATAAAATTACGTAAATAAGGTATTATAATTTCGTATTATGTCAATAGGGTATTTTTAGGGCATTTACATACAGGGTGATAATTTTGAATAATATAACCGTTAGGGCATTTTTAGGTCATTTACATACAGGTTGATAATTTTGAATAATGTAGTCGTTAGGGTATTTTTAGGTCATTTACAAACAGGGGTGATAATTTTGAATAATGTAGTCGTTAGGGCATTTTTAGGTCATTTACATACAGGGTACTAATTTTGAATAATGTAGTCGTTAGGGCATTTTTAGGTCATTTACATACAGGGTGATAATTTTGAATCATATAGTCGTTAGGGAATTTTTGGGCCATTTACATACAGAATGATAATTTTTTAATTAAGTAGAGATTGTTCCTATTAAAAGTTATTTATAAAAATCTACACTAATGTAATATTTCTATTTCATACCAAGCATTTATAATACACTATATACTTCTAGACATTTCTCCAAATATACCTCAATAGGGAATATGCATATTTAAAAATGGCTGCAATATTTTTATATACGCCCAATTCAGTAACACCGCGTTTTTAAAACGCGAGATTTCAATTCGATTGAAACATTTTTTTTTCAATCTTTGTTATTTGGCACAATCTGATAAAAAAAATTTAAAATTAAAAAAAAATTGAAAAAAAAAATTAAATTTTGATTTATTTTCAATTCGATTTAAATCACACGTTTTTAACCGACTTCAAAAAAGGAGAGTTACCTCAGAACTTTCAACTCGGAGAACCGATTTTTATGATTCTTTTTTTATTCGATAGCTGGCACTTCCTGTATGGTCCCATTTAAATTTGGTCCTTTGAAGTAGCGGTTCTTTTATGTAAGAATTATTAAAATGTAATATTATTTAATCAGGGCCCAGGATGGAATTTTTCAGAAAGTACTCTACCTTTCCCCCGCCCGCTAGGGTCAGCAGTGTGACACCCCTATTGTGTACCAAGCCCTCAATAAAAAAAAAAGATTTAAAAAAAATGTCCTAGACCTTTTTTTTTAATTGGGGAAACTCATACGGCAACACAGCCGATTGTAGGCCGCCGATAAATATTATTGAATATCTACTTTGTGTTGCTACATTCATAAATTTTCGGGAGATAGTAGGTAATTATGATACTAGAAAATTATTATTTTTTATAGACCACTTAGGTGGGAAACAAGCACACGACCCACCTGATGGGAAACGGTATTTTAAATTCCAAATTTCTAATAGGTACTAATTTACAATTTTATAATAGTATACATTTATTTTCAATTCTTTATTAAATAACAATTATTAAAATATACATATTCCCTATGAAATCATTCAACCAACAAATATTCATTTCAACACCACTGTCTGGCTCCCCTCGCGTGTAGCGTGAAGCCCTCACAACACAATATCGCTACAAAATACATTGGGCATCACTACATGAGGCTGCACTGCGACGCGTCCGCTTGAGGGGGGGCCACGAACCCTTGAGGGGGGGCGCCGATGTCTCCCACCAGTTCTGTGGGGGGCTGACCCAAGTCTTGCATCTGGGGTCAAAGACAAAAATCATTTATTCTGTACAGACCATTAAAAGCGGCACTTACAAAACTAAAAATATTTAAAACTAGAAGCAAATGGACCACACCGGTTCGAAACGCGGCCCAGACCTGAGAAGACTCCGGCAAGAAACTCAGCGGGCTGTTTTCTTTTTGGTAAATAAATAAATATTCTACGACATTCTACACATCGCTCCCTAGACCCAAGGTAAGCTTAGTTTTAACTAGCTTGTGTTATGGGTTCTAGAATGCTGATAAAAATACTTATATACTTTTTTTTTGTAAATACATACTTATTATACATAGAAACACCTAGACCAATGCAAATAGACATATTCATGCATACAAATATTTGCACTGAGCGGGAATCGAACCCAGTTGAGTGAACAGTTCATTTCCAAGCTTCTTTATCATCCAAATAATCTTGAACTTTATAGTACGCTTTTTAGGAGTTTTTTGAATTTACTTACATGTAATGTAAATCTCTAATTTCGCTTGGGAATTTGTTAAAAAAGCGTTTAAAGTATGTCGCTCACGTCTATACGACTTCACCTCGCCTGATGGTAAGCTAAAGGTAAAGTCTCTGGAATGCGAGTCACAATTTACCTTCTGCATGAGGTCTAGCACCTTCTCGAACCGCCTCCTCTTGACGTCATCAGGGTCGGACTCCTGCTCCGGCTCCAACTCGCTACACACTTGCTTCATCAGCTCCTGTTGTTTGCTGAACCTGAGGGGGGGGGGGGACAATGGAGCGTTGAAGTTTAAATATTTATTTGTACATATCTATACTAATATTTTTTTATGTTGTAAGGACAGAAGCAGATGGCGGGCTGTTGTCTCTGCCCACCCATATTTTTCCGTGCGGAAATCCACGGAACCAGCGGGGCAGGTTATATCGGACTCTTACCGACTAGGGTCTTTTGACACCGTGCAATTGGTTTTTATAGTTTTTCGGTATGTATTTCCCGATGGTAAGTAGGGTAGCTAGAGCTCACAATTCCCCCACCTCATCTTCCAATCCCCTCCTTAAACTCCCTCCCCTCTCCAACTTCCTAACCCTCTCTCCTCTAGGTTCGGCAGCGCAAGTGTGACGCCTCAGATGTTGCACACGTCCATAGGCCAAGGTGACCACTTACCATCAGGTGGGCCGTAACTTAAGCAGTACAAATACATTTTAAGAATACGTGTGGCACTCGTAGACTGCCGTGGTAAAGCTATTGCATAGCATTTTATTCAATGTATAACGCGTGCGCTATAAGTTGAGACCTGGGCTCTCCGCCTACTTCCTCCTGCACTGCCCCTCAGTCGCCCGTGATGTACTGTTCGCAAAAAAATAGGTAGACAGGTAGGTAACGACTCGGGCAGAAGCTTGTTTACGATATTTTTTTGTGCGCTGTACAAACACGTGCCGGTGACGTCTAGCGGTCAGGTCTCAACTTATAGCGAACTGTAGTACATCATAGATTAACTTCATTAGTTCCACTGAATACCACAGATGGCGTTGTTCTACATTGATATTTGAGGCAAAAAATGGGGGTTAGGTTTTTTGTTTTCGTTACGAAATTTCTTGATTCGGTTGTCGCCCTTAAAACCCGCAATAAAGCCTAAAGTAGTTTAAAAATTGGTTCGGTTTTTCTTTAATGTTGCCGTAAGCCAGGCCCGTGGGGGGGGGGGGGGGGGGCTGAAGCTACCAAATCTCACCTGTCGTACTCCGCCTGGTCGATCTTGCCCTTGTTCTCAGCTAACCACGTGGGGTACTTGTCTACGAGGTCCTTCAGCGAGGGGTACAGCACCTCCTTGGACAGGAGGGACTGCATCATGCCCTGCATGAAGGGGACGAACATGTTGCCGTCCTGGAAATAGATATACAATTGTAAAGTAGCTGTGTCTGTACATTGGAGTACATTCTAAATACAAAAAGGTAGACAAGCACACGGCCCACCTGATGGCAAGCGGTCACCGTGGCCTATAGACTTGTGTAACAACAGGGGCGTCACACTTGCGCTGCTGACCCTAGAGGGTGAGGAGTTGGAGGCATCGGGGGGATGGAGTTGCTGTACTGACCACGCAGGAGCCTGGTCTCCCTGCAGACAGCAGAGAATCCCTCCAGTGAGCTCTGGCTACCCTACTTACCTTGGGGAACACAACACGATGGTTATTATGGCGCGGTGTTCTGTAGGGCGGAGGTACTACCCCAGTCGGACTGCTCAGTTCGGACGGGAGATACCGTCGTGTGCTACCTCGGAAGTATATCATTGGTACTCACCTGGCCACCTTCTCCTACGTTGAAGTTCGCAAACATGTTGGTGAGATCTGTGTCTGAGAACGGAGTCTGTAGGGTTTCTGAGTTCGTACTCAGATTCTTGAGGGTCTGTGAGATCGCTGCAGATACCTGAAAAGTTATAAAAATACTTTACAAAGTTGATCTGGTTCTACGGCTGAGGTGGGAGTGACCCTGTATAGGACAATTCGGAGGTTTACCTAGCCTAGTGGTCTGGGTAATGGACTGCTAAGACGAGGTCTGGGGTTCGATCCCAGGTTACCATGGCACACACCAATGACTTTTCGATGCTTTTCGAAGTTATGTGTGTATTTATCGCAGGTTTATTAGTGCCTCGGGGAGCACGTTAAGCCGTCGGTCCCGGTTGCCATACAAACATCTATGGCAGTCGTTACGGGTAGTTGGAGCCCACAAAAGTCCAACCAGTCTAACTTGGAACTTCGATATCGCCATTGGTTGTGGAGGTCAGATGGCAGTCGCTCCACGGAAAATATCGAAGTTCAGCCGCATCACAGTTAGACTGGAGAGCCGACCCCAACTGAGTTGGGAGAAAGGTTCAGAGAATGATGATGATGATGTTAAGCTTTTTAGACATACCTCATCAATTTTCTCCTGAGCAGCGGGTCCTTCAGTAGGCAGTGCCGGTTCTTCAACACTACCGTCCGGCTTTAGTACGTGTGCCGCTGCCTCTGAGGAGAGAGGGAGACACAAGTTTAGAGTATGAAAAGACTAGTAATGTAGGAAAATTGTGTAGGAAAAAAAAAAGTGTGTAGGAACAGGTGAGATTGAGGTCAAACGTAAGCCTATCATGAATAAAAAAAAATAAAAAAAATACTGTGAAAGAACGATGGGTGAATGATGAATGATGAATGAAGGATGAATGAATGATGAAGGAATGAATGATTGATGAATGAATGATTGATGAATGAATGATGAAGGAATGAATGATTGATGAATGAATGATGAAGGAATGAATGATTGATGAATGAATGATGAAAGAATGACAGATTGATGAATGAATGATGGGTGAATGACTGATGAATATAAATGTAGAATGAATGAATGAATAAATGAACGCAAATACTATGAAAATTATAAGTAATTATATACATTAATATTAATAACTAAACTAAATAAATATTTACATGGCGTCATAAAATTCCTCCACATCATCACTGACTCGTATTGTGCCCAGAAGGCTGGCAGCATTGCCACGCTGAATGGCAATACTGATTCTTGGGTTATGTTATATGAAAGATTCAGAACAGAAAAATCTTTTTTTGGAATTTTTGTCTGTTTTTTTCGTGATGGACGCATAAACTACTCAACGGATTTGTTTGAAAGGTCTTGGTCAGACTTAAAATCTTACGCAAGTTTGATCACAATCGGTTGAGTAGAACCGGAGATATAGATAAAAAACGCGAAAACCAACGTCCATCCGTCCGTCCGTCTCATCTAAATTGTAACCATACCTATTTCATGCAAATAAATTCCCATATCGTTCCAAGTTTGTATGGAATAATAAAAATGCAAGGCATTGGATATTTAATATTGTTTTTTTCCACACGCAGACCATGGCGACAACAGAATATTTCACTTTTAAATTAACCTAACGGTGGAAGATTTAGAAAATCGATAGGAAATTAACATGACTATGTATTCTACCTGTTATTTCAGGCAATATAACTATTGTTGAGAGCGTGTGATAAATTTGATCTATATAAATATAGTAGTACCTAGTGGTCTGGGTAATGGACTGCTGAGACGAGGTCTCGGGTTCGATCCCAGGTTCACCATGGCACACACCAATGACTTTGCGGTGCTTTTCGAAGTTATGTGTGTATTTATCGCAGGTTTATAAGTGCCGGTTAATGGCAATAGGCTCGCCACCTATTACATTGGGACCTAAACATAAACTGGCGAAATGTGGGTGCTAGCACCTCTGCCTACCCTTTCGGGGATATAGGCGTGAGTTTATGTTATGTTATGTTATGATTGAATTATATAAAATTGAAGTGTCTGTCTGTATGTAATATTTATTTATTTATTTATTTATTTATCAACTTCAAACTAACTATCATTACAGGATGAATCATAATACTAATAATCATCATAATTAATCAATATTGAAATAACAGATAAAACAAATAAATGTGTATATGATACATATAACAAAAAGGCAATCATTAATAATTGTTGTCTGTCTGTCTGTTTAGAAGATGTAATCTCCGGTTCTTACCTGCCATTTTGGAGAACGTCTGCGCAATTTGTTCTTGTGTAATTTGTTCCTCTGAAAAAATAAACAAGATACCATATTAATTAGGTATATTACAATATACACAAAAAAAATTATGAAGATGGGGACAGATGGCCCCCTCGGAGTGGTTCCTATCCCTACTATGGGGGGTCATCTCCAAGCCGCAGATAGTCTTCGGCCAGCCGAGGGACACCTTAGCAGAAACACCCTCCCCCCCCCTCCTTTATCGGAGCATATATCGCGGCCAGCGGGGCAAGTTATGTCGGGCTCTTACCGACTAAAACCGCACGCCGTCTAGGGTCTTCTGACGCCAGGGTGTAAGGTGGCCCAAAGAGCATTTCCCTCGCACCCCAGCTTTGTGAATTTATTTCATCATCTTTCATCCATCTATCCAAGCTGATGATCCTACTCACCAGGTACTCCGCTAAAACTGCTCAAGATAGCTGACATGTTGCTCTCGAACTGAGCAGCTGCTTCCTTGATGAACTCCTCGCTCCACATGTTCTGTGGAATATCGGCTTCACTGGAACTCTCTGGTTTATCCCCCTCAGCATTCTTTGTCATATCCTGAAGAGCACCTGGAATTTCATAAGATATAATATTACTGTTATTCACCAGACAAATACTGGCCGAGGCGGCTCTGTAGAGGGCTGCTCAGAGACGGAGACGGAAGGTGAGGAGCATGCTGCTTCGAGCTTAGGCCCTCCAGGATTCGAGAGGGCCATCTTAAAGGCCTAAAGTCAGCCAAGCTGTGAAGGAAATGCATATTGGTAACCTTACACCTCATCAATCGGTTTGAATCCAACATAACCCCCTTGATGGCTGATAGAGTTAGTACCGTATTTGACGGAGGGAGGAAACGATGATGAAGGTATCTCCCATTCAAACTTCACCCCTCTTTGACGCACTAGTGTTGCACACGTCCATAGGCCACGGTTACCACTTTCCTGCGTGTGCTTGTCTGTCACGTAAGTAGTAGGAAAAAAAGTGGTGGTATCAACCCCCGATGGCCGACGATGGGTAGTATCCATGTGAATTTTCAGAACAAAAAAAGGCAAGTTATAATACAAAAGTGATTAAATAAACACCATAAATTACAATAATTGCAAATGATATTCATCAAACGTCATCGTTCACGAGCATCATTGTCAATTCAGCTATGCTAATTTCTCTTACAAGGTTACGTATTGATATACAAAATACAGAAACATGGTATCAAAGACGTTCTGAAATATTGATGGGCATGATAAAAAATACAAAGACGTAGATCAAGCACTAACCACTATCTCTACTTATTGTAAAATTGTAAGGTAGTTGTGTCTGTACATCGGAGATATTAGAATAAACTATACTCAATTTGGTTAGGTACTTAACTAAACATAAAACTCTTGATGTGTCTATTTAATGTTTTATTTAAAAATTAGTTATCAATATTTTTGAGTTTTGAAACTCGTTTTGAAGACAAACAACCGAAATTGAACCACTAGTTAGTCACTTGGTTAGCCTAGTTTATTTTTCTTTATATAAAAAGTCGCTATAAGATTACTTTTAGTTAAATAACTAACCTGGATTACCTGGAGTATAGGGTTATGTTATATAAACGATTCTGACTTCCAATGATTTTCTGATCGGAAATTCAATTAATCGGGTGGAGAATCTAAAAATAATGTTTAAAAACAATTGTTCATTGTTACCGTAGTTCGAACGAATTACGGTAGATGGCTCCACCGGCGCCCTAAGCCATAGAATATATCGGAAAATTTCGAGCATCTAGGATGGGTCCAGGTAGCTCAGTTGGTCAGAGCATTCCCCCTGTAAGGGACTGGTCACGGGTTCAAGTCCCATCCTGGATGAACATTTTTTCCGATCAGAAAATCATTGGAAATAGCATGCAATTGCTTAAAATTTCATTCGATTCTGACTTCATTTCTATTCAGATCAATATGTACCAAGCTCTTTGAGGGCATTTGCAGTCACCCCATTGTTGTATATATGTTACAGATAAGTATACGAGTATCGGACAGTCATTTGCTTCTCAATTTTTGGTGCAACCTATACCTATTTCTTATTAACACTAAATTACAGATCATTTATTAACAATTAGATAGATTTGAGTATATTGAATAGGCAATTAAACTGTGTGGAAAAATTGCATGCTGCATGCTTATGTCTTATGAGGCCATGGATAATGGTAAAGTCCAAAATAGCCAATAGGAAAGAGATACGTGTAGCAAAATATTTTATGTGATCCATTAAGTAGTAAAAAAAATTCGGCGAGTGAGGAACTGGCCTAATTGCTATGGCGCATATTAGAAGAGGCCTATGTAAAGCAGTTTACTACACTACGCTAATATTGATAAAAACAAATTTTATAGGTAATAGAGTATAGCATATAATTATAGTGTTGTATTTACATAGTAAGTTGGAAAACCACACAACTTGTGTTGGTTGGACTATAAATTAAACTGAAACAACTAGAAAGCTAGTAATTATTAATTAGTATTGATTGTAATTCATGCGTGGATATAAACGTCATAGCTGACATCCTTCAAAACAAATAAAATATTTACATTTACAAACGCAGAGGTTATTATAAGTGTTGTGTAATATGACCATGATTTTAATTTACAAAATTGATGCAACTCACTGTTCAATAAATCGTCCAATTCGGGGTCGACGTTCGTTTTGGCCACTTCCTTGTTTTCCGACATGTTTATTTAAGTATAATAACAATTATTTAAAAAATTATATTTCGTACAAAATTACGAACAAAATTTTTGTGACAGTCACTGTCACTCTCAAATTGCTGAAAGAATGAAGTTTTGCTCTATGTTCAATCAGACAGATGGAGTGTTCTTATGACAAAATTCAAATTTCCCGACAAAGAGGAAAGTATTTATAGAAATACTGCTTTTGCTGTGTAAATAGAATGATGTGGATCATACTTTTGGAAACAATTCAGTTTTTCAAGAAAGATTGGAAGGTTTTTACAGGATCGGTAGTGCGTGTGTGATGCCCTTGATGTTGCACACGTCCATAAGTTACGATGACCGCTTCCCATCAGTCGTATGCTTCTCTGCCACTAAAGTACTCGTACTGTAAAAAACATGAATTACGTCTGTCCATATAAAACTATAGAAGCAATTTATATTGATTGAACTTACTACTATAATTACTATAGTGGAGTCAATTTAATAGGCCACATTTGACAATTCATCAAAATTCAACATCGCAACCGTGTAACGGCCCGCCGCGGTGGGCATCAAATTATATATTTTTCGTTTTGTTAGAACTGCACAATTGCTTAACTTTTTTCAATTACTATTACATATTTATTGTAATAATGACAGATACAAGTAATTTTACGTTTTGCTTTCACCAATAAACCATTCTAAACATAATAAACAATTTCTGATCTAAAGAACTGAACGTCATTATCTTGTCATTACAATGTTGTGTCAGTTAATCCTTTTTCTTTTTAAACACTAGGCATGTCACTCTAAAAATCGAAAGCTGATAAGTAGAATCGAATGCAATGATTACTTGTGAAGAAATATCATCATAAAATTAATAACCACGTTGTGACAAAAAATTTACTGATTGCATTTTTTGCATTAGTATCGATCACCAATCATCCCCCAATAGTTATTTTGTAAATATATTCAATGAACAGAATTGACCTCTCTACAGTTTTATTATAAGTATAGATCATGTACTTGTCTTATTTTGCTCCTTAAATTTACGAAAGAAAAAATTATAATGAGACAGGGATTCACCTGAGGATTTTAAAAATTCACATTATCTTTCAAGTCCGTATCGATTCATTCGTTTTAATCGACCTTTTTTAACAGGTCACCTCATTATGAATATAAAACTGACAAACGTCAAATGTGGCCTATTAAATTGACTCAACTATAGATTTAAATTATAATGTAATAGTTCAGAATTTATTTATAATTAAAACGTATACGAGAATATGCGCACCAACCGGCCAGTAATCACATATCACTAACACGCTTTCAGGGTAAATTTAATACAGTAGTAACCCTAAACTTATTTTTAAATTATCAGGTGACTGGCGTTTTGTTTATGCTTAGTTTTCTGCTTCAGTTTTCGATCACATGAATTATTGAAAAAATTATCATAACATTTTACTTTGTTAAATAATGACTATATTATTTAACAATATAACCCGTTATATTAGTCTAAATAAATAAGTAACTGAAAAACACATGTTGTTAAGAGTGGCTGGTTAAAAAAAATAATTAATACCCATTAAATATTGACATACAAAAAAAAACTAAAAAGAAAAAATCAAGCAATCCATGCGCATGGTAACATGTGGCGAACAATGTGATTATGTTATTAAAAAAATATAAAAATTAAAAAAAATTACAGGTAAAGTGTAAAGGAATAATTACCTATTATTTTATCATCAACTCATCATCATCATCTTAGCCTAGTTTCCGGTTGCATTCAAGGCTTTCATTTCGGAGCCTGGAATCTACTTACTCGCCTCCTTTTCGGCTTGCGAGAGGGACTTCTGTCTGACCTCCCAATCCATAGGAAAGTCTTGTCCCTCAGCAGTTGCACAAGCAGCACAAGCTAGGTAGTGAAATTTTTCGATAAAAGTTCTTCAAGAATTAGGTTTTTTCTGCGTCGGCAGCGCGAGTGTGACGCCCCTAGTTTTGCACACGTCTATAGACCACGGTGACCGCTTCCCATCAGGTGGGCCATGTGCTTGTCTGCCACCTGAGTGGTATAAAAAAAATGTTCTTTAAGCGGGGCGTGAAAAAGCATTTGATGGCCGTCAAGCTGAGGGCCGCCACTGCAGCACTATACCGGTGTATGTTGTGGTGACCCCAGTCCTGAGACTTTACCTTTAGCTAACCATCAGGCGAGGTAAAGTCATATTGGCGTGTCTAACTTTAAAAAAAAATTTCTAGGTAGCTCAGTTAGGTCAGAGTATTTCTTCTTTGGGAGATTGGTTGTGGGTTCAAATCCCGTTCTAGATATTTTCTTTTCTGATCTTAAAACCTATAGGAAAAATTAGTATAGGTACTGATTACATAAATACATACAAATAACGCCTTTTTTCCATTGGGGTAGGCAGAGACAACATCTTTCCACTTGCTACGATCTTGGCATACTCCTTTCGCTTCTTCAACTTTCATAACTGTTTTCATACACGCTCGCGGGTACTCTTGACCTGACCTTTCTCCAAAACGTCCTGGATTTGATTAGAATACTTATTAGGTACTGATTGCGTCAAAGTACCATTGATAGTAAAGTAAATATTTTATTTTTAGCAAACGTTACGTTGTTGGACCCATGTCCAATATCGTATAACAAAAAATCTACGAAGTATTTGGTGGATTTAGTCTACGCAAACAATGGCCAATAAGAAGTAAGTATACCAACTAGTCCCACCCTCTCCTTTCCTATACAGAACAACACGTGCCAGGCTGAGGTATCACCCTCACACAGTGCAAACAATTCCATCAAGAACTAAGCGGTTCGGTGCCTCTTTTTTTGCCGCACCATAAGACCTGGAACTCTTTACCAGCGCACGTGTTTCCTTCCTCCTACAGTCCCGGGATGATGAGGCCGTCAAACTGGGGGCCACCATTATGGCACTGTCGGTGTATGTAATGGGGACCTCCTTCCTGAGACTTTACATTTAGCTTAACCATCAAGCGAGGTGAAGTCATATTGACGTGACCGATATAAAAAAAAAGTCTATTATAAAAATTAGTTATTTTTATCCACCTACACTGCATTTTTAAATCGGTCACGTCAATATGACTTCACCTCGCCTGATGGTAAGCTAAAGGTAAAGTCTCAGGAAAGGGGTCCCCAATACATACACCGATAGTGCCATAATGGTGGCCCTCAACTTTTATGGGTTGCTAGCTGCTGCCCGCTCCGCTCCGCTTGCATGGAATTCTGTTCCCGCTACCGTGACCCACGGGAACCTGTTCCCGGGATAAAAAGTAGCCTATATGTTATTCCAGACTAATCTATCTTTGTACCAAATTTTAGCCAAATCCATTCAATGAATTTTTCCGATCAAAAATCATTAAAAAATCTTCAGATCCGATTCGTCGCATTGTTCACCCGTTTTTGCGTGAACGAGTAACAAACATACACCCACATACAGTATTATAACTAGTTAAGATAGGATAGGTTCAAGATTCTGACCCGCTTATTTCGTTTCCCAGGACTCCGACCGCCGGAGGTGATGCCCCTGGGCACAAGAGTGGACCGGCGGTAGGCAAAGGCAGCAAGACCGAACAGAGTCCAGAGGATGACTTTGAGTTGAAATCACCCTCTGAAGTACTCCGAGAGTAAGTCATAACCGCCGCCTCCTTCTGCGACCATGTAATGCTCGAGAAGGAGGCGGTGGAACAGGTCCAGTAGATATTCCGCAGAGCTTTCGTCTAGACAGAACTACCGTGCCAGACTGAGGTATCACCCTCACACGGTGGAATCAATTTCATCAAGAACCAAGCAGTTCGGTGCCTCTTTTATTTGCCGCACCATAAAGACTTGGAATTCTTTACCAGCGCATGTGTTTCCTTCCTCCTATAGTCCCGGGGCCTTTAAGCGGACCGTGGAAAAGCATCTGATGAGGCCGACAAGCTGAGGGTCGCCACTATAGTACTACCGGTGTATGTGGCGGTGACCCCAGTCTTAAGACTTTGCCTTTAGCTTACCATCAGGCGAGGTACGACTAAGGCGTTAGAGGTCACTAACGACCTCCGTCCTCCATTAGTGCAGGCCTGGGGGTGATGGCTGAAGCCGGCTGTCACCCGAGGGCATGACGGGACACCGTGGTTCTCAAGTCCGAGGAGGTCATATCGAAGCTTGAGATAGTCAGGGTTAACTGGAGTGCGAGGGAAATACCTATTGTGCCATATAACACTCCAGTGCTAGAAGACCCGTGAAGACGGCGTGTGGTTCTTGGTCAGTTCGATACCGACATAACCCTCTGGAGCGGCAGGAGTGGCATCCGTGGGGAATTCCGCACTTAAAAAATGGTAACATTTATGAAAGTCTAACGGCAAATGGTTGGCTTTTGCTCCTATTGACACAACTCCACCAAAAGGCACATATATAACTGACATTTTGGCCAGGCAGCTGGAAAAAGTTAACATGACGGCAGGCTGATGCGTCAGCTGACGTCACGTCCATTACAATAGGTTTCTGTCTGTGTGTATGCTGTAATGGACTGGTAATCCCCAGGGAAGCGCAATACCGAGCGACCTTGAGGAAGAACCGCTTCAAACGCCGATGGCCGGAGGTCACCAAGGTGAAGATTGCCACGAGACCCTGGCACCCACCGCCTCCGCCGCGGAGACCACCTCCTATAGTAAGTACCTTTGGGTATTTTGTACCCAAATTAGACCTTTTGGTCTAAAACATTAAAACGTCCATAGTACCTGTTGAAAAACATGAAGAAAAAAAACAATTAGGTTTTGGTCTTTTTCAATAAATAGACGTTTTAATACTAAGGACATATTTTGATAAATAGAAATTTTAAACTAGTCATTTTCAATTTTATTAACAGACATTTTTATATTTTTATACTGTGGAAATTTTTAATACTTTAGACCTTTTTGAACCTGAAGGAATAATTCTTCCCTTCCCTTCATCCCCCCCTCAATTGTTTGACTATAATATATCTTCGGTTCTACTTAACCGGTTTTGATCAAACTTGCGCCAGATTTTAAGTATGAATGACGAAGACCTTTAAAACAAAGCAAAACATTAAAATCCAATGTACAGACACAGCTATTATACAATCTTAATATATATAAATCTCGTGTCACAATGTTTGTCCTCAATGGACTCCTAAACCACTTAACCGATCATAATAAAATTCGCACACCATGTGCAGTTCGATCCAACTTGAGAGATAGGATAGTTTTTGAAACGGATTTCGACATCCACGCGGGCGGAGCCGCGGGCAACAGCTAGTTTTATATACGTAGTAGATTTGGTGCCATAATTTCACTCCACACCATGTACTTCAAATTAGTAACCATTCTTTTCTAATAGGAAATAGACATTCCCGAAATGAAATTCCACCACTGGGTCCCCCCATACAAGAGGAGGCGCCGCAAGCTGCCCAAGAAAGTGAGGATTCCTGCGGAGGAGATGATGCAGCCGATGCCAGAAACTAGCAAACTCAAGAAGGTGAGTTGGATCTAGTAGGCACTTGAATTCAGCCAGAATCTCCACGCGGGGCAACGTGGACGGCAGCACCTCCCACTCACCACAGGAGACGCTACTGTCATAGCAAATGCCGGTTGAGATCGGAATGTCCCCCTAGACTCTCTAGAGGATTGCTCCGAGGTTCTCCACGTGTCCCTCTGACTAGCAGAGGGCACAGTGGGAAGCAGGTGGGGGTGGACTGGTTCTCTGAGCGTAGACGGGGGGCGACAGGATGGCCGCCGGCCTGTTACCTTACAAGCCACCGCTTGGTGAGGCGGCGCGACAGCCCGGGGTAACCTTACACCCTGGTAATCAAGACCCGAGATGACGTGCGGTTTTAGTCGGTTCGATTGTCACAACCACTCCCGATGGCCGACGAGGATGGTATCCGTGAAGATTTCCTCACGATAAAAAAGGACCTCTCGATCGACGACTCCATAACCACTAACCTACCGAAGCTTATTCCTGGGTGATTGATTCCAGATCTGGCACAACTTCAGCCAAGTGGAGAAGAATAAGATGATGCTCCAGGGCACCTTGGGGTGCAATTCGAAGAGATACTCCTCTACTACTTGCGGTGTGGACCTCATCTTTATTTATAGCTTTATGAAAACAAACTTTCTACCCTCCCCCCCTCTCCTCAAGGGGTTGGTTGTTCCGTCTAAAGCTACTGCCATCTGAGCCTCACAATACCCTCTGCGATATCGAAGTTCTGTTGTAGTTATAGAGAAATTGTCATTCTTTGGGCTCTAACTTTCTGTAACGACTGCCATAGATATTTATATGGCAACCGGGATTAATGGCTTAACGTGGTCTCCGAAGCAGTGTTCCATTACGAGTAGTAGACCCTTACCCTGAAGAGGAATTTCCCAGGATCCTTCCTAGCCTCCCCACCGCTTCCTAGCCCCCCTCGCTTCAGAGTAGGCAGCGCGTGTGTGACACCCCTGTTGTTGCACACGTCCATAGGCCACGGTGACCGTTTCCCATCAGGTGGGTCGTGTGCTTGTCTGCCACCTACGAAGTATAAAAAAAAATCTCCGCCAGGTATTTGACTGTAGGTATATCATGAAGAGGCAGCCTTGTGAAGTGTGGTGTACCTTTCCTTCATTCGTCAAAAAAGGCCAGAAAACAATGCACCAGCGTCTCTGGCCTGCTTCTGCTAGGATCTGAAGTTCCTCCTGAAGTTAATGGGTGTAATATCCACAGGTGCTCAGACGGGGTGTATAGCAGTGGCCTGTAGAGCACTCCTCGAGGAGAAGAAGCCGGCGGAGCTGGTCTCCAGGGATGTTGACGAGCTGATAGAAGCTGGCGATCGGTACTACAGACAGTGTTTACACTGCTTAAAGTGCTATAAAGGTTAGCAATGAAGGGCCATTATTAGTATGATCTCATCTTTTTTTTTTATTGGTAATAGGCTCGCGTTTGACCACAATCTCACCTGTTGGTAAGTGATGATGTGGTCGACGGTGGAGCACGCTTGCCTAGAAGTAACCTGTTCACTCTAGACTTGAAGACTCCCAGGTTGTAGCTTTCCGGAAATACAGACTCCAGCAGCAGTGAAGAAAGAATGGTAATGTTTTCATGATGAATGATGATGAATAGGATTAGGTTTCACACCATATTTTCGGACCGTAAATGATGGTCGATAGCTTGGACCACACTTTGGACCGTAGCCACTGGTAGCCACCGTAGCTTCGAACGTAGCTTCGGTCTACGAATGTTGTTTCTTTGGACCGTAGATTTAATGCTACGTTTTTCGTCTTTGATATGGCTCTGTTTGAATTTCTTTTTATGATACCCTGGTATCTTAACTCCACCAAAAATCAATAGGACACGTCAATTTGACTTCACCTCGCCTGATGGTGAGCTGAAGGAATATTATCTAAAATGTACCGTTTAAACCAGGGAATCCCAAGCTACAACTGCACCAGCTCCTGACCACGCTGTTCCTGCACGACACCAAGTATACCGTCAAGATGCTGGAGATAGACAAAGGTCTGCTGGCGAAACATCCTGATAACATCCAGTCAGGACCTGATCTAATGAGGTAAACTAGTACCCTATTTAAGCCTTCCGGGGTAAGCAGAGAAAACAGCCCTTTTATTTCATGGGGAAATCAACATGGATCCTCTGCGGTTAGCGGGGGTGGATAAAAATTCCAGCGCCGGGGTGTAGGGTTGCCCAAAAGGCATTTCCCTCGGACCCTGGTTGACCCGGGCCATCTCCGGCTTCGAGATTACCTCTCGGGTTTGAGAACCGTCATGCCCCCGGAGATAGGGAGGGGTGGAGAGAGGGGGGGGGGAGGGCAATCTGCTTCTGTCCGACAACTGGTCTAACTACAGAACTTGGATATCGCCAGTGCGTTGTGGAGGTCAGGTGGCAGTCGCTTCACGCAACATATTGAAGTTCGGAAGGAGAGGGGGAGGGCAATTTGCTACTACATAGTCCCAATTAGGACAGATGCTCTCCTAATTAATATCTTCTCCACCAGCCTGATGGAGAAGCGTGCAGGCACCAATTACATGATGATCTTGTCCATCGGGAACGTTCGCCATTTCCTCATCTGGGGACATCCTCCAGACCCTGAAGCCAGGAGCTCTGTGAAGACCATCTGTTACATCTTCGATCCTCACATGCTGGATGAGCACGGAACCCCGCATAAACTGTTAGTTAATTTTTTACAATTTTGTGGATACTGATCGTTGCGCTGGCTACTTTTTATACCACTTGGACGTGTACAACACCTGGGGCGTTACACTCGCACTGTCGACCCTCTAAAAACCATCTAATGCCCTTCTTGAAGAACCCCATATAGTAGACTCTTCTCTTCTACGAGTCAACAAATTCAAGAGGTTTGTCATCACCAGGCATGGAGCTGGCGCCTTCCTCCGCTACGCAGGCATCAGCACATTCGTCATCGACCTCCTCGCTCACTACGGAGACCTGGAGTCTGCCAAGAGAGGAACACCCAAACCGGGAATCACGCTGACCAGTGTCGAAGTAAGTTGGAACACATGACTTTGAAGAATCTTCAGGGTTCACGTCAGACTTACAAGCCGATACATCTGCTTATTAATGGACAAGACTGTGGTGTAGACATTAGGGAGGAAGAGGGGGGGGGGGGGAGGCTGACGGCAGTCGCACCCATAAAAATCAAATCGAGAGAGAGAGTAAAAGTGGATCCTGGGCTCCTAAAGTACCAGCTTTGGATGCATCCGGGACTTTAACGTTATGATTATAACTTTAAAGAATTGGGTTTTTGTATACCACTTAGCTGATAGACAAGCACACGGCCCGCCTGATGGGAAGCTGTCACCGTGGCCTATGGACGCGTGCAACACGCTGACGACCCTGAAAAAACCTTCTAATGCCCTTCTTGAAAAAACCCATATTGTATAAAGTACTGATGCAGGCTCCGCAAGGAATTGGATCTCAGAACTTCTCAGTCGTACCCTGACTCCTTATAACCACTGGTTACTGTTAAGCTCATTTATATATCCTTTTGCTAGATATTTCAAAAGGAGCCCTTAATCCGTCAGCCAACTTTTGCTTTGGACCTCAAAGCCCTGAAGATTCACTGCGACGCCGAATGGCAGTGCATGAACGTGAACGCTCTGCTTGATAAGAAGAGGCACGAGGTAAGTCACTCCATCAATTAGTCTTAGGGAAACCCCCAAGCATGAGTTGGAGAACAGCTCGCCTTGCCTGCCATTGTGACCTCTACTAGTCAGAGAGATACGTGAAGAGCCTTTGAGCAGCCCTCTACAGGGCCTTAGCCAGAATTGACCTCTGACGGCTCAGCCAAATACCAACTCGAAGCACCTGAGTCAATTGAGAGAAGGACCAAGAGGCTCATCAACTGCTAGTTGAGACTAAGCTTCAGAGCTTGGAACATCGGCGTAGAATCGCTAGCCTCTCTGTTTTTATTGGTTGCACTTCGGAGAATGTGCGCTGGAGTTACATAACCTATTTCCTCCAATCCCCTTTCATCACCGAACGACCAGACGTACGGCAACGCGCCACCGGTACATGGTGGATATCCCACTCATACGCACAAAACGTTTTGGCAGTACGTTCATCGTGCGTACTGCTAAAGAGTGAAATGTCTTGTATGAGTCTGTATTGCCGGAAAGCTCCAACCTGGGAGTCTTCAAGTCTAGAGTGAACAGGTTACTTCTAGGCAAGCGTGCTCCTCCGTCGCCCACATCACTTACCAACAAGTGAGATTGTGGTCAAACGCGAGCCTTTACCAATCAAAATAAAATAAAATAAATTATAATTATGACAGAAGATTTCGTAATCAGGGTGAAAAATAGGAACAGTCTTTAAAAGGCAAATCAAAGGCTGGTTGTTCCAGGGCAAATATCCGTTAGCGTCACTCAGCATGGTGAGCCTGGCGACCTCCCGCGCGACCCTCAAGAGGAAAGTCAGGGACTTCTATCAGAAAACACCTAAAGAAGTAAGTTTACCATTGACACCTTCTGTACAGCAAACGCTACGGAGAACAAAGCCTTAAAACCTTTCCCTCGCACCCTGGGTGGTAGACCTTACCCTGGATTGTTCTGACTTCAGCAACCACCAGTATTGCCCATCGCCCCAGAGAAAGCCCCGGCGAACCCTTCACCAGAACAGATCATGTCGCTGAGAGGAGAAGACTTCTTCCTCTTCTGTCCCACCATGGATGGACACTGTTTTGGCAGGTAATGGACGAGATATCGCATTTTGAGTAATTTGAATAATCGTTTGGTAAATATTAGTCTCGAATTAGTAGGACATGAAGTAGGATAGGATTATAGGATAGCGTAATGCGTAATGCGATCAGAAAATCATTGTAAATAGTTAGCATGCAATTGCTTAAAATTTCATTCAAATACCGTAATGCTATTTACCCCTTCATTTCCAGAGACGACATGATCCCTCTCCCGAAGTCGGAGACGATCCTGCACAGCCCCGTGGAGGTGGCGAACCAGAACTTCCACTCGCAGTACCACCAGCTTGACGTGGGGAGGTGGATCCTCAGGGGCACCCGCCACATGGCCAGCTACCGGTTAGTGATGTCTTGAAACCTTAGAGGGCTGTGGTATGATCTCCCTACTGTGGTTTTTCCTAGCGTCTATAATATGGGGTTCACCAAGCAGGGCATTAGAAGGTATGTACAGGTTCGGCAGCGCTAGTGTGACATCCCTGGTGTTACACACGTTCATAACCTATCAGGACCACGATTCTGTAAAAGCAAGCCACTGTAATGCCACTGACACTCTACAAAAATTGCCATTTAATTTTAGACTTTACCTATATACAGTTTAGGTCTAAAATTAAATGCAAAGAGTTTGTTACACTTTATCATTCACTCTACAAAATAGAATTTAATTTTAGACTTTAAAAGCTAAATAATAAGGTTTGAAATTAAATTGCATTTTTAGTATCAGTGAAATAACAGTGGCATGCTTCAAAGTTTAAAAGAATCGAGGCCCAGGTGGATTGTGTACTTGTCTATTTAAAACCAAGTTATAGTTCACGACATCTAACTTGGCAAGATTTTGGAGTAGTGTGGGGCCCTACTACTCCAAAACTTCGCCAAGTTAAATGCAGTACCTACACTATTATATACTTGTTTATATGCGACGCATTTTGCCACAAACAAGTATAGTGTACAGCACTATCTTGCCAAGTTAGATGCCGTGAACTATAAAAAGCTGTACAAAATACTCCGATATTTTTTTTGCTAGATATCAAACATTCAAAACTTATACCGCCATTCCATGCTGCGTGGCAGCCCTAGCGATGTTGCACAAGTACCGAGCGCGCGCTTGGAACGAGGACACCGTCGACGAAACCCTGGACGTTGGCTATAACTTGTACAGGGTGAGTTTCCACCTGTCTCCGACAAAAATACCCGGTAACATCTGAAAAATTGATTCTTTCCAAAACATACCTAATCCATGAATCTAAGACTAGGACTTTTTACTCGACTGTCAAGAAGGGCTATTTACGGTTGGAAATTGTTAGAAAAAACGATTTCATGATTGGCCATTTTTAAGATTAGACATTTTATGATTGGTGATTTTACGATAAGACACTTTTTAACTTTTATAAAAATGACCATTTTATGATTGCACACTTGGATTGAGGATTGAGCCTTTTTTTGATTGGACCTTGTTAGGAATAGGCATTTTTGTGGTCGGACATTTTAATGATTCGACATTTTATGGTTGGACGTTTTATGGTTGATCATAATTCTACATTTTTATGATCGGACATTTTATGATCGCACATTTTTAGATTGGAGATTTTTATGATCGGACATTTTATGATTGGGCCTTTTTATAATTGGGTTTTCAGTTTAAATCACAAATGAATATGTATATTTCAGGAGTCGTTAATGGATCGCAAAGGACCCATCCGACATTTGACCCTTGGAGAGGTGAAGGAGGAATTCAAGATACGGGACCGCGAATTTACTCACAAGGTTTTCATCATACTTTTGTAACATTGAAACCCAAAATTCACTCACACATTGGTTAACCACTGCCATTTTTATTATGATTGTCTCGTCTTCACTGCGCTCTGCCCGTAGGTTTATATCTCCATGAATATGCTATTAAATTGCCATTATTTCGCCAGGAACGCAAAATCGCATATTGGGGCAAAATCGTGTCATCCAACCCCAAGGTGTACGACCTGTGCAGAGGCATCGCCATGTTCTTCAAGGAATCCGACTCTGGTCTCCTACAGGTGAGATGGAACACTTTTCAGGGTCCTGCAAATTCCTATGATACCTCCAATTTCGTATACAGAACAACACGTGCAAGGCTGAGATATCGTGCAAACAATTCCATCAAGAATTAAGCGGTTCGGTGCCTCTTTTATTTGCCGCACCATAAAGACTTGGAATTCTTTACCAGCGCATGTGTTTCCTTCCACCTACAGTCCCGGGTCCTTCAAGCGGGCCGTGGAAAAGCATTTGATGAGGCCGTCAAGCTGAGAGCCACCACTGTAGCGCTATCGGTGTTTGTAGTGGTGATCCCCGATCCTTAGACTTTGCCTTTAGCTTTCCATCAGGCGGTCATTGTGGCCTATAGATGTGTGCAATATCAGGGGCGTCACACTAGCGCAGTCGACCCTGGAAGGGGGGGGGGGGGTGGGAATTGGGGAGTTTATGGGGGGGAGGGGATGCGCTGGTTATTATATGGCGGTGTTCTGTAGGGCGGAGGTACTACCCCAGTCGGACTGCTCAGTTCGGACGGGAGATACCGTCGTGACCTACCTCTGTTATTGTCAACTGTCTTCTAAACTAAGTTCAATGTACAGATTCCTGGTGAATTTGAAGTGGCTATTTGGGACGAGGGCGACAGATTCTACGTGTACCACCCTTGGCCAGCCGACCGATATGGACATAGGGTGAGTTACTTTCGCGAGTCTTGATCTTGGACCTGTACTGATTTCTGGTACTGGTTCCTGGTATTTGGTACTGGTATCTGGTACCGATATCTGGTACTTACCGGTTTCTGGTACAGATTTTTGGTATTCATTTCTGGTACTGGTTTTTGGTAGGTATTCGTTTCTGGTACTGATTTTTGGTATTAATTTCTGGTACTGGGTATTTGGTACTGGTATTTGGTACTAGTATCTGGTACTGGTATTTAGTACTGGTTCCTGGTACTTGTTTTGAAAATTGATCAAATTCTAGGTGGGGCTGCAAGGGGGTGGCAAGGCCTGCATCATGTACTTCACAAGTATCGAGCGCCTCTGCGAGCACTTTATAGAGAGCATTGCTGATCTGAAGAAGAGGCCGTACAGCATCTCTGATGTCCAGATCTTCGAGAGGCGGAAGAAGTTGCCTGAGGCCGTTAACAACATGAAGCGTAAGTGGGACGTCTGGTGCCATTTAAATGTGTGCTAATCACATGATTTACCATCTGCTGACGGTGAAGGAAAAACATCGTGAGGAAACCAAGTGTCCTAGAAGACATTCTAAGGACATGTCCGATCCACCAACCCGCATTAGGCCAGCGTGTGTGGATTAAGATCTAAACCCTCTCAGCTCTCTCGTTAGAGGAGAGGAGACCAGTGCCCAGCAGTGGGACATAAATGGGTTGCTATTATAGTTAAACGCCTTACATTTCCTCCTTGCAGCTGTAGCGCCAGGTCGCTGGATAGTCCGCGGGTCCTTCCACGAGGGAGATACTCGCTTCCCCGAGGAGCACCGCGGGCGCCAGGCGACCCCCTGCTCCCTCATGGCGCTGGGGATGGCGCACGTTGTAGACCCCGCTGAATGGACCCCCGAAGATATCAATGAGGTACCGATACTATAATAATAATTCCCTTCAGGGTAGGCAGCGTCACCATTGGGTTGTGGAGGTCAGATGGCAGTCGCTTCACGGAAAATATCGAGGTCCAGCCAAATCCGCAGTTAAGACTGGTAAAGCGGACCCCAGACTCCGAGATGGAAGCTTTGGATACAACTGGGATTAACGCTAGGTTGAAGTAAAGTTCCTGAGATTAGCGCGTTCAAACAAACAAACTCTAACTTTAATCCTAGACACTGGTACGTGGTGATGTTCTCTACCAAAACACTATGGAACACCTGGAGAAGATGGGTATCAGTCTGGACGCTCCCAAGAGTGAGGAGGAAGCTGAGGACGAGGAGTCAGACGAACCGAGTCCTTCAGGGAGTCTTGCAGCTGCTGATGTGCTGAACAGGTTCTCTGTGTCCAACAACGACTGTATAGAGGCAGATGTCATGGACAGCACTTTCAATGGTGAGTAGACCAGTAGACCAATATACCGGTAGACCAAAATACTAGTAGACTAAAATATTAAAAGACCAAAATACTAGTAAGTAGACCAAAATACTAGTAGACGAAAACACTAGTAGACGAACACACAAGTAGTCCAACATATTAGTAGACCAAAATACTAGTAGACCAAAATACTAGTAGGTAGAGCAAAATACTAGTAGATCAAAATAGTAGTAGATAAAAATACTAGTAGAGCAAAATACTAGTAGCCGAAAATACTAGTAGACCAAAATATTAGTAGACTAAAATATCAGTACACCAAAATACTGTATCTTGCCTTCATCAGACCGCTTCTTCCTCCAGGCCACCTGAACCCTGAACCGGACAGTGGAATACCGTCGTTCAAGAGTGTCCTGACGAGCTTCTTCAAGGAGTACTCCCACGGAGTGTTCACGGCGCGAGGGAACTCCGTGGCCATCTGGAAGCATGATGGCCACTTCTACCTGTTTGACCCTCACGGCTGCGATGAGAACGGTGAGAGACATTAGTAGAATATTACATTTTTTTTAAATTCTAATATCCTACTTCCCAAATTCTAGTTCCTATTATTTGTTACACGCTGGTTCCGGGTACTCTTGACCTGGCCTTTCTCCAAAACGTCCTGGATCTGATTAAAATATGTACGCCTATACTCAACACAAAATAAAAGGCCCGTTTTGACGTTTGTCCTCATGGTGTAACTAGTTATGTACCTATACGATTCGGTATTCGATACTCAGGATGAATCGAATCCAGATTGCATGGGGATTTAATCGATTTGAATATGTATGTTAACTGCATTGGATTAAAGTTCTGATTAGAAAAATTAGCTTAACCTTTGATTTTGTAGGTATTTTAAAACAATAGAATGTTATTAAAAGTCAATTTACTTATACTTAATATTTTTTTTTACAATAACGTTCACTCAATCACAAAAACAACAAGAATAATTAAATGAGTCTTCAGAATCTAAACACAAGTATTAAAATAAATAAAAATAAAAGTGCGCGTCGGACTTGAAAAAAAATATCTGACTCGATATTTTCTATCCTTAACTGATTATTAATAGTCTATGGACAACATGAAAAAATCGTTATGCACAGCACTTAGCCGAGTGGGCGGTACCTGTCAATGAAAAATGTAATTACCTTTAGAACATTTCAATTGATAATAAATTAAGAACTTCATGGGCACGAACTGTCAAAGTGGGCCTTTTATTTTGTGACAACTATAGGTCGGCCTTCACCGGGTTGCCCATTCACCCTCGCCTCATATATCTGTTTCATCCATCTTCTTTACATGTCCGAACCATCTAAGCATCCCTTTCTCTATCTTACTCAAATGCCAAAAGCGCAAATTGCCAGGGCATAAACCCATGACTGGTTGTGGGGAACAGAATTCCCAGCAGACAAATAGCTAGTGTATACTACCATTGGTAGGTCTGCCGAGCGATGAGGCGCGCGCTGCCGCCTGCCTGATCCGCGTGTCGGGCAAGGCGGACGAGCTGGCCAAGGTGCTGCTGAGCAACATGCCGCCCGGAAGCGACGACAGCTTCAACATCTCGCCTGTCTGCATCTCCGCCACCAAGCTCAACCCGGAGATCGGCGCGCCCGAGACCAAGCTGGAGGTAACACAACACACCTTCCCCCCCCCTCATCACCCTTGAGTCAGTGGGCCGGTTATGTCGGACAGGAACCCACTAAAGCTGCACACCATCTTGGGTGTTCAAGCACAGGGGTGTAAGGTTACCCAAAAGACCGAAAATGGTGAGTCCCATTCCAGAGTCTTCGCCTTTAGCTTACCATCAGGCGAGGTAAAGTCATGTTGACATGACCGACATAAAAAAAGACAATTCTCTAGCACCCCGGCTGAACCAGGCCATCGCCCGGATGCCAGATGGCCCCCTCGGGTTTGGGAGTAGAGTGGAGAGTGAAGTGGGGTGAGGAGTGGAGTGGAGAGTCATTTAATTGGTGGCGATAAGCGCGGGCGAAAGCTAGTTTATAGATAATTATGTAGAGTTTGTGTTTGAATGTTTCTAGAGCAAAGCGTTTGAGTGGATCAAGAAAGGTACAGCGGCAGTGATGCAGGGTCCACGCGGCGAGAACAGCGCCATTGGCAAAGTGGCTCAGAGAGCTGGCATTACTGACGTGAGTCTATATTTTAGTTCTATCTTTTATTATCTTTCAGAATATTTTTTTAGCTACATGTATCTAGCGCCATCTAGAGCAATGGAACTGAACTACGATGAAACTAAAGATTCTGCATCGCGCAAGTGAAATTGTGTCATTGATCAAAGGATCATTTTGCACGGTCAAAGAATCTTCCCTTTCTGTTGGAAATACTGCACACGGCCCACCTGATGGGAAGCGGTCACCTCCGCCTATAACAAAAAATCTCAATTGTCAAGAAGGTAGGACCCGACGGTATCTCCCGTCCGAAATGAGCTGTCCGACTGGAGTAGTACCTCCGCCCTACAGAACACCGCCCCATAATAACCTTGAGTTGTGTTCCCGCCGGTAAGTAGGGTAGCCAGAGCTCACTGTACCCCTCCTCCCCCCACCCCTTCCTAGCCTCCTCGCCCCTTCCCAGCCCTCCCCCTTTCCATCAGGGTAGGCAGCGCGTGTGCGAAACCCTTAGTGTTGCACACGTTCATAGGCCACGGTGACCGCTTCCCATCAGGTGGGCCGTGTGCTTGTCTGCCACCTATGTAGTATAAAAAAAGTCTGAACTTCCATTCCCCCCTTCCTCCATAGCTCCATCATACTTCATCCTTTAGCACTACATTTTCCAGCAACAGTATCCTCTTAACCAACGCGTGTCCTCCCCCTCACAGGAGGACAAGGCAGGTCGCACGCTGGCCCTACCCGCCGCCGCAGCCTTCGTAGCCGCTGCCACCGTCATCCCTCCCCCTCATATGCACAAGGACCACATGTTCAACTTATTGGGTAAGTGTTGAAGATATTCAAATCTAGATAGCAGTATGTGGATCTTGCAAAGAAGCTTCTAGAACTTAAGAACTTTAGGGCCAGTCCAACTTCACGGCGCTCCCATAGATGTCGCCTTCAAGCAGAATCACAGAATACCTAATTGTAGCAGAACCCTTGCGAAATCAAAGTTCTGTGATTGGACAGTCTCCAACTACCTGTAACGATAAATGTTATACAGTATGGCGACCGGGACCGTCGGCTTAGGCGATAAGCAGACGGAGGTGCGGGCGGTCAAAATGACCGCGACGCACTCTTATTATTACAATCATTAGATCGCATTTAGTTCGCGTATGTCTGAATAAGCGACATGAGCTATTGCGCGGACAAATACAACTTTAAAATCGTAGAAATAAGAGTGCGTCGCGGTCATGTTGACCACCTCTCCCCGCCATCTGCTTATCGCCTTAACGTGCTCTTCAAGTTACTGAGAAGTACTACGAACGGTCATCACCCATTCTAAGACTGACTGACGAGCTCATCATGAACCTTTTTTCCCAACTCAGTTGGGGTCGGCTTTCCAGTCTAACTGTGATGCGGCTGAACTTCGATATTTTCTGCGACTGCCATCTGATCTCTACAACCAATGGTCATTATGACCAATGGCGATATCGAAGTTCCAAGTTAGACTGGTTGGACTTTTGTGGGCTCCAACTACCCGTAACGACTGCCATCGATGTTTGTATGGCAACCGGGACCGACGGCTTTACGTGCTCTCCGAGGCACTAATAAACCTGCGATAAATACACACACACTGACAGACGAGCTCTTAAGAAAAAAATACACAAAAACTGTTTTTGCCCTCATCAGAGACCGGAGCCGATTATTATCTGAACCATGTCAAGAAGACGGGCAAGAAAGAGATGACCGTGGCCGACCTGACCGAGAAGTTCGAGATGGGCGCCAACACCTACACCCTCGAATTGGAAGAACCGACCAGGTTGCCTCTGAGGCTGCCAGATGAACCGGCACCGGTGAGTGCTATTCGTATTTGGATTGTCAATTGGAGGCACTCAATTTTTGTCTGTTTGTCTGTTTCTCTGTTTGCCCGCACCAAATTTTTGTGCACGCTGGGATCAAAAACTACTGGAGGGTTTTTGCTCAAACTTGGTACGATTATAGTTCATAGTGCTGGGCAACATTATAGGCTATTTTTATACAAGCTGATACCCGTGGCTTCGCCCGCGCTTCGATCTCTACTTAACCAATTACAACTAACATACGGTAAATTTTTAGTCTAAGCAAGACCATTCTAATAAAAAAAACCGTATCAAAATCCGTTCGGTACTATTCCGTCCATCGCGATAGCGACACAAAATCTTACGCATAATTATATTTGATCACAATCGGCTGATTAGAACCGGCGATATAGTAAAAAACGCGAAAATCGACGTCCACGCGGGCGGAGCCGCGGGCAACAGCTAGTTCTGAAATATGTGAGTTTTACAGGAGGGTGAAGAAGGCGGAGGAGACAAAGAAGGGCTGATGGAAGAAGAACAACCTGAGGTTCTCAAACGTGAGTGATCCTTGGCAGTAGAGTTAAAAAAATGATTTTGGAGCGGTAATGGAGTTAGGACACGACGGTATCTCCCGTCCGAACTACAGTGCTATTCTCTAAGGACACAGCCTTGCGTTCGTCGCTGCGACAGCAGAAGGTTCCTGGCCTTAATAATCGGGCAACGCGTCGTGATAAAGCCTGGATAAGGCCTGGAGCCACTGCTCCGTTTAATTTAACCACTAATCATTACCACCTAAGCAGTTCGTCACTGCCGCAGCGATAAACGCACGGCTGGGTTAGAGAATAGCACTGCTGAGCAGTCCGACTGGGGTAGTACCTCCGCCCTACAGAACACCGCGCCATAATAACCATCGTGTTGTGTTCCCCAAGGTACGTAGGGTAGCCAGAGCTCACTGGAGGGATTCTGTGCTGTCAGCGAGGTGACCAGTCTCCTGCGTTCTTAATATCTTATTCCGTTTTTCAGAGATGAAGGAACTGCTGTTCAAGATGTGGTACGACCAGACGAACCCCACGACCGTCTCCCTGCTGGTGGGCGACTACCACCAGCTGGGGCTGTGGATGCAGGCAGGGGGCAAGGTGGTGGCCTTCGACCCCGCACCCACCGTCCACAAGGGCATGCTCACGTCACACAGGATTGTTAAAGGTGAGTGCGACATACAGACACACATACGACACACACACACACGATAAATACACGACACACACATTATACGACACCTTAACACAATACGACATACAAACGCGACGCGACGGGAACACACACACAGGCGCACACATGCACACACAGACGCGCGCGCACACACAGACACACACACACACACACACACACACACAAACCGGCTTAAAAATGTCGGCCAGTACGAACGTGCGTATTTACGGTACGGTTGGTCGATTCGAATACGGGCGTTTGTATGTGTGACTTGTGTTGCAGGTGATGAGCTCCGTCTGAAGCGAATCCAGGACGAGATGGCCACGGAAGGAGGCGCCGAGCCGGAGGAAGATGACGAGGAAGCTGGCGGAGGTACGGCTCTTGGACTGTTCAAAGACCTTCACATGCTGATCGATGAGTATCCCTTTAACACATTCCATTCTTTTTTTTATTGCAGAAGGTGAAGCGCAACCGGAGCCGGAGCCAGAACCAGTTCCTCCAGACTCGTGTCCTGCACTCATCGTGGCCGCCAGCCCTGGAGAGTTCATCGACAAACTTGGTAAGCGGGATTTCTTTTAATATTTAGTCCACCTGATTGACTGCACCCCGCCTGGTGGTAAGCTGAGGGGGAGTCCCTAAAGTAGTGGTCACCATTCCCAAGAGATGCCCCTAGAGTGATTTTCTACGCTTAAAGAACCCAGAATTGTATTGACGAAGGGAACACACGTGCGAGGGTAAAGCATTCCACTTCTTTATCGTACAATACAGAAAGGAATCACCAAAAAATGACCTTTGGATTGCCTGACGAGGTTGCTCAGGCTGACTGGCTCAGCAGTACACTCCCTCGTCGAGTCCGTGAGGTAGCAGGTTCTTCATCCACTTCATCTTCACACGTTACACGATGGTACTTCCCATCCGCAATAAGCAGTCCGACTGGGGTAGTACCTCCACCCTGTAGAAGACCGTGGCCATTAAAACCATCGTATTGTGTTCCCACCAGTAAATAGGGTAGCCAGAGCTCACTGTATCCCTCCTACCCCTACCTCTTCCCAGCCTCCCCACCTCTTCCGAGCCCCTCCTCCCTTCCCTTCAGGGAAGGCAGCGCGTGCGTTGCACACGTCCATAGGTCACGGTGACCGCTTCCCATCGGGGTCTGCCACTTACGTAGTATAAATAAAAACCACCCACACATTCTCGATATTTTTATAATATTTGTCCACAGTGATCCAGGCAGGTTTGGACAAGAAGCAGTCCATCGCTCCGTATTGGCTGTACCCGGCCAAGGTCACCAACGAGCTAACTGCCACGCTCAAGGAGAAGAAGCCAGGCGCAGCCAAGAAGGATGATGAGGAAGCCGGAGCTGGTGAGGAGCCATTTATGTTTAAAAGTAGTACCCCACCGACTCGGTACAGGAACCAAGCTACCGGTGTGGTTAGGGCTCCAAAGAAAGGAACCTCCACACCCCGTGTCAAGAAGGCGGTACTTCTGCATCAGCTCTGTTCAAATTTGACGCTTTGACGCTGACTGAACTTAACTTCTGCAAATTACAGAGGAAGAGGGAGAGGAATTGGTACCAGAACTGGAGGATTCCGTCATCGGGAAATATTTCACCAGGATGAACAGGACCACGGCGTCCCTGAGGGGCAGGGTCTCGCAGGGGGAGAGCTACTTCTTGGACCATCCCAACAGGAACAACCAGGTGTATATTTTTTTATACCACATAGGTGACAGACAAGCATACGGCTCAACTGATGGGAAGCGGTTTCCGTAGCTTATAGACGTGTGCAACTCCAGGGGCGTCACAATCGCGCTGCCGACCCTGTAAAACCTTCTAATGCCCTTCTTGAAGAACTCCATATTGTGGTATATACCTTCAATTCCGGTCGAGGCGGGTGTGACCTTGCAGAGAGCTGCTCGGAGACTCTTCAAGTGTCGCTCTTACTAGGTCTCCGACCAACCTTCTGGCCATTCCCACCTCGGCCGGATTAGACATGTAATGTCAGCGTATCCCCGTAGTGAGTGGGAGGCGCTGCCGTCTCCGTTACCCGGGTGGAGATTCCGGACCACGCTTGCGAGTGGCCCTCTAGAGAGCTGCTCCAAGGCTCTCCACGTGTCCCTCTGACTAGCAGAGGGCACAGTGGGGAGCGAGCAGGGGGCGAGCTGATTGTCCGCGCACTGACGTTTGGGTGACAGCACGGGCGCCTGTCACCCTACACCCCACCATCGGCGAAGTGGCGCCGCTCGTAGGTCGAGGGGGCCATCTTAAAACCGTAGATGGCCCGGCGTCAGCTGGGGTGCGAGGTATATGCCTATTTGGTAACCTTACATCCCGGTAATTAGACCCGAGACGGCGTGCGGTTTTATTCGGTTTGATCCCGACATAACCACCCCCGATGGCCGACGGGGGTGGTATCCATGGGGATTGCTGCACGACAATGTTCCAAGCTCTGAAGACTCTAGCGCTGAGCCTCTTGTTCTGTTCCCAGGATACAGCGAACGCGGTGATGGGTATCGTGGTGGAGAGCATAGAGCCGTACACGTTCTGGAAGCCGGAGCTGGTGGACGCGGTGCTTAAGTACGGCGACCGGCTCTACACCATGTCCGCCCCTCACGCCAGGAACCCCCCGCACCTCACCGCCCGCGAAATTGCCAAAGAGTTTCATGTCACCAACTTTAACGTTAGTATGCCGCACCATGAAGTCTTGGAACTCTTTACCAGCGCATGTGTTTCCTTCCTCCTACAGTCCCGGGTCCTTTAAGCGGGGCGCGAACAAGCATTTGATGAGGCCGTCAAGCTGAGGGCCGCCACTATCGGTGTATGTTGTGGTGACCCCGGTCCTGAGACTTTACCTTTAGCTTACCATCAGGCCTATATAAAAAAAATGCCTGTCGTAAAATCCTTCAGGGTTACAATTTTGAATGTGTGCTAAATGTTGAATTTTTTTCTACTACTGAGGTGACAGACAAACATACGGCCCACCTGGTTGGAAGCGGTTACCGTGGCCTATGGACGTGTGCAGCACTAGGGGTGTCACACTCACGCTGCCGACCCTGGAGGGTCCCTGGAGGGATAAGGGAGTTTGGGGGGTGGAATGTGCAAAATGTGGAATATGCAAAAGGTTGAATGTGCAAAATATGTTGATTGTGCAAAATGTTGAATGTGCAAAATGCTGATTGTGCAAAATGTTGAATGTGCAAAATATGTTGATTGTGCAAAATGTTGAATGTGCAAAATGCTGATTGTGCAAAATGTTGAATGTGCAAAATGTTAAATGTGTAAAATGTTGATTGTGCAAAATTTCGATTGTACAAAATGTTGAATGTGAAAATGTTGAATTTGCAAAATGTTGCATTTTAAAAAGTTGGGTTGAATTCCATTTAAGTTCTGTCTATCTGTTTGTTAGGTGAGGCTGGAGATCACGCCAGACGCGGTCACGGGAGATGTCAAAGCTGGACCGACGGGAGGAGTCCTCAATCTCCAAAGAGGGATCACTAATTTCTTAAATGAGGTGAGGGTAACAAACAATCATCATCAACGTCCAAGCGCCAATTCTGAACCACGATCCTGCTATTCTATGTTAAAGCAAGCCACTGTCATACCACTGATATTGTACAAATACATGCCATTTAATTATAGACCTTAACTGCATAAATTTAAAGTCCAAAATTAAATAAAAAGAGTTTATTACACTTTTTATACAAGAGGGTCATATTAAAACCGTTGATGACACGGGGTCGGCTGGGGTGCGAGGGAAATGCCTATTGGGCAACCTTACACCCCGGCACTCGAAGACCTTAGACGGCGTGCGGTAGTCGCTTTAAGTCCGACTGGGGTACTTAGTACCGCCGCCCTACAGAACACCGCCCCATAATAAACATCGCGTTGTGTTCCCCAAGGTAAGTAGGGTAGCCAGAGCTCACTGTACCCCTCCTCCCCTCACACCTTCCTAGCCTCCCCGCCCCTTCCCAGCCCTCCTACCTTCCCTTCAGGGTAGGCAGCGCGTGTGTGACACCCTTAGTGTTGCACACGTTCATAGACCACGGTGACAACTTCCCATCAGGCGGGCCGTGTGCTTGTCTGCCACCTAAGTAGTATAAAAAAATGATATTTATTTATTTATTTATTTATTTATTTATCACACGTAACAGATTACAACCAATAAGAAATATAAGTAGATACTACGAAACAATAGGATTAGAGTCCAGGTTCCATTCCACAAGAACGCGTGTTAGAAGTAATCCCTGTTAATGATTGTCATGTTCCCAGCATCAATACGGCGTCCTGTGCTGCAAGAGCTACTGCGTGGCGATCTGGACGGTGGGCTCCGTGCTCATGTGGGAACCCCACGCTGTGGGCCCCACGGGCAAGGCGTCCCCGGCCGGGGCCGCCTCCGTCATACTGTACTCCACTGTTGACGAGCTGGCCAACACGTTCAAGGCCAACGTCGAGAACCTGGGGGTTGAGCGTCCAGGAGATTATAAGTAAGGACGGTTTGGTTTTATGATCCTAGGAGGTAGGAAACGACGGTATCTCCCGTCCGAACTGAGCAGTCCGACTGGGGTAGTACCTCCGCCCTACAGAACAACGCGCACATAATAACCATCGTGTTGTGTTCCCCAAGGTAAGTAGGGGAGCCAGAGCTCACTGGAGGGATTGTGATGTCAGCGGAGAGACCAGTCTCCTGCGTTGTTACCTTCATCCCACCACTCTTCAGGGTCAGCAGCGCTAGTGTGACGCTCCTGGTGTTGCACACGTCCATAGACCACGGTGACCGCTTCCCATCAGTAGGGCGTGTGCTTGTCTACCACCTAAGTGGTATAGAGTGGTCTTCCAATTTATTTTGCAAACCCTCAGGGTCTCGATTCTGCTAAAGGCAAACCACTGTAATACCACTGACACTCTAAAAATGCTATTCAATTGTAGACCTTACCTTTATACAGTTAAAGTCTAAAATCAAATGAAAAGAATTCATTGAACTTTTTCATTCGCTCTACAAAATATCATTTGACTTTAGACTTTAACCTGATAACAATAAAGTCTATAATTAAATGGCATCTTTAGAGTGTCTGTGGTATATCAATGGTTTGTCTTTGTATGGTTCTCCAGGAAATTTTGCAAATTCCTAGTATCATGTGTATTTTGCAATGTCCTAGTTGCTTAGCCTCACCTTTCAACCTTCAGCTACACCATATCCGCCGTGAAGGTGTTCTGGGAGTACTCGAAGGCACCCCTCCCGGTAACGGCTCAGGGCGCGGTGCCGGATGAGGGCTACGAGTGGAAGGTGCTCACCGCCTACGTGGAGACGGCCCGCGGGAGGACCATACTCAGGGGGAGCCGGCCTACGGACTTGACGAAGTAAGTTGTTCTTGGATTCCTTTTTCTTCTTGGGGTGCCATCTTTTCAACGAAGGTTGGCGATCGATTAAGGCAACTTGGATCTTCGATACTGCAGCTCTGAAGAGAGAACGGGAGCGATCGGAAAAAATGATCATCGGACGGGACTTGAACTTGTGACCAGTCCCTTACAGGGGGAATGCTCTGGTCAACTGAGCTACCGGACCCATTCTAGATGCTCGAAATGAATTAGGGTCCGTTCACACAGACCGGCTCGGAGAGCATCGGCGCGCATTTTTCTTTTCACACTGACAAATGATTTTCATAATGACAAAAGCAGTGCAGATGCAAAAATAAACCTTACTACAAATACTAAAAACTCTGATTTCAACGTGATCAGAATCTGCTCTCCTCTCCGAGCCGGTCTGTGTGAACGAACCCGAAAGAAGGGAACCGCGTAACTCGTAGCAACCCTGTACCTACTAGTCTCCCCCCCCCCAGGTTCACCCGCGACGCCCTGCTGCAATCAGCGGCGGGTGCAGTGGTGGGGTGCTGCATGTCGAAGGTCCGGCGCCCTCACCTGTGGTCGCGTCGTACGGTGGACGAGGTCATGGCGAGCGGTGCACAGCTGTTCTCTGCGTCACTGGGTACTCTCGGCTACGAGTTCCGCCCTGGAGAGGACGTGCTGCTGCCTCTGCAGGTAACTTGCTCCTCCTGCCACCCCCCCTCCAAGTCAGACCCAACGAGGAGTTCTCGTTCCCACACTTATGTATGGTAGTGAATGTTGGGTGTGGCAGAAGAAGCATGAAAGTAGATTGAATGCTGTGGAAATGAGAAGTTTGAGAAGGATAGCTGGAGTGAGGTTGATGGACCGAGTGAGGAACAGTGTGATAAGGGAACCTTGTGGTATGGTTGAAGATGTAGTGACCAAGATAGAGAAAGGGATACTTAGATGGTTCGGACATGTAGAGCGGATGAATGAAATAGATATATGAGGCGAGGGTGAATGGGCAACCCGGTAAAGGCCGACCTAGGCATACACCTAATCAGATCCAGGACGTTTTGGAGAAAGGCCAGGTCAAGAGTACCCGCAACCGGCGTGCGTGTATGAAAACAATTATGGAAGTTGAAGAAGCGAAAGGAGTATAGTCAAGATCGTAGCAAGTGGAAAGATGTTGTCTGCCTACCCCAATGGGAAAAAGGCGTGATCTGTAGGTATGTAAGTAGAACATGACGGTATCTCCGACTGGAGTTCTACCTTCGCCATATAGAACACCGCGGTCATAATAACCGTCGTGTTGTGTTCTAACGGTAAGTAGGATAACCAGAGTTCTCCAAACCCCCACCCACGCCCCTGGTGTTGCGCACCTTCGCTTTACTTCTCATCAGGTGGGCCGTGTGCTTGTCTGCCACTTAGGGTATAAATTTTTGTGCAAATAAAGTGATTTGTCTGAAGGTCCTGAAACGTTTCGTGCTGGGAGTGAACTACGTGCGGTACGACCTGCAGGAGATCTACACCGGCAAGCTGGAGCAGAGGGAACACGCCGACATCACCGTCAGGTACCGCCCAGGAGCCCTACCACGACCTTAGGAGGTAGGACACGACGGTATCTCCCGTCCGAACTGAGCAGTCCGACTGGGGTAGTACCTCCGCCCTACAGAACACCGCCACATAATAACCAGCGTGTTGTGTTCCCCATGGTAAGTAGGGTAGCCAGAGCTCACTGTACCCCTCCTCCTCCTACCACTTCCTAGCCCTCTCCCCTTCCCTTCAGGGTAGGCAGCGCATGTGTGACACCCTTAGTGTTGCACACGTCCATAGGCCACGGTGACCGCTTCCCATCAGGTGGGCCATGTGCTTGTCTACCCTAAACCTCTGCCAAATCCTCCTCAATCCCCGATCCGTCAATCCTCCATTCCCTTCAGGGCCAGCAGCACGAGTATGACGCCCCTGCTGTTGCTCACGTCCATAGGCCACGGTGACCGCTTCCCATCTAGTGGGCCGTGTATTCCATGTCCATGAAAATTCGCAATGAGGTCGACAAAGAACTAAAGTTACCGACATAGCTCGTAGAATTAGCAAGCTGAAGTTGCAATGGGCTGGCCACATCTATCGAAGGACTAATGGCCGGTGGAGCAAACGAGTCCTAGCTCCACTCTAGGACTTAGAACCGGCAAACGGAAGGTGGGACGTCCCCCAGCCAGATGGACCGATGACCTGAAAAAGTTAGCTGGGATGGACTGGATGCGGAAGGCGGAGAATCGGGTGGTATGGCGTACATTGGGAGAGGCCTATGTCCAGCAGTGGACGTCGACAGGCTAATTGATTGATTGATTCCATGTCCAGGAGTGCCCTGGAGCGCTTCTTCGAGAGCTTCACGCACGGCATCCTGTGGTCGGTTCCTCACGCGGTGGCCGTGTGGCGGGTGGACGGGAGCCCCGCCTTCTACATGATGGAGCCCCACGCCTGCGGGCCCACCGGCCTCAGGGTCGATGGACAGGTACGGCACCCCTTGACTTGCTATCGGTAGGAAGAGAGGACGTTATTATAGTCCTATCAATATTATTTATTAAATTTTGATGTCTAGATTTAAAGGAATACATCCTGCAAGTTTATTAATTCCACATATTCATGAATTCCACAAAATCATTAATGCCACATATTCGTCAATTCCACCATGTAAAAATTCATTAAATCTCACAAATTGATTCTCCCACTACGACCTTCCATCCTTCAATTTAATCAATCCTGCAAACTCATTAATCACACACCTTCATCAACCACACAAATTCCTTAATCCCACCAACTTCCTTTCCACCAGGACGACGGGGCTGCTTGCGTCCTCACTTTCACGTCCGCCAAACTGATGGCGTATGGGTAAGTAATATTTTATGAAACCCTTCCAATGAAACTTCTGCCTAACCCAATAGGCCACTCAGACCTTAGAGGTCACATAACGATCTTCGTCCTCCATGAGCGTAGACCTAGGAGTAATAAGTGAAGCCGCCTGTCACTCTAGCAGAAAAAGACTGCGGCAGTAACGACCCCATATTTCGAGGGCACTGTCCAATCACTGCACTGATCCGTCAATCCTCCATTCCACTCCAGGGTCAGCAGCGCGAGTATGACGCCCCTGCTGTTGTTTACGTCCGCGTCCATAGGCCACGGTGACCGCTTTCCATCAGGTGGGCCGTGTGCTTGTATGCCACCTATATGGTATAAAAAAAATACCCAGCTTTTTGGCAGTAACTGGACCCTCAGCCTAGAGCTGAGGGTCGGAGTAACAGTTACACCGGTTTATTCCCCATTACTCCCCCAGGTACCTACAGAACGTACCAGTGGTGGAGCGTCCCAAGCACTCCTTCCACCTCTACTCGATGTCCATAATCGTGCAGCCCATCAAGAAGCTGGGAGGGCTTGATCCTCCCATCGTGCAGCAGAAGACGGCGCCTCCTGGGGTCACGCTGGTACCTGCCACTAGTAAGGTAAGGGATCATATTCGTCAGATTTAGGTCAAATTTTGGTATAGGGGTAGATTGTATTAGATCTCGAGACATAGGCTATGTTTGATCGCGATAACCGACATCCACGCGGGCGAAGCCGCGGGCAAAAGCTAGTGTAATATAAATACCTACATAAATTTCAATGTAACTTACCTTTTATTCTTCATTCCAGTTGATAGATTGAATACTTTTTTGGCTCATGTTTAAAAAATAATGTTTTACAAATTGATTTACTAAGAGTTTTATCACTTTTGAAAACAAAACAACACGCGCTATTTAGCGGCACGACCAACTTTTACTAATTGACAAATGAGAATGACAATATTTGTCAGTTTTGTCATGTTAAAAATATACAGTGTTGCCAGATAATTGATTAAAATTCTCCCAATAACTCTCAAAACTTAGGTGTTTCTTAAAAAACCCTCTAAAATGTACGTTATAAAGGACGAAACCCTCCCCCCCCCCAGGTGGGCGTGGACGGGTCCAAGCGCCGCGCGCTGGAGAAGGACCGCGCGCACCCGCCCGGCAGCGCCACCTGCCTGGACGCGCAGCGCGCCGCCGAGCGCGCCGACAAGGAACACGCCAAGCTCAAGGGTCAGCCTCCTCAGTTCCTAATTCCCCCCACTCCCCCTCCGAAAAGTCTGAAAACGGACCCTGTGCTCCGCGGTGAAAACTTTAGCGGAGAAATCACCATAAAAAATGTTTCTTCCTACATAAACGTACTCTTTTTGATCTATTTCTACCATACCATAACGTTCCCTTGAGCCTTCAGCATAAAACTCTCCCCCATAGGACAACGCAACACGAGCGGCTGGCTCGTCCTGACCGACGGTAGCCAGTTCATGTCCGCCGGCCACTCCATCGCCTGCAAGAAGTTCCCGTACGCCTCCAGGGGCAACCAGGTAATATGTTAACTGAATATAATCATTCATTTATCAAATTTAACAGAAATTAAAATACTACGATGTTGGATTCTTTGGCGTAGTGGTAGTGAACGCGGCCGCTGCGCAGGAGGCACGGGTTCGATCCCCGCTCAGTGCAAATATTTGTATGCATGAATATGGGTATTTGCATTGGTCTGGGCGTGCCTGGGAGAGCACGTTAAGCCGTCGGTCCCGGTTGCCATATAAACATCTATGGCAGTCGTTATGGGTATTTGGAGCCCTAAAAAATAACGGTCTAGCTGCAATGCTTCGATATCGCCTAATGTCACCATTGGGTTGTGAAGGTCAGATGGCAGTCGCTTCACGGAAAATATCGAGGTCCAGCCAAATCCGCAGTTAAGACTGGTAAAGCGGACCCCAGACTCCGAGGTGAAAGCTTTGGATGCGACTGGGATTAACGCTAGATCGAAGGGAATATGGGGTTCTTTAAAAAAGGCATTTAAAGGTTTTTACAGGGTCACCACGGTGACCGCTGCTCAAATGGCCAATGTGCTTATCCGCCACTCTCGTGGTTTTTTTTCTCTCTCAGGCCGTAGCATGCTCAGTAATGGCAGTAGCCATGTCTCGAGTAGAAGACATCTGCCGCTGGACCACTGGCACCCTGAACCAGATCCTGGAGAGCGGAGAGCAGCTCTACGAAGACAGTTACCTGCACTTCAAGCCACCTGAAAGGATATTGCCTATGGAACAGGTAATGTCGAACTTTTAGGCGATAAGCAGACGGCGGTCAAAATGACCGCGACGCACTCTTATATGTACGAATATATAAGGTGCATTTGTCCGCGCAATAACTCATGTAGCTTGTCAGACATACGCGGGCTAAATGCGATCTAATGACAGTAATAATAAGAGAGAGTCGCGGACATTTTGACCGCCCTGCACCTCTGTCAGACTATCGCCTTAGGAGTCACAGGAGAGAGAGGTTTGGTGTTTTAGAAGGTGAAATACGAGCCAATGATGATGAGATAGGAGGTTCTAAGAAGTATAGGGAGGGGGGAAGGATCTGTACTTAACAGCTCGAATTTTCTTTCGAATCGAGTTCGTAACGTGTGCGATAGAAATTATATGAGATTTATGTACAGTTCCTTTTACGCACGATAGGGGCACTGTACAAATTTCATACAATTTTTGTCGCACACGTTACGAACTCGATACGAAAGAAAATTCGTGCTCGCCCCACAGGCCGCTGGATTAGGTTCATAAAGACTGGGAAGCAAATCTTTCTAGCCTGCCAGGGGCTGAAGCCGGTGCCCTCATCTGTAGCTGCCGTCATGTCCATGACATCTTAGCCTGCCATACTGAATATGTGAAAAAACTCCATTGCCATTTGTGGAATTTTGGAGAATTTCGCACATGGCCAGGTACCTCAGTTGGTCAGAGTATTCCTCTTGACTGGTCATGGGTTCAAGTTCCGTCCTAAATGTTCACTTTTACCGATCTATGCAGTTCTGTTATGGTTTGTTCTTGTGGGCAGATCCTGCGCAAGTTCTACACGCCGGGCAACTGCGTGTGCCGCGTGGTGGTGTACCAGGCGCGCCAGAAGGGCAAGGTCAGCAGCGACCTGGAGGACAAGGTATGGACCTCCCTGATCCCTGATGTTCTTTCTAGGGCTCCTCAGTGTCTATTTAGCTATCGTTATATTTAGTGGTGACCCCCCATTCTTGATTTGACCTTTAGCTATCAGATGAAGTGAAGTCATATTGATGTGACCGATATAAAAATTCAACATTTTGCAAATTGCGGTTCTTGGTTGTGGTCAAATAACAGTACCGACATAACTAAAGAATATGATAATTGTTCCAGTTGAACGAGTTCTTCACAGAAGAGAAGGCAGGAGTGCTGGTGGCCGGCAAGGGAGACTTTGCTGTGGCGCTGTTCAAGACTCCCAGAGGTACCCACATAACTTTATGTCCTCACGCTTTTTTTGAATGCGTCTCGTTGCGCTGCATTAATTTCGACGGCCTATTATGGGGTAGCGGTAGTGCATTTCAAATGTTGCGATAGGGGGCGCGGATTTCATATTTTATATCACGATACACGATAATATTAGGTCGAATGCAGATGGCGGGGAAGGCGGTCAAAATGACCGCGACGCACTCTTATTTGTACGAAATTAAGGTTGCATTTGTCTGCGCGATAGTTCCTGTCACTTGTAAGACATACACGGGCTAAATGCGATCAAAGTCAATGTTAATGTTAGTAATAATAAGAGTGGGTCGCGGTCATTTTGACCGCCCCGCGCCTCCATTTGCTTATCGCTTAAGGTTCCGTTCACACAGACCGGCTCGGAGAGGAGAGCAGATTCTTATCACGTCGAAAACAGAGTTTTTGGTACTTGTAGTAAGGTTTATTTTTGCATCTGCACTGCTTTTGTCATTATGAAAATCATTTGTCAGTGTGAAAAGAAAAATGCGCGCCGATGCTCTCCAAGCCGGTCTGTGTGAATGGACCCTTAATGTTCGTAGATAGAATGTTTTCGTAAGTACCACAACGTGTTACCAAAGCGTGTGTGTGTGTGTGTGTGCGCAGGGTTCTACATGTTCGACGCGGCGGACCGCGACCGCTACGGGCGCGCCGTGGCGCCGCCGTGTGTCGGCCACGCGCGCGCCTGCTTCTCGCAGTACCCCAACGTGAGTACACACACCCTCCCCCCCCCCCTCCCCCCCTCACCATACCAGCCCCGTAGACCATGGGCGTTGGTTATGTCTGAAACTGAAAACCGCACTCCATCTCGGGTGTAAAAGTGATCCAAAAGGTATTTCTTCGCACCCCGGCTGAGCCAAGCTATCTCCAGCTTGGAGCTGATCCCTTTGAATTTGGGAACCATATTGTCTCCGTCTTGCCCCACAAAAAGGGAGGCAACCACCTCAGCCTAGTTCTTCTGGGGCTCCAGGCGGCTCCAACCGTCACCAAGCCTGTGCTCAAGAACCTCCGAAGCCTAAGTAAACTGCGCCAGGGGAGTTCTGAAAAATCTCTCCTGGACCTGTTCCGCCGCCTCCTTCTAGAGCATTACTTGCTCACCGAAGACCCGAAGCCTGAATACAGCGTACTGAATTAATCATTTATATTCTCCAGGTTAAGTCGTTGTGTGAGAAGCTAGGCCCCAACATAGCGCCAGTGGTGATCGAGGAGACAGACGAGCAGACAGATGATAAAGAAGTGAGTGGAACCGATAAATAATTGTTTAGATTTCTTCGACCCAAATTTGACCACAAGTTCCTGTTTTTTTTATAGTCGATAGGCCTAAGTTTAACCACTATATCACCCTGATGTGGTCGACGATGGAGCACGCTTGCCTAGAAGTAACCTGTTCACTCTAGATTTAAAGAATCCCTGGTTATAGCTTTCCGGAAACACAGACTCGGCCAGGGCATACCCAGTCCTTAGCAGTACGCATGATGAACACTCCCCTGTACAGAATCTGTTAGACTGAAATCAAACTATGGATATATCTACTGGGAAATAATTATTGGACTTGCTGTGCCGGCGATGGGTCGAAAGCAGACGGCGAGGCAGGGCGGTCAAAATGACCGCGACGCACTCTTATTTGTACGATAATAAGCTTGCATTTCGTCCGCACAATAGCTCCTGTCACTTGTCAGGCATACGCGGGCTAAATGCGATCTATACTCAACACAAAATAAAAGGCCCGTTTTGACGTTTGTTCTCGTGGCGTAACTAGTTATGTACCTATACGATTCGGTATTCGATACTCAGGATGAATCGAATCCAGTTTGCATGGGGATTTAATCGATTTGAATATGTATGTAAACTGCATTGGATTAAAGTTCTGATTAGAAAAAATTGCTTAACCTTTGATTTTGTAGGTGTTTTAAAACAATACAATTTTATTAAAGGTCAATTTACTTATACCTACTTAATATTTTTTTTACAATAACATTCACTCAATCACAAAAACAACAAGAATAATTAAATCAGTCTTCAGAATCTAAACACAAGTATTAAAATAAATAAAAATAAAAGTGCGCGTCGGGCTTGAAAAAAAAAAATCTTACTCGATATTTTCTTTCCTTAACTGATTATTAATAGTCTGTGGACTACATGAAAAAATCGCTATGCACAGCACTTAGCCGAGTGGGCGGTACCTGTTAATGAAAAATGTAATTATCTTTAGAACATTTCAATTGATAAAAAATTAAGAACTTCATGGGCACGAACTGTCAAAGTGGGCCTTTTATTTTGTGACAACTATAATGACATTAATAATAAGAGTGCGTCGCGGTAATTTTGACCGCCCCGCCCCGCCCGTCGGTTTGCCTTGAGGTTTCAATTATTTTACACCACTCCAACTCCAACTCCACGCCTGTCCATCCAAATATAACCTTCAGAGAATCTTCGTTTCAGGTAAAGACTATACAAGCGCCAGCAACGGATGCTACTAAACCTGCTGATGAAAAGAGTTCTAAAGCGTCTTCTAAAACGGAGGTGAGTGACTGTCCCTCACACGGTGACTTCATCCTAAGGCAGGTGTAAGTAACTGGAGTGCGGAACCTCCACGCGGTGAAGACGGCAGCGCTTCCCATTCCCACGGGAGACGCTGCTGCCACAGGCAAATGCCGGCTGAGGATGAAATGGCCTTTTAGAAGGCTGCTCCGAGGCGTCAACATGTCCTTCTGACTACCAGAGGGTATAGTGGAGACGAGAGAGTGGAGAGGAGACGAGGTCTTGGGTTCGATCCCAGGTTCACCATGGCACACACCAATGACTTTTCGATGCTTTTCGAAGTTATGTGTGTATTTATCGCAGGTTTATAAGTGCCCGGTTAATGGCAATAGGCTACCTATTACATTGGGACCTAAACATAAACTGGCGAAATTTGGGTGCTAGCACCTCTCTGCCTACCCCTTCGGGGATATAGGCGTCTAGGTATCCAGGTCTAACTACAGAACTTGGATATCGCCAGTGCGTTGTGGAGCTCAGATACCAGTCGCTTCACGTAACATATCGAAGTTTGGCTGCTTTATAGAATGAATGGCAAGCACTTATAGATTTTTTCTCCTTGTCCAGGTACATTTCGAAGAGCCAGCTAGTTTCGCCATCTACGGCATGGACGTGACCACTTTGCGAAGACTAAATCGGCACGAACGTTAACCGATCATTCTGTCGCACTCACGCTTCCCATAGGAACACAGGTGTCTTTGGAACGTAGCTCTTATGTCTGGCGGGTTTAGATTCATTTTTCTTTGTACTCAAATTGATATGTGAATGGCAGTATTTTTTTGAGGTTAACTTCTTATGGCGCGAAAGTGTGTTGGCGAAACATACTTGACTTGTTTGTATGTTAGCACACGTTTTTTTTTAGTGTTTTTGCATTATATTCCTGTGTTACCCCAATATTTTGCATTATATTTCTGTGTTACCCCAATATATTGCATTATAATTATTTCTGTTTTACCCCAATAGGTATCTTGCGTTATATTCTTATGTTACCCCGATATTTTGCATTATATTCCTGTTTCGCAGAATATTTTTCCTGTTACCCTTTTTGTTATTTTTTTAAGAATAAATATGGTAAGCGCTGTTTGCGACTGGCGATGATCCGTTTGTAATGTAATGTTCTGGTCAAGCCACATTTCGTTGATAAATTGTAAGTTACAGTTTCAATAAAAAAATAAATTTTAAATTTGAGTTTTATTCTGTATCTCTTAGCTGTAGCGCAAGGCTTCCGCCACCCAGTAGCCTGTTCTTAACATAAAAAGCCTGTCATATTCCAGATCGGCGACAGCGTCAGATGCCGAGCTGTCGATGTTACCGGCGTCTAGACCCATAGCTGTGGCTGTCACCGGCGTCTAGACGCTGAGCTGTCGATGTAACCGGCGTCTAGACGCCGAGCTGTCGATGTTACCGACGTCTAGACGCTGAGCTGTCGATGTTACCGGCGTCTAGACGCCGAGCTGTCGATGTTACCGGCGTCTAGACGCATAGCTGTGGCTGTCACCGGCGTCTAGACGCTGAGCTGTCGATGTAACCGGCGTCTAGACGCCGAGCTGTCGATGTTACCGGCGTCTAGACGCATAGCTGTGGCTGTCACCGGCGTCTAGACGCTGAGCTGTCGATGTAACCGGCGTCTAGACGCCGAGCTGTCGATGTTACCGGCGTCTAGACGCATAGCTGTGGCTGTCACCGGCGTCTAGACGCTGAGCTGTCGATGTAACCGGCGTCTAGACGCCGAGCTGTCGATGTTAACGGCGTCTAGACGCCGACCTGTACGATGTTACCGGCGGCGTCTAGACGCCGAGCTGTCGATGTGACCGGCGGCGTCTAGACGCCGAGCTGTCGATGTTACCGGCGTCTAGACGCCGACCTGTACGATGTTACCGGCGGCGTCTATACGCCGAGCTGTCGATGTTACCGGCGGCGTCTAGACGCCGAGCTGTCGATGTTACCGGCGGCGTCTAGACGCCGAGCTGTCGATGTTACCGGTGTCTAGACACCGACCTGTACGATGTTACCGGCGGCGTCTAGACGCCGAGCTGTCGATGTTACCGGCGGCGTCTAGACGCCGAGCTGTCGATGTTACCGGCGGCGTCTAGACGCCGAGCTGTCGATGTTACCGGCGGCGTCTAGACGCCGAGCTGTCGATGTTACCGGCGGCGTCTAGACGCCGAGCTGTCGATGTTACCGGCGGCGTCTAGACGCCGAGCTGTCGATGTTACCGGCGTCTAGACACCGACCTGTACGATGTTACCGGCGTCTAGACGCATAGCTGTGGCTGTCACCGGCGTCTAGACGCTGAGCTGTCGATGTAACCGGCGTCTAGACGCCGAGCTGTCGATGTTAACGGCGTCTAGACGCCGACCTGTACGATGTTACCGGCGGCGTCTAGACGCCGAGCTGTCGATGTTACCGGCGGCGTCTAGACGCCGAGCTGTCGATGTTACCGGCGGCGTCTAGACGCCGAGCTGTCGATGTTACCGGCGGCGTCTAGACGCCGAGCTGTCGATCCTGCCTGTCAGAAATCTGCGCAATAAAAATAAACTAATCCTTCCTTGTTATCGGCTTAAGAAAGTTAGTGGTTCTTTTAGGGGGGAAGGTATACGTTTTTACAATAAATTGCCTGAATCGGTCCTTGGTATGCCTGACAATAAATTTAAAACATTTGTTAAGGCCACCTTATGCAAAAAAGCATACTATAGGACTGCTGATTACCTTGAAGACAAAAATGTCTGGCTTGAGCATGGTGCAGGCCCCTCCTAGAATGCTAAAGTGCTACAACTACATAATGCTGTAGTTGTGGCATTTGCCTACTACAATATATTGATATTGTGGTAGGCACGCGACCTTTCTTGCTATTTTTTTGACATTTTCAATTATTTTATTGTTTAACTTCGGTTAAAATTTATTATATTTTTTTTTATATACCTTTATTTATATTGACACGAGACAAAATGTACATTCGTCCATATTTAGTCTTAAGATATCTATGTATAACCTGACGTCTTAAAATGCAGCAGTGGAGTTTGTTGCGCCGTTTCTTCTCCACTAGCGCCTAGGAAGCGGTGGTAAACTTAGTATTAAGTAGTTTTTGACGTCAAAAAGATGTAATTACGTTACACTATTTTGAAAAATAAAGAAATTGAAATTGAAATTGAAAGTTACCGGCGGCGTCTAGACGCCGAGCTGTCGATGTTACCGGCGGCGTCTAGACGCCGAGCTGTCGATGTTACCGGCGGCGTCTAGACGCCGAGCTGTCGATGTTACCGGCGGCGTCTAGACGCCGAGCTGTCGATGTTACCGGCGGCGTCTAGACGCCGAGCTGTCGATGTTACCGGCGGCGTCTAGACGCCGAGGGCTTTTACTGGCACAACACGTTATCAATACCTTATGTAGGTACTTATTATACTTGTGTTTTCTGTTTAGGCAAAAGGTAGTTGGTATAAAGATAAAACGTATGGGATATTGAACTTTATTGCATAGAAAATAAAATACAGATTCAACTTATTCTATTTGTCGTTGATTCATCAATAAAATGCATTTATTCGTCAATCGGGTCCGGAACATGGTGAAAACGTGGTGAGTCTCATTCGGTTCCCAAGTTTACGGATGTACGTATCATAGTAGCCGCTTAATTTTAATAATAATTGTTATGTTTACAGGAATACACAGGATTTTATGCACGGATTTCGATCGGGTAGGGGCAAATTTTATTTAATAGATATTTTTATGGGCAATAAGGGCCAAATGTACAGATTTTTGTCTAGGAAGAAAGGCACATAACGTCGGTAAAATGGGATAATTTGGGATCAAGAGGTGAACAGGAATAAAATGGTTATACTCCTTTATTTAACGTTTGACAGTTCATTTTTCATCAAATAGTTATGTCCAAAAGCGTGAATTAGGCAGTGAATACATTAGATCCCAACACTAGAGGTAAAATGTTACTGTTTTTGTTGAGCGAGTGAATTTTCGTATATTTTAATTCAATCGAGACATTTAAAGCATTTTAGTGTTTAGAATGGATTATAAATAGGGTGACTACATATCATTATTATAGAATCGCTGAAAGAATGCGTTCCTGACAGGTTGTGAGCGAACGGGCGATGTAACTTTGAACCTGGTGTACAATTTACGGCAAAATTTTAAATATCGTTTATTGACCTTATTAACGAGAGATAACATTAAAAATTTAATTACTGTGCCAATTTACAATACACAGATTAAATTTGGGCTAAAATGATTAACAATTAATAAATTAAAAATATAAAATCAATCGTTTTTAAAAGTCATACCACGTCAAACTGCGCTGTTTCATGGTTATGTCAACTGTTCGCTTTCATAGTGATGAGACAAAATAACAATGCAATTGTAACCGCATATTTTAGTAATCTTAATAATAATAATCTATTGGTTGAAAAATATAAAATAGAACGTTATAATTTTATAATGTGTAATTTTCTAATAAGCGCCTACTCAAGCTAATAGAAAGAATTAATCATAGGTATTTTTATATTGAATGAAATGAATATGATTTTTTTTATTATTATTTCAGGTAATAACCCATCATTACAATTAATAATCACATAAAATTACATAAAATTAAATAAGAATAAAGCAAAATTAAAAATTAAAAATTGGAAAAACAAATAGGGCAGATAGATAGCCAAATTAAAATAAAATTAAAATTAAAATGAAATCAAGTTGTCACAATTGCTGACTGTGATTATTATTATGTTATTGTAAGTTGGGAACAGGTTTAGAGAACGGTTCTAGGTACAAGTTATTTATTGTACATAACTAGTCATGACGAATTGACATGTGTCAGGAACGCATAGTCTCAGCGGCCAAACTATAGGTGTATAAATATTTTTTTGACCCAACATTAAAAAGTTTACTTTTACAATTCATGCAACAGTTACGTTCTAAAGCCGCTGTCAAACGTTAAATAAATGCTTGGAAGGAGTATAGCTACTTGAAATTTTGTAAAAGAAATGAAAAAAAAATTAAAATGATAAATTCATTCCTATTTACCTCTCGATTCTTTTTACCCCGTTTTACGGTATACAGGATTGCATTCAAGTAGGGGGGGGGGGGGGGGGGGTGAAAGATATAGCACTTGGATTGATCAAAGTAGTTAATGGGCAGTTCCAACCCTCCCCCCCCTTCTACCACTTGCATTGGTACTTAACAGCATAGCAAAACATTATAGCTTTTAACAGCAACGCTTAAATTTTTTACAATTTACTTGCAAGTTTTATCAGATCATAGGATTTTTCACTGAAATGGCACAAATTTTCAATTTGTTGTTATATTTATAGAGAGGGAGGGGGGAGGTTCAATGTGTCCAATAGCTGCTATCTATGTGATATTAATTCGTCCCCACTACATTATTCCTCCTCCCTCCTCTTGATATAAGTCTAAAGGGGGGGGGGCGGTCAATATGACCAATCGCCCCTATCAATGTGATATTAATTTCCCCACACTACATCATTCAACATGTTCCCAAAACCTACCACAGCCGATACAGAATACCTAATATTAAGCTTAGCAACATAGTAAATAAAAGGGGTCCATTTTCCGTCAGTCCATATTTACACGAGTCGCACTTCTTGGGCGGGCAGGGGGGTGGGACCGGGGGAGGGGGTGGGCACGGCTTGAGTTTCTCTTTGGCGCAGGGGTCGCAAGCCGAAGGGGGAGGGATAAACTTCTGCGGCCCTGGGCATGGTTGACATTGTGGGCATTGCTGGCACTGTGGGCATTGCTGGCACTGTGGGCATTGTTGGCACTGTTGGCACCGTGGGCACTGTTGGCACTGTTGACATACCAGAAAAACGATTAGTATTGTGGCGATACCACATATACCCAGCTCCATCTAGTGACATCACTACGAACTACTTCAATACTACAACTACGTCACTACAATCCTGAATCGCCAAAGTGAAGTTCGCGCGCTGGTACAGCATATATACAAGATCCCAACGATAACCGTTGGTCGGGCGGCCCGCCAGGCGTGATCACCTTGCCTGGTCGGAGGATCCTGCCTTTGTGTTGGAGAGACGTCACATCCCGTTCCTCCACAGTATGCTAACTTTTAGTATAAATGTATTGTTGTTTTTATTATCTGCTAATAAATTTAATGTAAGTTACAAATGACTTTTACTTTTTAGCATGAGTGTACACATTTAACAACTGACTATTCGCTAAATAGCCATTCTGCTATATAGACCATCTGATAGTCGGACTTTTTTTTATGTCGGACACGTCAACATGACTTCACCTCGCCTGATGGTAAGCTAAAGGCAAAATCTCTGGAATGGGAGTCACCATTGTAAACACCGATAGTGCCACAATGGTGGCTCTCAGCTTGACGGCCCCATCAAATGCTTTTTCACGCCCCGATTAAAGGACCCGGGACTGTAGGAGGAAGGAAACACATGCGCTGGTAAAGAATTCCAGGTTTTGATGGTGCGGCAAAGAAAAGAGGCACCGAACCGAACGTTTTGCTACATGGACTTTGTGCTAGTTAGACTTAATGCTCTTTAGACGTTTCGCGATGTTGGTCATTCAGCTGCATAGACCTTCTGATCAGGAGGGAGTTCACCTGAGTGAACCACAAACACAATTGATATCGGTGGAAGCCAACATCTTGGACTATTAGCATTATTACATATTATTAGTTAGGTTGTGAAGGTCAGATGGCAGTCGCTTCACAGAACATATCGAAATCCCGACCCTGACTGAGTCGGAAATAGGCTTGGAGGAAGAGAATACTGTAATGTGGAGTACTTGTTAGTATAGCAACAAGCCACATGGAGAGCCTCGGAGCAGCCCTCTAGAGGGTAACTCCTACCGCGGCCAGATTTGCCGCAGGCAGCAGCGTCTCCTGTGACGAGTATTAGGTATATCCCTCACACCACAGCTGATCCCGGTTCATCTACGGTTTTAAGATAGCCCGCTGGCAAGGACTCTGCTCTAGAGGCAACCGTGACAGTGATAGGATGAAGAAGCATATAAGACGTTTCGACTAACCAGCTGGCAGCAATCATCCCTGAACGGTGGTAGCCCGAACAGCTGAGGTTTGAACGCCAGGAAGTCCGGGAGCACCATCGTCGCCTGCTCCGCGTGCTCCCGCTCTAGCTTGTGATGTGGGGTTAGCACGACCTGCAAACATTTTGCTTTCAGGGCTACAATGTTCTATTTGAAAATCTTGAATCCTTCTGGCTTCTGCTAGATTTTTGAATTCTTTTAGCCGCTATTGGCCAACCAAATCTAGCAGGAAACTAGGGCCTCGATTCTGCTAAAGGCAAACCACAGTCATGCCACTGATACTCTAAAAAATGCTATTTAATTGTGGACTTTACCGTTATACAGTTAAAGTCTAAAATTAAATGAAAAGAATTTATTAAGCTTTTTCATTCGCTCTACTAAACATTATTTAATTTTAGAGTTTAATCTGATGAAAGTAAAGCCCAAAATTAAATGGTATAGGCCCAGAATGGACCAGGGGTAGTAGGACTTAATGCCCTCGATAGTACAATGGGCATAAGCGTAAAGTTTACATAGGCTGGGATAAGCCTCTATCGCCTCATTTCGCCGTTAATATGTGTGAAACAAGAACAGTTACCTGCATGCCAGCTGCTACCCCCGCTTTAAGGCCGGTTGGAGAATCCTCGAAGACCAGACACTGAAATTTGGATACAAAGATCTTATTTAACACGCTTTCACTAACTTTCTATGTATTGTGGGTAGTAGTTATGTAACAACAGGTTTGAACATGATTGTCGGATTAAATGGAAATACCTACTGAAAATTTGTAAAGAACTGATTACAATAAAAAAATGCCCTCCTTTCTTCGGCAGTCAGGTAAAAATAGAATAAATAAATCAAAATTTTAAAAAATTCAAGTCTAATGTTAAATTTAAAATTTTTTTCCTTGCCTTCTAAATATCTTTTTTTCTTCATAAATTTGGTGTTATGATTGCATTACCTGGGCTGGGTTAGGCTGATCGCAGAACCTTTCAGCCGCTGCTAAGAACAAGTCGGGGTGCGGCTTGCCGCGGCAGACACCGGGATCCGTAGCAGTTACCTGTAAGCCAAGTAATCGTCTGGTGGTGAACCTATATGCCTAATTTAAAGCTATGGGGAGTATTTTTTCAGAAACCCAACACGAATGGCCCCCGCATTTTTTCTACACCATGCGTGAAGCGTCAAAGTCTTCATTATATTCAGTCCGTCAATGGACGTTACCCCGCTGGATGGTAAAAAGCTAGGATGAAGTTGAGAAAATACGGGTCATCATTCCAGATACCATCTGTCCTACTAACATATCCACTGCAGAATATTCATCTCCTTGATACTCCTACTTGTGACGCTCCAACAAAGGCCACGTAGGCAGCCGTGATGTGACAGATCTCATGATAGTTGACAGGAAGAGCTAATTCAAAGATGTATTCGCCTGGAAAAGTCACTAGGTAGTAGGTACATAATGTAATGTATACCACGTGGTGAAATACTTGGAAGATCTCCGGTTTGGCTTTAGCATGAGCTAGCACTTGTTCCCTGGTAGAGTTGGTGGCCAGGGCGACTGGTACCTGGCATTCATGCAGGTGATTCAGAAGACGTTCTGCTCCTAAAATAGATAAAATAAAGATTCAGTTGTTTTTAAAATAAGCAGGTATTAAATTGATACCATTTGCCCAATACTAACTCGTGTTACGCCGTTTGGTTTGAAAAATGCCACTAGTAACTTCAATTTTATGGATCTAGCTGAAATTTGGCACAGGGATATGTTATAGTGAGGCTCACTTATACCATAGACCAGTGTTTGGTATATTATAATAAATGTAACATGGCAACACTTGTTAAAGAGAATAAACCAGTTGATACTGTGACAGCATGGCCGATGCAGTATATTATTTATAAACCTGTTTAACCCAACATAACATGGTGTCAGGTGTGGGGTAAAACAAAAAGAAAACAATAATGCCGAAAGAAGAATCAACTCCTGGTTTGCGAGAACCAATTGCCAATGTTTATTCGGCATTGCAACAACCGGCCGCCATGAGTGAACAAGGGACGCTGTCGATGAATTGGCGTGAGTGGAAAACTTCATTTGATTATTATTTAATAGCAGCTAACAAAGAAAACTGCACGTCGCGCGAAAAGTGCGCATTATTCTTACATGTAATCGGTAAATACGGGCGAGAAATACTGGAAGAATTGGACTTGGATGAGGGTTCAAAGTCCAATTATGATACCTTAGTGTCAGAGTTTAAACGGCATTGTGACCCGGCAAAAAACGTTAACTATGAGCGCCATATTTTTTTTGAAATAATGCAAAATGACGACAGTTTTGATAAATTTTACGCGAAATTGAAGATACAAAGTAAGTTATGTGAGTTTGGTGTTTTAAACAAGAGTTTAATGGTCACACAAATAATACGAGGTATTAAAGATAAACAAATGAAACAAAAGATGTTGTGTAAATCTAAATTAGAGATAGATGAAGCCATAAATTGGTGTAGAGCGGCTGAAAGAGCATCTTGTCAGGCGGAGGTATATGGGGGACGCAGTACAATGTCTGGAGGTGAAGACATTGTACTGCGTAAACTGGAGGCACTCGGAAGAACACGTGGTCGGGGAGGCAATGGCCGTAGACCGGGGGGTCGAGGGTCCACTGCAGGATATACTCGCGGCGGGCACGGCTCTGCCTGTCGAAGTTGCGGTCGAAGTCATGGGCAAGGAGCTCAATGCCCGGCGCGTGCGGTTACGTGCTTCCGCTGTGATCGGCGGGGGCACTTCGCGGCGTGCTGCCGCACGAGAGCGGTGGGGGAAGCCAGGGCGCAGGAGCAGGACGGCGACGATGCAGGCGGTGAAGGTAACAATGAGGACAGCGAGTCGGTATGTGAATCATTATTGTTAACATTGTCAGTGGACACTATGCAGAATGAGTGTATATCGTGGCTCGAGAGTGTGTATGTTAATAATGTACCTATTAAATTTAAGTTAGATTCAGGTGCGGATGCTTCTGTTATGTCTTTGAGCTCATTTGAAGAGGCTGGTTTTCAAAAGACATTATTAAAAAAAAGTGACTTAATTTTAAGAGAAATAAGTAGATCTAGATTGCCAGTCATAGGATATTTTGAACCAAAAATAAAATATAATAATATAGAGATTGTACAAAAGATGTTTGTGTTGGATGTTAACTGTAATAACCTATTGGGCCTGCCTGCTTGTGTAAAATTAAACTTAATTAAAAGAATAAATGCAATAAAAAGTTATACATTTAATGATAACTTATTTGAGGGGTTAGGCAAATTACCAATGGTCTGTAAAATTTCAATAGATAAAAATATAGTACCCAGGGTTTGTGCATCTAGAAAAATTCCATTAAAATTAAAACCACGAGTGAAAGATGAATTGGATCAGATGGTCAAATTGGGTGTGATTGTACCAGAGGATAATCCAACAGACTGGGTATCAAATATTGTTGTGGTTGAGAAACCAGATGGGCGCATTAGGATCTGTTTAGATCCATATCACTTAAATAAAGCTGTACGCCGTTGTCATTTTCAACTGCCCACTTTGAATGAGATTGCAGGTAATTTGGAGGGTGCTAAGTGGTTTTCAAAATGTGACGCAAAGAACGGTTTCTGGATGGTAAGTCTGGATGAACCTAGCTCACGACTATGTACTTTTACCAGTCCTTTTGGAAGGTATAGGTATTTACGGTTACCGTTTGGGATAAAGTCAGCACCGGAAATATTTCACAATGCTATGTACAAATTGTTCTGTATGGAAGGTGTGGAAGTATATTGCGATGATGTGTTAGTGTGGGGAAAAACAAAAGAAGAACATGATAGGAGATTAAATGAGGTGATACAAAGAGCTAGAAAAAATGGTGTTAAGTTCAACAGAGAGAAATGTGTGTTTGGTGTAAGAGAGATACAATTTTTGGGTCATATTTTCAATAGTAAAGGCATGAGACCGGATCCTAGTAAACTGGATGCTATTAAAAAACTACCAACACCAGAGGACAAAAAAGCATTAGAACGGTTTTTAGGCTTGACAAATTATCTATCAAGATTTATACAGGGTTATTCAAAGGTGTCTGAGCCCCTAAGGCAACTATTAAAAAAAGAAATAGAATTTAAATGGGAGCATGAACAGGGATATGCATTTACAAAATTAAAAGACATGTTAATAAATGCTCCAGTCCTGCGGTACTATTCACCGAATGAACCAGTGACATTGTCAGTCGACAGCAGCAGTAGAGGCCTAGGTGCGTGCTTACTGCAGTCTGGACAGCCCGTAGCGTATGCGTCGCGAACTCTCACTCCGGCCGAGGAGAAATGGGCACAAATCGAAAAAGAATTATTAGCGATTGTGTTTGGTTGCACACATTTTCATCAGTATGTATATGGGCATAGAAATGTAACTGTTGAATCAGATCATAAACCATTAGAGGCTATTTTAAAAAAATCATTAAATGAGACGCCACCTAGGTTACAACGAATGCTTTTAAAATTACAACTTTATGCAATTCATGTCGTTTACAAGCCAGGTAAAGAAATGTTTATAGCTGATACTCTGTCTCGAGCTCCATTAAAAGAAAATTTTGATACGGAGACAAGTATAGCAGATGATGTAACCATTCATGTGAACTTAATGTTTGAAAGTATTAATGCGGCTCCAGAAAGGTTAGAGAGCATAAAGAGAGGCACGATTACAGATACAGAGTTAAATGAGGTTATTAAATATTATTATGAAGGGTGGCCAACAAATAAAAGTAAAGTGAGTGATAGAGCTAGACCTTACTGGACTTTGCGTGGTGAAATATATGTTGTAAATAATATAGTGTTCAGAAACAATAGGATAGTTATTCCAGTGTCAATGAGAAAAGAAATGCTTGTTAAAGCACATGAAGGACATTTAGGTTTAGATAAAACTAAACGTCGAGCTCGAGATGTCATATGGTGGCCGGGTATGGGGGCGCAGCTGGAGGAGCTCGTCCGCCGGTGTGAGGTCTGCCAGCGGCACCGGAACTCCCAGCAGAGGGAGCCGTTAATGCCTCATGCACAGCCTGATCTGCCTTGGCAAGTGGTGGCAACTGATATTTTTGAATTTAAAAATAAGCAATTTTTACTGACAGTTGATTATTATTCTAAATTCGTAGAAGTGGCACAATTGAATAGTTTAAATAGTGCTTGTGTCATAAATAGTTTAAAAAATATATTTGCCAGGTTTGGCATACCAGATAAAGTAATCTCAGATAATGGCCCACAGTATACTTCCGAACAATTCAAAACCTTTAGTACTAATTGGGGTTTTACACACACCACAAGCTCTCCACTCTATCCACGATCGAACGGTCTTGCCGAAAGAAATGTGCAAACGGTAAAAAATATCCTTAAAAAGGCTGATGAAGACGGAACAGAGTGGCAGTTAGCTTTACTCAACTTTAGGAATACGCCAGTAAGTGGTGAGCCGTATTCACCAGCTCAGCTTCTGATGAGCAGGGCATTGAATACAAGACTACCAGCTTGCAAACAATGGTTAATACCACACACACCAAATAACAACATAATAAGGAAAGTTAGAAATGATAAAACTTACCAAAATAAACATTATTATAATAGAGGGACTAAACCACTAAAAGAATTGAAGATAGGTGAGAGAGTGAGAGTAAAAGATGGTAAAGTTTGGATGAAAGCAACTGTGTTAGGAAAGGCAGAGAATGAGAGGTCATACTGGTTGAAATGTGAAAATGGTGGTACATACAGACGAAATAGAGTGGACATAATGGCAATTCCTAAAAATAAGCTGAATGTGGTTGATCCAAAAGATAGTGTGATAGATATTGATGATCATCAAGATGTAGACATCTCCTTAAACCCAGAACCAATGGATCCACCACAGTCAATGACTCAGGATAGTGTACCGGCCCCTAATTTGGCCCCTTATGTGACCAGACACGGGCGTGTTGTTAAAGTACCACACAGATATATATAAATATTTTTATGTTCTAACTCAACTAGTGTATTTTGGTTATGTTGTTAAATCAACATGTGTAATTGTTTAGATATAAAATTTGCTATGAAAGTGTACCATTCAATGTATAAGATTAGTAAACTTTTCAAGCGCTACAAAATATTTTTATGTTATAACTCAACTAGTGTATTTTGGTTATGTTGTTAAATCAACATGTGTAATTGTTTAGATATAAAATTTGCTATCAAAGTGTACCATTCAACGTATAAGATAGTAAGCTTTTCAAGCGCTACAAAATATTTTTATGTTATAACTCAACTAGTGTATTTTGGTTATGTTGTTAAATCAACATGTGTAATTGTTTAGATATAAAATTTGCTATGAAAGTGTACCATTCAACGTATAAGATAGTAAACTTTTCAAGCGCTACAAAATATTTTTATGTTATAACTCAACTAGTGTATTTTGGTTATGTTGTTAAATCAACATGTGTAATTGTTTAGATATAAAATTTGCTATGAAAGTGTACCATTCAATGTAAAAGATTAGTAAACTTTTCAAGCGCTACAAAATATTTTTATGTTATAACTCAACTAGTGTATTTTGGTTATGTTGTTAAATCAACATGTGTAATTGTTTAGATATAAAATTTGCTATGAAAGTGTACCATTCAATGTAAAGGGTTAGTAAACTTTTCAAGCGTTACAAAATATTTTTATGTTATAACTCAGCTAGAGTATATATTTTTTTTTGTGTTAAACAACATGTATAATCTGCTTAGGTATTTGCTATGATTGTGTCCTATACAAATGAAAGTGTAAAGGGGGAGAGGTAAGTGTAACTGAGATAATGCTATTTATGTATTATTTTGGTTATCATAATAAGTTAAGAAGGGAGATGTTATAGTGAGGCTCACTTATACCATAGACCAGTGTTTGGTATATTATAATAAATGTAACATGGCAACACTTGTTAAAGAGAATAAACCAGTTGATACTGTGACAGCATGGCCGATGCAGTATATTATTTATAAACCTGTTTAACCCAACATAACAGGATAGATAGATTATACCTAGTCTGGAATAACACAAGGTACTTTTATAAATGATATAGGTTCCCATGGGAAGTAAAACGGTAGAATTCCAAGCAGACGAAACCGCGAGTACCAGCTAATCTATTTTATAGTAGGTATAATCACCTTTCTGTAAAGGCGCTGTCGGGAGCACCTGCTCAGACATACGGAGCAACTCGGATTCGAACTTGTCTACCGAGACGTTAATCTGCAGCTCCTTGACCACTTGCTCACTTATATGTCTGTCTGTTCCCCCAAGCATCTGAAAATTTAAAAAAGTATATTTCCCAAGTGATTTGGATAGGTGACCAATGTGACCTTTAGAACACGTTAAACCGTCGCATCGCCGTCGGTCCTGCGGTCCCCGTCGTTACAGGTAGTTGGAGCCCTAAAAAGTCCGACAACTGGTCTAACTAGGAGAGCCAGAGCTCACTGGAAGGAACTGTGCTCTCAACGGGGAGATCAAAGTCTCCTGCATTGTCAGCACATAAGCTCTTTCAACTCCCTCCTACTACCCTATGACAAAAGGGCGATAGAAGGGTTAAAGCAAAAATAATCTTACCCTTTGTTGAATGTCTTTCGTGTAAACTTTCCCATATTTTTTACACAATTGAGTTAATATGTCGTGATACATAGCTTCTGAATCTGTAAAGAGAAATAATAATATTCAATGGCGCGTCCAATCGACTATTTTTTTTTTTAAACCACCAAGAAATCTAGAATATAAAAAGGGGGGGCGTCCGTGTCTTCACACGGGGGTTCTAGACCCCCTCCCGGAATGGAGGACTCCCAGTCCTTAAATCTTTCAAATCACCAAGAAATCTTGTTTTTTACGAGTTAGGTTAGAATATTAAAAAAATCGTATTTTAAAAAAGGGGGGCTTCCGCGCTTTTTCCTTCACAGGGGGGGTTCAACATCACTCCCCCTTCTCCCGCCCCCCACTCCCAGCCCTTAAATCGACGGCCGGTATAGGAAAGGTTAACCCACAACGCGATGGTTATTATATTATGGGGCGATGTTTTTAGGGCGGAGGTACTACCCCAGTCGGACTGCTCATTTCTTTTTTTTTTTTTTTTTTTTTATACTACTTAGGTGGCAGACAAGCACACGGCCCACCTGATGGGAAGCGGTCACCGTGGCCTATGAACGTGTGTAACACTAAGGGTGTCACACACGCGCTGCCTACCCTGAAGGTAATGGGGGGAGGGCTGGGAAGGAGTGGGGAGGCTAGAAAGGGATGGGAGGAGGAGGGGTAAATTGAGCTCTGGCTACCCTACTTACCGGCGGGAACACAACTCGATGGTTATTATGGCCGCGGTGTTCTGTAGGGCGGAGGTACTACCCCAGTCGGACAGCTCATTTCGGACGGGAGATACCGTCGTGTCCTACCTCCATAAAACTAACAATAGGTACTTACTAAGTATTGTTCCATCCAAATCAAAGATACAGTGTGTGACTCTCCTTATGACCTTCGGCTTGGCGCAGCCCGACTTGACGGTGGGGTCGTAGACCTTTATATAATGCAATCGTATGTGTGCGGGTACTTGGAAAAATTTGCTTGCCTTATTAACCGATACATTTTGGATTATTTAAAGTATTTTTTTGGAATTTTTATCAGGTATTATATACCCGGAAAAATAAAATTTTGCACTGCAATTTTTGGCATTTTCTGTGACAATTGTATTTTTTTGTTCTTTTGGTTTTTGTCTACGATTTTTTCGATGATAAACTTATTCTTTAAAGGTGCCTATAGATCTTCCAACGTGTTGTATGCCCAATGCCCAATGACTAAATATGTAAACTGAGCGGGAATCGAACCCACGATATTCTTTACATCTTCAAACCCTCCCGAAAGTAGCCCGACTACACTTATTTTTCTTTTCTACGACATTCTACACAACGCTAGCTCGACCCTAAATAGATTGATTTTCTAGAATTAGGATAAACAATTAAACATACTTCTATACCTACTTTTTTCGAAATACATTTTAAATACACAACACGCAGACCAATGCAAATAGACATACATATTCATGTAAACAAATATTTGCATTGAGCGGGAATCGAACCCGCGCCCCGTCGCAGCAGTTGAATGCACTATCCAATCCAATCCTTCCACGGAATAAAGAATACCTACTAATACAATGGAAGTGTGATACTACTTATTCATAAGGGGACCCGCTGTCGCCAAACTCACACATACAACCAGTCGCATATCTTCTATACCAAATGAACCTAAATTATGCATACTGCAAAACGAAATTACACCTTACTATAGTTCGTGTTAGAGATTTCTTTGCTATAGATAAAAAAATATTTACGGCGATTCGTATTTTGAATCAAACAAACTTTTGACTTAAGAAAAACTTCAGATAATCTCTCTCTCTCTCTCGCTCTATCTCACTATGCAAACCTTGCGAAACAACGCGTACAAGTGACACGCGTGCCACGCCCACTTACCACTTCTACTTACTTCTCTTTTCTGTGAATCCTTCAGACGACCTTCAGTGAGCCTCTTTGCCGCACCATATAAACACTTGGAACTCTTTACCAGCTCACGTGTTTCCTTCCTCCTACAGTCCCGGGTCCTTTAAGCGGCGCGTGAAAAAGCATTTGATGAGGCCGACAAGCTGAGGGCCACCACTGTAGCACTATCAGTGTATATAGTGGTGACCCCCGTTCCTGACTTTACTGTTAGCTTACCATCAGGCGAAGTTAAAGTCATTTTAACGTGCCCAATATTTAAAAAAAGGTAGGTAGATGAAATAAAACAACTGAATATCCATCTAAACATGTAATGAACACCAAAACCTTTACGATAATACAAATTTAAAACTAAATTGATTACGCAACGACGCCATCATTGCTCAAAATTGATTTAATAGTAAAATAATATTACTGATACACTACTGAAATATATGTACATACATACTATCTGCTTAGAGAGAAGAGGAGAGAACGAAAGGGATAGACGAAATGCATAGCCAGCGTCAAAAGTAGATTTATACCAGGCAGACAAGCACACGGCCCACTTGATGGTAAGTGATCACCGTGGCCTATGGACGTGTGCAACACCAGGGGCGTCACACTCGCGTTGCCGACCGTTTTTCGGTTTTGAGCACAAGCGTTCATCTTTTTTTATAGCACTTGGGTGGCAGACAAGCACACGGCCCACCTGATGGAAAGCGGCCACAGTGGCTTATGAAAATGCTGTCGAAAACATTTTTTAAAATGTCGATTATTAAATTTAGAAATTTTCATTCCAATGTCGCTGACTGTAGAAATGTGCGTGTAACTGTACATAATTCAAACTTCCTTATTCAACGTTACCAACTAACCCCCCTCTCCCCCTCCTCACCTTTAAAGAGCCCCGGTACACACTAGAGGCTGAATAATAAGCAAATAGTATTAATAAATTGCAATGAGAAATCATATCATAGGGGCCCCACCCCTCCCCGATATTCATTGAACACATTTCAGCAAAATATCTAATAATTATTATTACATAGGTTACAAAAATTTACTTTTTTGTCATTTGTTTACACCGCAGAATGTAAAAATGTAAGGAAGTGTGTTACAGGCCGCTTGTTTGCCACAGCGCATTACTCATTAACTATTAGACTGGTTCATAGTTGAAACTTGGGATAGATAGATAGCCACGGGTCATAGCAATGTCTTAGGAAATGAAGAATTTTCATATTTTCATATAAACCCCCTTAAAACATCTTTTTATCCGACTTCAGAAATGAGGAGGTTAGGTTAGGTTTGTGACCTCAAAACTTTGGACTGGGTGAACCGATTTTGATGATTTTTATTTTATTAAACGGTTTATTTAACTTGAATGTTTGTTTGGGTCAAATCTAGTAAATTGAATTTGACCCCCTTTCAATTGTCTGATATTTGTCAGAAGTCTTTAGTTCTGATGACAATACAATTTAAAACCGTTTAACTTGAAAACGATTTTTTCAAAATTTATTTTTTGTGTGGTCCCAATTGAAACTCAAAAGATAGCCCATCTTCTTTCACAATCTCTAGTCCATATCTATACCTAATTTAATCAATATCGGTTCAGTTATTTAGGCCTACAGCGTAACAGGTCACTACTGAACCGTGTTTATATACTAACACTTCCTTACAATTTTACAATCTCTGGTTCGCACCTTTAGTTAACTAAATCGTAAAAGGTTTTCAATCAATTTAGTTATACATACTAACTATTTTAAACATTGATTTTCATATACAATCGTACATTTTTTTATACATATAGGAGTGACAATTTATATACTAAAGTATGATAATACAATTAAAAATGTATAAAGATGTTTCATTTTGGGCCCCTAATTGTACACAATACAGAAAAAAAGAGAAATAATACCGGTTATTGGCAAAAATACAATTATATTTATTCGCCTCCGAAATTCAAGGGCATAAACTAATAAAATATGAGTACTTTTATAGTTTTAGTCCGCCATGTTTGTTGTGTCGCAAGAAAGTATTTATTTAGTTACATTCCGCCCATAATACGAGGCAATATTGTAAGAATTGAATAGTGAAAAATGAAAACTACATTGCCTAGCTATTTTTCTAAGTAGTGTACAATTATCGGGCCCAAGGTCCGTACATTTGTGAAACATCTCTTTTCCATCATGTTTTTTTAAGAGGGTATACTTTTTAGACGCGGTAGGATAGTAGAATTGACTGACTGACTGACTGGCTGACTCATCAACTAAGACCCTGAGGCTCTTAACCACTGGGGTTACAAACTTTAAATTTTAGCAGCTATTTAAGCATATTTCTTGATATTTAATGTAACACTTCTTACTTCAAAATTAAAGAATATTTTCATACAATTTTTTCTTCATCTACCCTCATAAAGGTAAAAGTTTTAAAAAGATACCGATACACGTGTATATTATTTTTTATACCACTTAGGTGGCAGACAAGCACACGGCCCACCTGATGGGAAGCAGTCACCGTGACCTATCTAACCAGAAATAGTATATTTCGTGTAAAATTTGGAAATGACGAACTTTAATATCGCTCATTCCTTATTTTACAACCTTAGGAGTGAAATTTCCAAAAATATTCTAAGATTTCAAGTTTGTAAATCCAGCGATTTAGGCTCTGCGTTGATGAATCAGTCAATTGGGACAGGAAATTATTGTTTATTAGATATAGAATCGACAGACAGACGGTGGGACCTTCTAACTAGATGGACTGGCGACCTGGAAAACGTAGCTGGGATAGACTGGATTTAGAAGTATCAGGTGCTATGGCGAACATTTGGAGGCCTAAGTCTAGCAGTGGACTGCGATAGGAGACAGTAGCCAACGCAATAAAAATAAATGCCTCTTATACGTACATAAGTACAAAAAACGCTTTTTTCATATTTAAGGCCGTTTTTTTTCTCAGTGTTGCCCTAAAACGACGTCAAATATAAAAAATTATATGATGGAATATTAAATGATACATGAGTAATTTAGACACGTTTATAAATATTTTAATATTTATCACCTCTTAAAAATATAAGTGAGCAGATAATGTATGGCCCAAATGCACATCTCAATGCCGAGTCGAGATTATCAAATATTAAAAATAAAAATATTTGGACATTAACATAGTAGTCAATAGGTAAGACAGAATGTTTCTAAGAACCCTATTCGGTCCAAGGTTCGAAACATGACGAGGTTTTTCCGAATACATACTTGTGTACAACCCAGTTAATAAAAATAAATGTTTTGTAGAAAAAAATATAGGTTATACATTTTCATTTTATTAAAAAAAGTTGATTTTTTGAGGTCTTTTATCGGTTAATTTGAATAATTAGGTATGGTATTTTTGAGACTAGAAACCGGTATCTACTAAATACTGATTGGTACTAAAATTTTGTTTAACAATATAAAGTCTGATCTGATCTGGATTTTATAATGTTCAGAATAAAGTCTAATTGAGTATCAATTCTGAAACTTATACATTGAATAATCTACTTTTTTTATACAAAGAAGGTGGCAGACAAGCACCTGGTCCACCACTTAGTAGGTACCAATCATTATAAAGTCTGGTCTGGTATGGTATTATCAGGATTTAATACTGAAAGTCTAATATTGAGCATGTGTTTTAGAAATTTAACTTAAAAATCACTAACATAGGCATATTTAGCTGTTTATATGATACACTTTTTAGAGTTGGTATAATTATAAGGAACTTTGTTAATTAATATTATATTTATTTCAGGCTGTTGTGATGTTATTAAATTATTTTTTTTATAACGTCTTCAATGTCAAATATTTTAACGGCAAGATTTAAAGTTACATTTAAATTATAAAACGACTTTTTATATTACAATCGTATATACATTTCAGTTAAGAGAAGGGATATTATAATTATTTTGCATTTTATATTTAAAGCAGATTATACAGTGCAATAAATGATAAATAATATCGCATTTATATTGGACGTGTAGAAAAAATAAATTAAAAGCTTGTTACGCAAATATGACATCTATAGCATTATTTTAAAGCACTTTTTATTATAGCATTGACATCGGGTTTCTTTGGTCAAAAGTTACTATTGTTTAAGTTTTCATACAGATTATGCGGTTTTACAGTGACCCGGCTAAATAGAATGTATGGGCCACCCCTCCCTCCCTCCCCATTTCTCCGCAAGGCGATTGTGGGATTAGACAGTGAATGAAATATGACGAAGTTTGGGTATCAATGCATCTCTGCCTACCCCTTTCAAGTAATGTCTTTGCGTAATATATAGTATATTAACGATTGTTGTGCGAATTAGCCGAAAAAACGGGGAATTGAATTTTAAAAAATTACAGAGAATTCCGTTCAAAGTTACCCCAATTTATTTTAATTGTATAATTTTTATTATGGTAACGTTTAAGTTGTTATACTCAGTCTTTCGATCTAGGCAATTCCCTACACAATCTAGGCTTAGTACCTATTGCTCAGGACATTTTGACTGCAAACCTAGCATTCATTGAAATTATGTATAAATTTTGCGCTAGATAAAGGCATATTTTCATAATTATATATTATTGTAAAACATTTGAATATTCACTGCTAGCTCTGTTGGTATATAAACATGAATATAAATATAATATAATCTATAATTTAAGCATTAAAAACGTTACATAGCCAGCACGCTTTATGTACTTAAACTATCAAATTATTTACTTATATTTATATTTAAAAATTACCCGAAATTATATTTTAGTGATGTACTTACCGAAATTATAACAACATAAAGCATGTACCGGTTTTTATTTTTTTTAACACAAATACCCGATTTTGTGTATAAATTGATTTTTTGTCTTAAAAGTGTAGGGTAGTTGGATTAAAAAGATTTTTTCGATTATAATTTATTCAAATCATTGCCGTCACCTGTTTGTATAAAAATATAGATAATTTGAAGAAGACTAGTGATGCTTCAATATCGATAACATTTTGAGTCCCAGATAAGTCAACTATCGATAGTTTTGAATATTCGATATTTGTAAGATACAATTTAAGGTGTCTCAAGGTATTACTTATTTACTTCAGAGCACTATTGTGACATTTTAAAAATAATATTAAATGTTTAGTCCTATCGATTACCGGACTATCGACAGTCGATAATGACAAACCAAGTAGCATCACTAAGAAAGATATTTATACTATTATTTATTAATGAAATGTGGTTTTTTAGTATGCATATATTCACTGTCATGTGTTCAACTTAACGTACTCTGTATGTAAACTCACATAGTCTGAGTCTAATTTCTTATCACTGAACGGCACGATTGCGTTACTATACGATTTAAGATCTTTTTTTGTATTATTTTCTTCACCACTCTTTAAATTTTGACTATCGACTTTATCGATAAGATTATCAGCACCTCCCTTCTCTTCTGTAGTGGTACTATTATTTACAGCATCTCTTGTATCTAGCTCACTATTATCTACTGTGTTGATAAGAGTTTTAATTCTATCATTATTATCTACTTCTGCCGATTCTTCTGTCTTAGAATCATCTGTGTTTGCATTAACTTCATCTAAATTATTCTCGATTTCAACATTTTTTAATCTTTCTTCTTCCAACTTCTCCTGCGCTTCTCGTTCCTTTTTCTCGGCGATTTCCTTTCTTTTTTGAGCGTTCCACCACGGCATGAACCGTTGGAACATGACTCTGGAGCGGTGTTGGGGTTTCAAGACCCAGGAGACCGCCATGTCAACATCATCGATCCTGAAAATAAATGGTTAGTCTAAATTAATCAGATTGTTATCACTTACCTAACACAACTTTTCCGGAGGTAGCACACGACGGTATCGCCCGTCCGAACTGAGCAGTCAGTTTGGGGTAGTACCTCCGCCCTACAGAACACCGCCCCGTCATAACAATAGTGTTGTTTTCCGGCGGTAAGTAGGGTGGCCAGAGTTCACAAACCCCTCTTATCCACCAATCCCCATCTCCCCCCCCCCCCAATCTCCCAACCCTACCCCCTCTAGGGTCGGCAGCGCGAGTGTGACGCCCTTGATTTTGCATACGTCTATAGGTCACGGTTACCACTTTCCATTAGGTGGCCCGTGTGCAAAAAAACATCGTGAGTAAATCCACATGTCCTGGAACATGTCCGATCCACCAACCCACCTTAGGCCAGCGTGTGTGGATTAAGGTGTAAAACCTCTAAGCTCTCTCGTTAGAGGAGAGGAGACCCGTGCCCAGCAGTGGGACATAAATGGGTTGCTATCATTCCCATAACATCATCTAAGTACAAATCTGTTGCTAAGTATTACTATCTATTCTATGTCTCTGCTTACCTCCGTTTAAACCTTTCCCTGTCAACCGCAAACTGCTGCCAGTAGCGGCAACGCGTCTGCTTGGCCGCGTACAGCCAGACCCGCATCACGTGGACTTTCGGTGGATTTGGTGAGAAGTGTACCTGAGGACCAAAGAAAACAATGATAAGTCTTAATCACAAAGGTTGTTTTACTGGGATGGGTGGTACGGAACCTCCACGCGGTGCACCCTTTTTTTTCCCGTGCGAAAATCCTCATGGATACCCACCCCGCGGCCAGCGGGGCAGGTTATGTCGGACTCTTACCGACTAAAACCGCACGCCGTCTAGGGTCTTCTGACGCCAGGGTGTAAGGTGGCCCAAAGAGCATTTCCCTCGCACAATCACAAAGGTTGTTTTACTGGGATGGGTGGTACGGAACCTCCACGCGGTGCACCCTTTTTTTTCCCGTGCGAAAATCCTCATGGATACCCACCCCGCGGCCAGCGGGGCAGGTTATGTCGGACTCTTACCGACTAAAACCGCACGCCGTCTAGGGTCTTCTGACGCCAGGGTGTAAGGTGGCCCAAAGAGCATTTCCCTCGCACCCCGGCTTGACCCGGGACGCGGTGCACCCTGCGTAACAGAGTCGGCAGTGCCACTCACATGGGAGATGCTACTGTCAAAGGTGAATCCCGTCCTAGACTGATGAGCCCTATAGAGGGCTGTTTGGAGGCTCTCCACTTGTTCCTCTGACTAGCAGAGGGCAATTCTTATAGACGCCTAAACCCTCCACAATTCGACATATAAGGGCGACTAAAGGGATAATTCGTGCGAATAAAGCAAATATACACGAATAAGCTCTCGCCACTTCGATTTATACACGTGAATAAAGGCGAATAGCGAAGTGTGATTCCACTATTATATAATACCTAAACGAATGGTATATGTTATTCCCAATATCTGGGTAATAGGTATCAACTTGACCGGGGAAATACCGCACTTTCATTCGGTTAACAGAGTTTTATCAGTTATGCGTGGCCGCATTAATGTACAGTAAACACAGCTAAGAAGTAATTATTTGTTTATTTTCCTGTGTAGTTATTTATTTAGCTATCTAGAAACCTAGCATGTCCTACTTGCCTGAAAATAAGTGGTTTTTATGTTCAGTCCGTCAATTGACTTAACCCCGCTGGATGGTAAGAAGCTAGGGTAAAGTCCAGAGGGTACGGGCCGCCATTCCAGACACCATTCGTCCCAAAACGTCGGTCCCTACCTTGACGGCCTAGACAGATGCCTTTTCACGCCCCGCTTAAAGAACCCGGGATTGTAGGAAGAAGGAAACACGTATGCAGGAAGTGCATTCCAGTTTTAATTGTGCGACACAGAAAGGAAGTGGTTAGTTTTGGGGCGAGTTAAAGCCCTAGAGGCGAGGCAAAGGACAAATTTCACTCATACTTTGCGATCTATTTTTGTGGGATCATGTCCTACTGATTGGTCAAACTCGATTCTCATATTGACATATATATCTAAATAATAAAATACCCTATAAACCATTATCATATCGGTAATCCACTGCAGTTGTTATAGATAAGTGCACAATGACGGACTGTTGAAGATTCAAAGCTGTGTTTTTTCAGCGCGAATAAATGAATCGGGGAAAGTCCCGTCCATCGACTGCTGTATTCATACTCTACATTCATGTTATTTAAGGTTTCGGGACTGTAGGTGGTACTGGTGGTAGAAATTTGATGGCACAAATTTGTCGCAAAATTCGACCGGGTAGGTACCACCGCGCACGATTGCGAAATACCCTCCATAGTATCCAATCTCGGTTGGGTTGTGTTCAGGGGTCAGCAAGTCCATAGCCGGGCAGGGCGGGATTGTGGTCGCAGCACTAGTGGGACCGGTGGGTGTCACGCGGTGCTGTGACGACAATCCTCTTTTGATGAGGCCGTCAAGCTAAGTGCCACCATTGTTAACATGATACGTGTATGTACTGGTGACCATCTTTCTTGAGACTTTACCTTCAGCTTACCATCAGGCGAGGTAAAGTCAAATTACGTGTCCTATGTTTAAAAAACAGGAGAAGGGCAACATGCGCTGGTAAGGAATTCCAAGTGTTTATGGTGCGGTGTAGAAAAGAGGCACCGAACCGCTTGGTTCTTGATGGAATTGTTTGCACTGTGTGAGGATGATACCTCAGTCTGGCACATTCTTTCAATGAGTACATAAACATGTTTAACGCATGTTTACGTACATAACTCGTGTAAAGAATGTACAGCAGTTGCTGTCACATTTGTTCTGCATCCATTAGTAATAAACTAACAACAAAATCATTCAATAAATGTACAACATTTTCAAACAGGCGTTTGTTTATTTTTGTATTCGTTCAAGAACACATTTTCCTTGGATGCCTTTGGCCAAAACGTTTAATTTAAATAGTAAACAATGCAATATAGCTTTATCAGATATATTTACTTAAATAAATAAATACACTACGACATTATACACAGCGCTATCTAGACCCAAAATAAGCTTAAGCTTAACTAGCACAATGGGATCCAGAATGAGGATATTGGTGTGTGCCATGGTGAACCTGGGATCGAACACGAGTCCTCGTCTGCAAGTCGAGCAGTCCATTACCCAGACCACTAGGCTAACGCTATAGGTTATAATATAGGATGTTGAAATGGAACCTTTGCTAAAAGAATACTTTTTGATATTTGTGAGATCACGTTGAGATCGAAACTAAAGTTTGATCTAACTGAAATTTCATCACGAGTATTCACCCTCAGATATGTTTCACAATGTTCTATATTTCTGATCTGGTTATGAAATCGTGTGCGCAATGAGTTTGTCTGCGTAGTAGAACACTTGCTGACAATCAATCATTTGTGTCAATGACCCTCATTTACGACCAATGGAATGAAACATGAGCGGCTTGGCCGGGGAACTACTTTTTATGATTCAGAAAACAGAATTTAATGGTTAAAATAGATTAATAGCAACCCATTTATGTCCCACTGCTTAGCACGGGTATCTTCTCCTCTAACGAGAGAGCTGTGAGGGTTTACACCTTAATCCACACACGCTGGCCTAATGCGGGTTGGTGGATCGGACATGTCCTTAGAATTTCTTCTAGGACATGAGGGTTTCCTCACGATGTTTTTCTTTCACCGTCAGCAGATGGTAGGTAAATTATGTGATTAGCACAAATAAATTGTACAAAATTCACATTGGTACTGTCCGGCCGGATTCGAACTCGTTACCTCTGATTGGAGGCCGCGTCCTTATCCAGTGGATAGGAAAAGTTCCTAGGTAGATGGTAATGTTATTCTGTGGTGATGTCACCATCCCTTGTGACGTCACCCAACATTTGTGCCCTAATTATGAACCTAGTTACCAAATTAGTCACTAATCACTCGTTCAACTCAATTAACAACGTACAATTTAACGTTACGAGAATAACGGACCGGTTTTTTAACGACATACTCGTTATTATAGTATTATTGTAGCCTTCAGAACTTGTTGATAGCCGCGTTTGAAAGCGAAAGTCCGTTGTAACATGTTTTAAGAAAAAACATTATATTGTGGCACTTTTTAAAACGTAAATTTTGGCACAAAATTGTGACCATTTTTTTATACTACTTAGACGGCAGACAAGCACACTGCCCACCTAATGGGTAACGGTCCCCGCGGCCTTTATACTTTTGCAATAACAGGGGCGTCACACTCATGTTGCCGACCCTAAAGCAAGGGGGAGTCTAGGGGGGTTGGAGGCCCACACCGCCTAGAACACAACACGATGGGTATTATGGGGCGGTGTTCTGTAGGGCGGAGGTACTACCCCAGTCGGACTGCTCAGTTCGGACAGGAGATACCGTCGTGTCCTACCTCCTTTCCTTCTTATCATTAAATGGTAAATTATTATCTGAGCATTGGGCATGTATTTAAAAAAAATGGTTATTTTCTCTGATGTTTATTTCTGTGTATAATATGTATTTACAAAGGTATGTTTATCCGCATTCTGGAACCCATAATACAAGATAATTGAACTATGCTTACTTTGGTTATAGCGCTGTATATAATTCCGTAGAATTTCATTGTAAACAAAGACCTAAATCAAAAACATAGACAAGACATAAACATAATGACTCATTAGGTCAGTACTTTACTGTTAATCATGACGCGATGATGACGCTTGAGTCATCATGTAGCGTCATGCTGACGTCACCATTTGATGGGCTATTTATATTTGGATTGTAACAAACACTGACTGGAAGTCATTTGGCTAAATGTGGAACATTCCATGATTCCCGTAGGCGGGTGGGAATATTTGGGAATGGTGACACAGTGGAACTTTTATAGAGTAGCGCCTAGGTAGCGGTGGTAAACTTAGTGTTAAGTAGTTTTTGACGTCAAAAAGATGTAATTACGTTGCACTATTTTGAGAAATAAAGAAATTGAAATTGAAATAGCAGGATTTTTTTTATATAGCACACGTCAGAATGACTTCACCTCACCTAATGGTAAGCTTAAGGTAAAGTCTCAGGACTGGGGTCACCACTACATACACCGATAGTGCTACAGTGGCGGCCTTCAGCTTGACGGCCTCATCAAATGCTTTTTCACGCCCCGGGACTGTAGGAGGAAGGAAACACATGCGCTGGTAAAGAATTCCAAATCTTTATGGTGCGGCAAATAAAAGAGGCACCGAACCGCTTGGTTCTTGATGGGATTGATAGCACCGTGTGACGGTGATACCTCTTGCACGTGTAGTTCTGTATAGGAAAGGAGCCCTTCGGACCCGTGGCTCCCCTGGTAAACCCCCTGGGGGAGACATCAGGAATCTTTAGTACCGATGTCTCCCCTTGCTTGGGGAGACATCGGTACAGGGTTTTGAATTCTAGTTGAAGTACTCGTGTATTCCCTGTCACATATGACTTACACAATATAAAAAATATAACGATTTTGAAGTATTTTATATTTTACAAGCCCTAGGAGAGGGTGGGATTAATAGGAAGAGCTCATCGGAACACTCGCCATGATAGAGCCGGTAAAAAACTGCCAAAGACGCAATATCTCTACGTAGCTGTAGAGGCTCGAGGAATAGGCATAACCATAGGCTCCTTGCTACAAAACAGTCTAAAAAAAGAATTGACTCATATCTAAACCATTTCACATTTTACCGGGAATCCCCGCTACGCTCCAATTCCACCATTGTCCTATCCAATTATTACGTCAAATATATTTTGATGTGGCAACACTGTTATTGTGAAAACAGTACCTAGAACTGACAGTCATGATTCGTGACGAACTCAGTGAAAGATGAAATTATGGCGTCATCATCGTAATCATTGTGGGTGATATTGAATGAGTATGTTGTACTGGGGTCAATAACTTTGCTTCTTTTTTTTTTATACTACGTAAATGGCAGAGAAGCACACGGCCCACCTGATGGGAAGCGGTCAACGTGGCCTATAGACGTGTGCAACACTAAGCGTGTCACACACGCGCTGCCTTCCCTGAAGGAAACGGGTGAGGTGGGGTACAGTGAGCTCTGGCTACCCTACTTACCGGCGGGAACACAACACGATGGTTATTATGGCGCGGTGTTCTGTAGGGCGGAGGTACTACCCCAGTCGGACTGCTCATTTCGGACGGGAGATACCATCGTGTCCTACCTCCTTTAACTGATAGATTAATGTTACAGTATAATATTGCAGAATACTGCACATGACTAAAAGTTGACATTTTATATCAATAGATGGCGTACTACCTATGTAATTAGATTGCGTTATAATTGTTTGCAAAAAATAGTACAAAGAAACTATAGTGTAAGTTGACTCCTTAGGAAAATATGGCAAAATGGGGTTATATTGACCAATCGCAAGTGTCCTGCGATTGCGAGACCCCATCCCAGTCCATGTTGCCCACTGTGCTCTTCCACTTTCCCTTATTGAATCCATAATTTTTAGGGCTTTTATCATATATGTATCATAGGTGTATTTATCGCAGGTTTATAAGTGCTCGGTTAATGGCAATAGGCTCGCCACCTATTACATTGGGACATAAACATAAACTGGCGAAATGTGGGTGTTAGCACCTCTGCCTACCCCTTCGGGGATATAGGCGTAAGTTTATGTTATATTATGTTACGTAATTTTTAAGACGGCAATATAAAATGCACTTGTACTGGATTGTTTCGAATGTGCAGCATTCAACAAATTATAAGCCTACTAGCTGTTGGCCGCGGCTCCGCCCGCGTGGATGTCGAAATCCGTTTTAAAAACTATCCTATCTCTCAAGTTGGATCGAACTGCACATGGTGTGCGAATTTTATTATAATCGGTTAAGTAGTTTAGGAGTCCATTGAGGACAAACATTGTGACACGAGATTTATATATATTAAGATTGTGCCTAAATATGGTTTCCTAAGGGGAGTGATGACACATAACTCTTCACAGAAGTACCACTAAGCTAATCTGATGCAATTGAGAGCTGCACAGCGCAAGTATACTGAAACACTGAATTACCCTGTACAAGTGACGCATGAGTATTGTTGCTTTGTTAAAACAAAGAATTGCCTCCTGGTCACCCAAATTTGGGTTTCCAGTAAGGAAATTAACAATGATTTTTATTTATTTATTATTAAGAAACTTAACAGCTATTATTTACATAACTCGTGCTTATAGTTAAGAATGACATTGGACTCTTAGCCAATGAGAAAGTTTCCCGACAAGTAAAAATTGCATGCGCTTAGTATTATAGATATTAATATATGTACGTGTTGTTTTATATAGGATACGTTAAAATGACTTCAACTCGCTTGATGGTAAGCTAAAGGTAAGGTCTCAGGATATACAATAGATTTACAAGGGTAACAGAATTACTGTTAACCTTTTGAACTAAAGTTAAATACCAAAGTTACCACCAAGAGGCATATACTCAACACAAAATAAAAGGCCCGTTTTGACGTTTGTTCTCGTGGCGTAACTAGTTATGTACCTATACGATTCGGTATTCGATACTCAGGATACCTACCTACCTAGTAGGTACGTAGTATAAAAAAAAACCAAAGTTCAATGCATAGGGCTGCGGTGTAGCCACCACAGCCCTATGAATTGAACTTTGGTTCACAAGGGTAACATTAAGCTGATGCAACATACTCACATATAAACTAATGCATCCTTTGGAAGCGTAAACTAATGTCGAAACCAACATGACCTTAAAAGTATAATTAAGTGAATAATTTAAAATTTGTAAAGCAAAAATCAACTTGCTGTTCCCTAATAGACTGACAATTTGTTAACATGCGGGACCCATTTAATGGACCCCAATTTTGCTGTGTATGTAGAATCCATGTAGGTACAGCAAAAATTATTGGGGTCTATTAAATGGGTCCCGCATGTATGGCTCCACCCGCGGGAAATTCTTATATTCCGCGACCACAGGAATCTATTTCCAGATTCCAGTGTTATTCCAGACCATAATCTATCTCTATGTAAAATTTCATAATGATCCTTCCTTCAGTCGGTTTTGGGTGAAAGTTTTGCACAAACTTAAAAGTTTATAACATTAAGTAGTAATCCTCTAGCTTAATAACAAAGGCCTTATCTGCATCCGAAAGCACGAAATGTTATTTTTGGTTTTTTTTTATGTATTCAGACCATCAGTTGACTTTACCCCGCTGGATGGTAAGAAGCTAGGGTAAAATCCAGAGGGTATGGGCCGCCATTCTAGATATCCTTCGTCCCAAAATGGTGGTCCCTACCTTGACGGCCTAGACAGATGCCTTTTCACGCCTCGCTTAAAGAACCCGGAATAGTAAGAAGAAGGAATCACAACAAGCCCATAACTCGCAGAAAATACGCTAATTCGTACACACTACAAAGTTACTGACCCTCTACGTCTACAGTAATCTTTACGTTTCAAACAAACTAAATTGAATGATGATCAGTTGATCTTAAAAATAGACGCAGCCGTTCCTAATACTGGGTACAGTTGATTACGAGAAATCACAAAACACTGCCCTTGATGAGGTCAAGCGAAACCTTGGCCGGATTTCCGAATATCTGGTCGACGAAAACAATTTACTTGTGCATCAGTTCTTTTTTTTTTTTTTATACCCCTTAGGTGGCAGACAAGCACACGGCCCACACTGATGGAAAGCGGTTACCGTGGCCTATGGACGCGTGCAACACCAGGGGCGTCACACTCGCGCTGCCGACCCTGCAAAAACCTTCCGGATTCTTCTTTCCGGATAAATGAAACAATCATTTATCTGAATACGAGCGCGAAAGACGATAATGACGCGTGTATCTGTGGCTAATTTTACGCCAAAATTTTTATTATTGAGCGAACGTAGCGTTTCCAATGTGCGCTTATATTCTGTCAGTTTAAAAAACTCGTTGGTGACAAATGGACAGACAGACAGACGGACAACAGAATGATGTCAAAAGGGTTCCTTTTTACCTTTTGAGGTACGAAATCTTAAAATAAAACTCCGAGCTCTTTGCAGCTCTGTTCGGGCGACTTTTAGTCTAACTACGAAGCTGGTATTACGATATTTCTCTAGAAACAACTGCCATTTGACCTCTACAACGCACTGGTGATATCCAAGTTCTGTAGATAGACCAGTTGTAGGACTTTTTAGGACTCCAACCACCCGTAACAAATGTCACAGATGATTGTATGGCAACCGGGACCGATAGGCAGAACTATAAAAAGTCATTATACATAAAAAAACTAGGCCTGGCTGAATGCATATGGCGGATCAGGCAGTATGGCGCACATTGGAAGAGGCCTTTATCCAGCAGAGGTCTGAAATTGATTGATTGATTCTGTCTAACCGAACTCGTGCCCAGGGAGATGGCCCGGGTCAAGCCGGGGTGCGAGGGAAATGCTCTTCGGGCCACCTTACACCCTGGCGTCAGAAGACCCTAGACGGCGTGCGGTTTTAGTCGGTAAGAGTCCGACATAACCTGCCCCGCTGGCCGCGGGGTGGGTATCCATGAGGATTTCCGCACGAAAAAAAAAAAAAAAAAAAAAAGGTAGTTTTTCAATTTTTCTTGACAAAATTTGTAAGCCTATAGTATTTTTTGTCGTCGCGTACGATTTCTATAAGGGTAAACTCACAGAGGATGAAAGTTTCATAATATTGTTATTTTACAGGTAGTTTTTGGGTCGAGCAAATGTGCCAATTTACCATTTGGCAGGAATAATCACTCAAGGTATTGCGAAAAAAATGTCCAAAGGTTTTGCGAATTTAACAAAGAGATTTGATGTTTTGTGCGTATACAATTAACTCACATGTTACATATTTTGGTTCTAAATTCGAAGATAAATAATCATATTTTAGCGTACCTAACTACCCAAATTCTTGTCAACGCAAAGATTATTTGGAAAACTTATAATGTTGATTGAAGGCACTTAGTAGAACCTGCAACACATTATGGAATCTCTTGTACTTTTCCACGATATTTATCACATTAAACCTCGATTCTGCTAAAGGCAAACCACTGTAATACCACTGACACATTATCATTGTCATTCTCTCTACAAAATATCATTTGACTTTAGACTTTAACCTGATAACAATAAAGTCTACAACCGATTTGGTTTCCTTCATCAGAATAACAGTTCCTAAGCATAATGCTGAGTTAGTTGTCTGGAATAGATCTATCTGCGATTATAACTTTCATGTATTCTCCTTTGTATTCTTTGTTTGGTATGCAATACAAAGCATTTTGTATATTCCAGCTCATCGAGGTACATGACGAAATTTCTGTGCGCAATAACTTCCAAATAATCTTGTTGTATGCTATACGAATGCACTTTTGTCCTTTCGAAATTTAACAGAACAATTTCTTCACGCTGCCCACATCGGAGGCATTTCCGTAGAGAAATACTAAAGGCCCAAAAGGAGTCATTTGAAATAATTATTCCACAAGTGATTAACAAGGGGCAGTACACTAGGTATATTTTTCGTATACGATGACGTAAGCAGATGGAAATAGTCATTACGTCATTATATATGCGGTTTGACAAAGTAATAAAAAAACCGCAATACTTGATAAATGATTGTGAGCAATAAAATATCCATTTCGCGTTGGTTCTGTTGGTCGTTTTGCAGCTTGCGCAAGTATTTTTCCATAATGGGGACTATATGACCAATAGCTCGTATTCAGATCCTCGAGGAACAGGCAACAAGGTCAAACGTAGCCTGTGTTATTCATGATGCCAATCTCATCATTATTAATTAGCCGGTTGCATCCAAGGTTTTCATACGTGCCAAGGGTTCTTTGCTCCTCCAAGCGACTGCCGTCTGACCTCTGAACCCCGTTAAGGGCATCATCGACAACCCAGTCGGTTAATGCACCTAGTAGGTTCACTTCAGCCTGCAAGATCTTGGCGGGAACCCTTTCACAGTTAATCAGTCACACTTGTGCACTAAATTGCAATCAGACCTTTTTTGCGTGATTGAGAAATCGATAAACTTAGTTTAGCACTTAAATTTCAGTAGGCTATATGTACTGAGTGAACATCGAGCCCGCTACATTTGAAATAGCAGTCATCATCTTGGCATTGTTCCCTGGATCAGAGGTTTTTACCATCCGATCGCTGAAGGTCGTTTACTTCTTCTCTTTTCAAAAAAGGAGGTTCTCAATTGGATTGTATTTTTTTTTATTTGTTATCTCAGAACTTTCGACTGAGCGAACCGATTTTGATGATTATTTTTTTTATTTGAAAGTACTTCCCATGTAGTCCCTTTTCAATTTGGTCAATTGAAGTTATTTTTTATGGAAGAATTTATATTTTCAGGAGAAACTACCGTCTGAACTCCCATAAAAACTACACCAGAGCCTCATTCCTCAATCAGTTGGTGTACCGGCTTGAAGGTGAGATCGCCTTGAACCCAGAAAGTTTCTAGTGCCCCATACTGGGTGTATCGGTTCGGAGAGTATCGCAGCGATTCGTATATTTGCGCTACATAATGGAGGTAGGATTGTACTTATTATGTACACAATGAGCTGGCATGCCGCCAACAAGTCAAGGCCCCTATCGCCGTCCAACTACGGTCAGTGTAGATAATGGAGGGATGTGCATTGTTTTGTTTATCTAAGTTGTCGAAACTGTCGAACAATAGCTCGTATTTATTGTTCATAGGCAGGTAGTTGCATTCCCTTATTCGCTTTATGACAGATTCACTGTACGACAGAATCGCTTTAAGACAGATTCGCTTTATGGCAAAAATTGTACAGTTAAGTACACTAAAGATTTGTTGCGAGAGGAATAGACGTTCTTTAAATCTATATTGAACGCAATTCATGGAAACAGTTTTAGCAGATTTGATCCTTACATTTCTGTTGCCCTGGTACTTTCTTAAAAACTAAAATTGACTATTATAGCGGTTACTGCATGGCATGGTCAGTTTTTACATGCTTCTATTGGCACGTCGTCTGTCAATTTTGCGAACCATTTCCCGACCATTTGTTTGCATCCTATTGAGCTGAAATTTTGCAACACGTTCAGCTTGGATGACAATTAAACAAAAGCTTGTTTTTCAAAACAGTTTTTGATATTTGGTCCGTTATTTTCTCGTTGCTTTGTGGAGGCAAAAATCAGGGATCTATATATCATCTTCAAAATTACAACCCTGGATAGTTAAGATCATTAGCATTACACAAAGGACGCTACGCGCGCAGCAGAGGGGGGTAAGCGCCGCCATTTTGAGGTAATTTATTACCTGCTAGGAGACGTATTCACGTTCAACACATGGCCGTGTCCATGACATAGCAATATCCCATTTTTTTACAATTTCCTGTGTAAGATTACATTATCTGACAGCCTATGCGGGCTCTACCAACGCGGGGGTCAGTTATCGTATTTTGGACATATCTCCGGTTCTACTCAACCAATTGATATTAAACATACGCCAGATTTTAAGTCTGACCAAGATATTTCAAACAAAAACAACCGCATCAAAATCAGTTTGGTTGATTTTGCGTCCTTCGCAAACAAAACAGACAAGAATTACAAAAAAAATATTTCTTTGTTACGAATCCTTCACCTATACTAATATTATAAAGTGGTAAAGTTTGTGTGCTTGTATATTTGTTAAATTGTAAGGGGTAATCTCGGGATCTACTGAACCGATTTTAAAAATTCTTTCACCAATAGAAAGCCACATTATCCGTGAAAGTCATAGGCTGAATACACGCTACTGCCCAAGGGAGCGGAACAATAATCATAAATGTGAACAATTCCGCTAGATTCCCATACATTTTAGGAAAACTGATAAATTATGGGCATATTATGTGAGTTAAAAACATTACCCTTTTTTCTTCGGCAGTCGGGTAAAAAGGGTGCATCGGGGTTCGAAATACGCCACGGGCGAAGCCGGGGTGGGTCAGCTAGTATAACATAACCCAAGTTTTTTTTTAATAACTCCAATGTACAGACACTTTATACCTAATTATTTAATAGTATAGATATTGGCAGAGTCCACAGGTCAGGTAAGGTAAGGTTTAGGAAGGCCACGTGGTTGTAAGATACAACTTTAGTATAGAAATTAGCGCGTATTGAGAAGAGAAAGGTGTTTCACTGTGGCTTCATTCCACTTTGCGTTAACAGAAATAGCTTTCGAAATGTAACAATTAAACTATTCACATAGTAATTAGCAGAAAAATTAATAAACACCTCGTAATTTCTAAATGTACTTACAAATAATTATTATAAAAGTGAGTTTAGTTTTTTGTACAACGACTGTATTGAGCTTTTTAACTGACTTCAAAAAAGGAGGAGGTTCTCAATTCGTACGCTTTTTTTTTGTATGTATGTTACGCGATTACGGCGCCAATTATGGATGGATTTAGAATTTTTTTTTAAATAGGCTACTTCTGAGGTGGTCCTATATCCAGGGTATCAGGATCTGATGCTGGGATCTTGGGAAAATCGAGGGGAAATCATCAAATTTACAGCAAAATTCTGTTCTTTATGCCTTTGTACATAATAAACCTCAAATATTTCTGCACGCCAAAAAATTCCATTTTATTTTAGACTTTATTCTTATCAAATTAAAGTCTAAAATTAAATTATATTTTGTAGAGCGATTGAACTTGACGGCCTCATCAAATGTTTTTTGACGCCCAGCTTAAAGGACCCGGGACTGTAGGAGGAAGGAAACACTTGCGCTCATAGTAAGTAACCCCAGAACTTTCGATTTTGTGAGCTGATTTTGATGATTTTTTTCTCCTGTGGTCACATTTCAATTTAGTTCGTTGAATACCGACGGGATTTTCAATTAGGTTATTATCTGTCCCGCTCGCTCTCTTTGAAGTACCGTCCATAACAAGTCCGTTGTGACTTTTAAAGGCCGGTTGGCTAACATGCCAACGGCCTTACTATATTGAAGTCTTTGTTTATTCGTATTGTTGTTAAGATAACCCAGTTCAACTGTCTACTGATAACAACTCATTATACCTACGGCACGATATAATGGCCGGTTTGACGTTTGTCCGCTCATGAAGTTTCGTATTAATTATTGTGACATTTTGAAAGAGCAAATTGCTGTTCTTTATTGTCAATAGTGACGTACAGTAAGTCATAAAATTTTATCGAATGTAGGTATAATTTTAGGACACAATATTTATTTATTACATTGATTTCTGAATTATATAATGTATATTAGTGTCCCACGATCATTTATTTTTTATTTTTATAAGATTATAATTACCTATTGGTGTACTTATTTCACACAACTCGGTATTTGTTTTTCGAAATTCAATTTCTTTAAATAAAATCTATATAATCGACACTAGGACCACTGGCAAGCCCAATAATACCTCCGGCAAACTTACGTCAAAACAAAGCATTTTCGACTTGACGTTGCTTCGAAAAGTACAAACTAGGAGTGCAGTGCGATTGCGATATAGTTTAGACCTCCTCGCCTGATGGTAAGCTAAATGGTAAATCTCGCCTGATGGTAAAGTCTCAGGAAGGGGTCCCCATTACATACACTAACAGTGATAATTATAATGGTAGCCCTCAACTTACTCTGTTTACGCCTTTTGTTGTGGATTTCGTCGATATGGCCGAACATACGCAGAGCTGAGTTCTAAACAGTCAGGCACGTGTGTTCGTTATAGGTACGCCTTCGTAACATTTCGATCGTGAATCTCAAAATGGAAGGTCAATTTTACCTATAACTGTTAGACGAATAGATAACTAAAGAAAAATCTGGCGAGACTGGCACAGAAGAAAATAAACTTCACACACACAGAAAAAAACGAGCAAAACCAGTCGAAGACATGTGTGTAGCTACTATTTACGGAAGGAGTATCCAACAAGAAAAAAGCTAGTGCAATCACTGAAGGAAGCTGGATTAATATATACTCATTTTCATTCCTAATTCCAATATTCAGTTCGTTCATATGTATTAAGTAGGTAAAAATTTATATTTTTTTACTAAAGTTTTTGAATCAGGTACCTAGGTAAGTACTGCTTGCAATAAAAACTTATTTGATTTGATTATATTTTTATCGAGAGTAAATTGACATTTCCATCACTATTGTAATATGTCAAACCGGCCATCATATCGTGCCGTAGGTATAATGTATTGAACAACATGTTTTTTGTTTTGATAGAACAAACAAACATACAATCACGCCTCTTTCCTATTGGGTAAGCAGAAACCACATTCTACTACAGTTCACGGCATCTAAATTGACAAGGTTTTGGAGTAGTGGGGCCTACATTATTCCAAAACCTTGCCAAGTTAAATGCTGTACACTATACTTGTTTGTGGCAAAATGCGTCGCATATAAACAAGTATAGTATACAGCATTTAACTTGGCAAGGTTTTGGAGTAGTGGGGCCTACACTACTCCAAAATCTTGCCAAGTTAGATGTCGTCGGCTATACCTAGTCTTTTTTTTCTTCTTACTGTGCGGAAATACCCACCCTATAATTATAAGCGCGAAAGTTTGCGATATAGATGGGTGGTTTTAGGCTGAACGGATCTGGATGTATATTGAACGACATTCTACACAACTAGACCGTCTAGTCTAGACCCAAAGTAAACATAGTTTAACTAGCAATGGTCTGGGTTTATGCCTGGGAGAGTACGTTAAGCCGTCGATCCCGGTTGCCATGCTTACATCTATTATGACAGTCGTTACGGGTAGTTGGAGCCTCAGTCCGACAACTGGTCTAACGACAGAACGTGGATATCGCCAGTGCGTTGTGGAGGTCAGGTGGCAGTCGCTTCACGGAACATATCCAAGTTCGGCCGTAAGGAGGTAGACTGTACCGACCTTGAGTTGGGATAGGGGTAGTAGGATGAAGTATAAAGTAGGATTGTGTGGTTACAAGTTTATCTTAAACTATTTTTGACTTGAAGCAATGACCAGATAAAGCTGTTAAGAAACGGTTCGCCGAGTCATTTAAGATAAGTAATTCACGAAACACTCCGTATTAATTGTGTAATAATGATAACTTATGATAAATTATTGCCTCTGTAGATACCAACAACTTGGCAGTCTTATCAGCCGCGGTATTTAAATATACAGAAAAATCTGTTAAGGACACTATTCCATACAAAAAACTACCGACGCGAAAAAAAATCTAAAAAACTTGGTGGTATCAGAATAAGTCTATCCATTTTAGAGCTTTAACATAACATAACATAAACTCACGCCTATATCCCCGAAGGGGTAGGCAGAGGTGCTAGCACCCACATTTCGCCAATTTAAGTTTAGGTCCCAATGTAATAGGTGGCGAGCCTATTGCCATTAACCGGGCACTTATAAACCTGCGATAAATACACACATATTAACTTCGAAAAGCATAGAAAAGTCATTGGTGTGTGCCATGGTAACCTGGGATCGAACCCGACACCTCGTCTTAGCAGTCCATTACCCATACCACTAGGCTACCGCGGTTATTATTAGAGCTTTAAACACAAACAAACAGGTCAAACTTATAATAACCCTCGTTTAATGACAGTAGAGGAAGCTGGGGAAGTAAGGACTCTGCCTACCCCAGAGGGAAAAAGGCGTGAGAAAATGATTCATCATGCGTATAGCTAAGGAGTGGAATTCCCTGCCCGAGTCTGTGTTTCCGGAAAGTTATAACCTGGGAGTATTCAAGTCACGAGTGAATAGGTTCTTCTAGGCAAGCGTGATTCATAGACCACATCGTCATTTACCATCAGGTAAGATAGTGGTCAAACGTGAGCCTATCTTGAATTAAAAAAAAAGAAAAAAAAGATTATGGATGTTTTTCGTCGGGGCTAGTGATTCAAGTGCCGTACAGTGGGCAATCCTTAAACAGATCATTATGAGTATCATTTAATGATTCATGTTTGTCATTCCAAAGGGCAAATCTGCTGATATGACCGGTTGAATATAGACTAATAGTGACTCATTATTTTCAAATAATATAAAACTGTATATTTAAAAAAAAACTTGGGTTACGTTATTATTATGTCAGACGGCAGTCGCTTCACGGAAAATATCGAGGTCCAGCTAAATCCGCAGTTAAGACTGGTAAAGCGGACCCCAGACTCCCGAGGTGAAAGCTTTGGATGCGACTGGGATTAACGCTAGGTTGAAGAAGAAGAAGATACTTGGATTGTTATATGAACGATTCAGAACCATGAACACAAAGATTATTTTTTGGAATTTGAACGGATTTTGACGCAGTATGGCCTTGGTCGACCGACGGGCAGCCCTACCCCTACACCTCAGGTCTGCGCTCATGGAGGCCGAAGATCGTCTAGCGCTCTCCGACGCCCGGTGCGTCTTTTGCGGGACGGAAGAGTACTGTTTCTCTCCTGTTCTCTTTCAACCGCCTCCTTTGCACACATCTCCTCCTAGCAAAACAAGGCGGCTTAATCCCACGCACTCTTGCTTCAAGTAGTTGGAGTTTGGACTAACTACAGAACTTGGATATCGCCAGTGCGTTGTGGAGGTCAGGTGGCAGTAGGGTTGCCAACTTTTTTTCCAAAAAAAAAGTATATTTAGGTCTGAGAAGAATTTTGAAAAATGAACACTATTTTTTTTTATACCACTCATGTGGCAGACAAGCACACGGCCCACACTGATGGATTATTTAATCTAATGTTTTTTAAGTCAGACATTTATAGTGTATGTACTTAATAGTTTTTGCATTTTGATGGTAAAAACAGTATTTTGGATACCTACTGTTTTTTTGTTCAACGGTTAACAGTATAATGTAGTGAAAAACAGTATAATACTGTTTTAACAGTATGGTTGGCAACCCTAGGTGGCAGTCGCTTCACGGAACATATCGAAGTTCGGCCGCGAGGATCGAAAAGGCGATTCAAATTGAGTTGGGGTAAGGTTCGGAGGGTGATTGTGAATCGATATTGTTTACAATATGGCGTGTCTAAAGAGAATTAAACAAAGCAGTTTACTGTATTTCCTTATATCACAAGTCAAGGCTACAAACGTGTTTCTTACCACGTTCGCGACCTTGTGTCGTAAGCGGCAAGGTGCATATTTGCGCAACACGTGTGTCATTGTGAAATATATTAATAGTTACAACTCGGTTAAATATTGATATACATGACATTTTCCTATTGGGGTAGGCAGAGTTGATATTACCTACGTTTATTATAATAACACTGCAGCCCGCATTACACGAGAATTTTTCGTGAAAAATGCTATAGGTATAACACTTATACTCCATTTGCCCGGGGGCTTCCCCCGGATGTAATTATATAATTCCCATATTCCTATGACTCACGGAAACCTACTCAAGGGATAAAATTTTTCCTGTTATTCCAGACCATAAATCTATCTGTATGCCGAATTTCAACCAGACCCCGTTCAGCCGTTTATGCGTGAAAAAGTAACAAATGTTTATATGTACACGTTTGCAATATTAGTAGGATAGGATTATGGTTTTATTATATGCCATTCCCATGAATACGCTATAGGTACCAACGCGAGATTAGCCCATTACTACACACTCGAAATTTCAAATTGTTTTACACAATTTTCATTGCTTGACATGTCGATAAATGGATCCTAGATTCGACTCCTGACGACGTAAAATCACTCCTAACACAGCAATTTCACTTTAGGCTTAGGAGGAATATTAAATTTTAGCTGTCTGTCTGTCTTTCAGATTAGGTAGTGTTATGAGGTAGGTATTATCAGATTCATCCCTATCAGAAAAGTACCGGTAGGCATTTTAAGATTATTCTAATAATGCATTCTAGAGAATGATCACTTTCCTGTTGTGTTATCTATATGACAAAGGTTATTACTTTTTGATAGTACCTACTATAATAAATTATTGTAAGCTAAGGCTGGGGGCACACCAGCGAGTTGTGAATGGGTATACCCCTTATGCCGTGCCTAATTAACATGGGTTAAGATCTGGTAAAGGATGAATCGGATGTTTCATACATTCTAGAACCCATAACACAAGCTAGTGAAACTAAGCTTACTTTGGGGCTAGGGAGCGATGTGTAGAATGTCGTAGAGTATTTATTTATTTATTTATTTATTTATTCTTGTTTTTGTGGGTAGTTTCTTTTTATATGTTAGACACGTCTACATGACTAAGAGTGTGATTAAAAGTTTGGTATAGTTGAGGGCCACCATTATGGCACTGTCGATGTATGTAATGGGGACCTCCTTACTAAGACTTTACATTTAGCTTAGCATCAGGTGAGGTGAAGTCATATTGATGTGAACGTAATAAAAAAAAATTATAAAAAAGTAAATTTGCCAGGAAGCAAGATATTTTCTGTAGGTATATACCTATTCTACTTGAGAATACAATTATATTATTAGTTTGGTAGGTAGGTAGGTAAGAAATGTGGGTGCTAGCACCTCTGCCTACCCCTTCGGGGATATAGGCGTGAGTTTATGTTATGTTCGGTAGGTTTAATGTAGAAACCAGTTGTATTGACATTTAAATGAATGACTGTTAACACTACATTATACGTTTGCAGTGGTCACAGACTTATCACCATATCTATGGGTCACTGCGGTCAGGTAGCATTCAGTATGCCTACTTTGTACCCAACTGACCCAACACAAAGGAGAGTTATGTGTTTATCAGCCTAGTATGTTTGTTCTTAAGGTGCTATGGTAACCTTGGTTTTTACCCCTAGTATAGAGTATGTGTATACTATACTATGGAATAATCTAACTTCATAAATATGATGAGTAGCTATCCTCATTGGAGCACAGAAAAAAAAAACAAAGAAGGTAATTATAAAGAAGGAAAGTTTGTGTGTTTGTATATTTGTTAAATTGTAAGGGGTAATCTCGGCTCTACTGAACAGATTTTAAAAATTCTTTCACCAATAGAAAGCCACATTATTCCTGAGTGTCATAGGCTATATATTTTATTGGAAAACTGGAATTTACACCCGGTTTTTATATAAAATCGTTGCCACTTTTTTTTTAAATTTTATAACTCAAGAATGAGCTCACCTATCCAAACAAAATACCTATTTAGGCTTTGTTCGGACTATTTAGTAGATGGTTTATGTGAAGTTGGCTCAAAATCGGTCGAGCAGTTCTTCATTTATCACATTTTTTTTAATACCGACATCCATGCGGAGTCGCAGGCACAAGCTAGTATGTTAATATGATAAACTTACCCTTTTAGGTGGTAAATTCTTTCTCTGCAATTTTTTCCTGGCGTTGAGCAGTAAACCGTTAGAAGCACCTGTTTCATCAATATCACTTGCTGCGACACTATCACAGATTGTTAAATCCTCAACGTTGGCACAATCCACTTCGTCCTCACTGTGATCCGCATAAAGACTGTCATCGGCTAAATTATTAACACTTTTAGACAACGAACCAGATAAATTAAAGACAGCGCACCCAGAATCACTTTCGTCCGAATCAGTATCGGAATCTTCCGCTTCGGTTGATTCATCATCGGAATCTCCGAACACATCATTAGATGTGTAACAGCTATCTGGAGAATCTTCAAAGACGATAAATGAATCTTCTGACTCGCAATCTGATGATCTCCGGCGTTTCGGACTGTCATGGAAAACAATTTGGAAGGAATCGTCGCTTTCAACGGATCCGGATTGGAAACAGCCTGCTACCTCGTCAAAGAAGTCTTTTCCTGGAACTGGTTTTGGTTGCGATTGTTTGTTGACAGGGTTCTGAATGTTTTTAGCTTGTGATCCCAAGTAAGTTTCCATATAATTTGTTGACGGGGAATTCTCAATACTGCTCGACAAGTCTTCAGAGGCGATTTCGTTGGCAAACACCAAATCGTCTTCGATGCTCTTCTTCATTCTAGATTTTCTACGCTTATCACAGGTACGGTTCGGATTTTTAAACCGCTTATCGTTAACTGTAGTGGACGGTTTGGGTTTCGGTGGTAACTTAACCAACGGTTGTGGTTCAGGGTCTAACGTTAAGGTTGGATGTGTTGTAACGGGTTTAATTTGTACCGGCTTTTCCATTTTTGATTTTTTGCATCTCCCTTGCAGCAATAATTTTAATTTATTCATTTTATCTTCACATGAATCCACAATTTTCTTTTTCGTTTCCACTTCTGTATTTTCTTTTTGTTCTGTAACCGATTCAGGTACATTATTGGTAGCGATAGGTGGACCCTCGGAGACAGGAAGCTCATTTGCCTCTGTATTATCAGGAACCAGTTTAGACAGTTGCAGAACATTAGGGGTTTCAGATTCAAGCACAGATTTTCCAGATACCGTGGTATGTGTTTCGGAAGTCACTTTAGAGGTAACAGGTACTTCAATTTTGCATTTCGGACTATCAACTTCATGATATGCATCGTCATGGTAGCAGACGGGACTGTAGTACTCCACGACGGTGTCATTAGAAAGGTTCTCAAAGTCTTCTGGGGAAAATGCATCTTCAAAACAGTCCTCAACTTGAGTTGGCTCAACAAAGACCTTTTTAGGCCGTCTCCGCGCTCTTAGAGAACATTGTGTGGGTTTGTCGGAACCCAGGAGCAGGCGGACCTGGTCGAGTTTGCTCTGACAATGCGCCGCAGCGGACCTGCAGTCGCTCATCTCCGAAACGAAAAACTCACTAGAGATATCATCGGACGAATTTACAGCCTGTAGATTTTTATTTTCATCCGAAAGTTTGGCGTCATGCCACATCGATGGCAGCGCCATGTTTTGACCAGAATCGGAACTATAGTCAGCAGGTTTTCGTTTACTAAACATTGCGTTTGAAATCACGTTCAGAACACCGGAGAAGAAGTTTGATAGCCCTGACAACCTGGAAGCGTCTTCGTGCATCTGCGTGTCTTCCTCCACGCTCAAATCCTCTTTTTCCAACTTCTTTTTACTGTTTTTAGGCGCCATTTTTTCTTGAGTAACAATCGTGTCCGCTAAATTTTTTCGTAAAGTATCCGGACCCAAATGAAAGTTGTTTAGAAACATGTCTTCTGCAAATGTTTTGCTCATGTTGTTTTTGGTGTCTGTACTGTAATTTGCGTAGGGGTAGTACAGGGGAGGCATGTAACTGCGCCTGTCGCGCCAGCTCGTAGAAATATTCATTGTTTTTACTTTTACACTAATCACAGGTACGAAAATGATGTATAATCACGCGCACGTAGGTGGTGTCACGTTAAAGTTCATAATATCGGGGGATGGTCTATGCACGAATCTACAACACGTAACTGCGTTTCTCAAGGGGAAATCTCTAGGGGAAAACCACGCACGGTCACGGAAAGAAATTTCACACTCTCTGTCGGTTTTACACACTGTTGAAGATTTAGTACTGAAAATCAACACAAGGTGTTCGTTTTGAAGCTCCATTGTGATAATAATTACAATACACGTCTTTACAATTCAGCCATTTTGAATGAAATATCTGATTGACAGCTAAGTTCGCTAGTTTTGTTCATGTTTTGTTGTCTCTGCATAACATTAGGGTTGTGCCATTAGTAAGTAATCGATAAACTTTATAACATTTGTTAATTTTTGATTACAATGTTACATTGTTTTTAACTTTATTTTTACATACCTCAGTCAATTACAGGACGGATGTAAGTTTGTGGAGAGCAAGTAAGCAAGCGTCAAAATGTATGAAAATAATTATTGAATTATGAAAGCAAGTAGAAGAAGAGAAAGGTGTGAAAATTTCGGTGTAATTTTTTTTATTGTATTTCTAATTAGTTTTGTTTCCAATTATTAAGTTTTTTCAGTCAACGTGTAAGACTTTACGGAGGCGGATTTTTACTGCTTGCAGCTTAGCACAGATAAAAAACAAATAATGTTGTATGACAAACTTACCCTTTTAGCTGGTGAGTTCTTCCTCTGCAATTTCTTGTCGTCAATATCACTTGCAGCGACACTATCACAGATTGTTAAATCCTCAACGTTGGCACAATCCACTTCGTCCTCACTGTGGTCCACATAAAAACTGTCGTCAGCTAAATTATTGACATTTTTAGACAACGAACCAGATAAATTAAAGACAGCGCCCCCACAATCACTGTTGTCCAAATCAGTATCGGTATCTTCCGATTCGGTTGATTCATCATCGGAATCTCCGAAAACATCATTAGATGTGTAACAGCTATCTGGAGAATCTTCAAAGACGATGAATGAATCTTCTGACTCACAATCTGATGATCGCCGGCTTTTCGGACTGTCATGGAAAACAATTTGGAAAGAATCGTCGCTTTCAACGGATCCGGATTCGAAACAGCCTGCTACTTCGTCAAATAAGTCTTTTCCTGGCACTGGTTTTGGTTGCGTTTGTTTGTTGTCAGTTTTCTGAATGTTTTTAGCTTGTGACCCGAAGTAAGTTTCTATATATTCTACGTTCCATACCATTTTAAATTCCATATTTTCATTCTTGTTTTCAACTTCAATGATTTAGGGTATCTTTTCTTTTTATTTCTTCTTTTTATTATAATATTCTATCTGCCTATCCCCTTTCTTGTAAATGTTTGTAATGCATGCCGTGTTCACATCAAGAAGGACTTTACATCCCTTTCTGAGAACGCGAAGTGTACGTGCATGCCAAATGAACTGTCTAGTTTTGTGGACCGAATAATAAAAAAAAAATTAAATTTGTTGATGGAGAATTCTCAATACTCCTTGACAAGTCTTCAGAGGCGATTTCATTGGCAAACACCAAATCGTCTTTGATACTCTTCATTCTAGACTTTCTACCCTTAAAATATAATCAACACGAGGTGTTCGTTTTGAAGCTCCATTGTTTACAATTCAGCCATTTTGAATAAAAATGTCTGGTTGACAGCTAAGGGCGCTAGTTTTGTTTATGTTTTGTTGTCTCTGCATAACTTTAGAGTTGTGCTATTAGTAAGGAATCGATTAACTTCATAACATTTTGTTCATTTTTAGATTATAATGTTACATTGTTTTTAACTTTTTTTTACACATCTCAGACAATTACTGGGTGCATGAAAGTTTGTGAAGAGTAGAGAGAGAGGATAGAAGTAAGCAAGCGTCAAAATGTACGAAAATAATAATATTATGAAAGCAGGTAGAAGAAGTGAAAGGTGTGATTTTTTTATTTTATTTAATACTAGCTTCCACGGTCACTAGGTCGGTATTGCCTCCAAGTTTACTTATAGTGTGAAGCTAGCTTATAGCATGGTTTTAACATAATACCTAACAACATTGAAATATAAGTCGTTAGATTACACGTTGTTACAGAATGCGTTGAAGAAATAAAGGTTCACTGCTCGTTCCCCGTAGGTAATAGCGTGATAATATGTAGCCTATGTGTTGACCCGACTTCTTAATAATATTTGTATTAAATTTGAAGTAAATCCATGCAGTAATTTTTGAGTTTATCCCGGACAAACAGACAAACAGACAAAAATTCTAAAAACTATATTTTTGGCTTCGGTATTGATTGTAGATCACACTCCAAGTATTCTTTTCAAGAGATATTGAATGTTCCTCTTTCATGCAAACATGGCCAATGATGGACTTATGCCCTAGCATTTTGATTTGATTGTTGAATTGTTAGATATATTGGATTGTTATATAATTATTATCTTTTTATACCAATTAGTTGGCAGATAATCTAATCTAAACGAATATACCTACTTAAATGCCCAAAATGGCAAGGTATAAACTTACCACTGAACTGAACCCGCACTGACCAAGGTACATTATTGTTACACAGCGCGCTTCATCGGAATTTAAATCGATTTGCAGGAATCGATTTTTTATTCGTTATGTTGTGAATTTAACCTTACAAAATGATCATAGACAATTATAAATGCCCTTGTGTTGAATTGATTGCCAGCCCTATTTTCTGATGCAATAGTTTGTTTTCAATGTTCACATGTATGTTCTCAGTGGTCAATAATACAAACAGCTGTATGAAGCAGTGTTTTGATTGGTAGACAATATCAAAACAATGTATTTCATTGGACAGTACTTTCCTCGTGCTTAATTTATTGGTTCTAGAAGATTTCTCTATTTTCTGGAACATGCTACAAAGTGTCCAGTATAAGCCCGGGCATTATTTTACATATTATTTATGGGGCTATGATAACAAATAAATTATAAAAATAAATTACTACGGTAAATTATTATTCATTTGAAATGAAATAAAAGTACCTACTTTTAAGAAATGTGTAAGTAATATTTTTATATTCAAGGTTATAATTGATGTGTTACAAGCTTATAAAATAAAATATAAGTACATTATGATAATAAAAAAATAATTTAATTTAATTCATTTTTTATTTCATGAACAAAATGGCATACTTACCTATAAGTTACAATTTTTTTTTGAGATATTTAAAACATACTTTTATCGACGACAGTTTTAATCACAAGTATTTTATAATCACAAACAGTAATTTTGCAATTTTTTTCTACATTTACTGCCATCTGTTGCACAATAGCAGCAACATTTAACTTCATAGTTGCCACTACTGCCACGACTTCCTAAGAATGAAATGTAGATTGCGCTATTTTTAAACTTTATTGAATAAAGATAGTAGCGCCATCTATCGCCAAATAGCAACACTCTGATCGATGGGTGGTGCTTGAGATATTGGGTAATGAATTTAATTGCGAAATTTTATTATTGTTTCGTAAACGATTATTTTTACGACAACATTATGTCACACTTTCACAGTAGGTAGGTATACGGTTGATAACGAGTTTATACATCGACTATTGACACAAAAGGCACCTACAAGGGCTACAATACAAGTGACATTAATTTTTTAAAGAAATAAGTCAAATAAGGTACCAAATGACATCGTGCGCGGTACACAGAGCGGTGATTTTCTTGTGGACTGTTTCGTCGCGTACGCCCTTTCGTAGGTACTTAGCACATCGATATCTTAGTCAGGGACGATTGTGCGGAATTTAATTACAAACATTATGCAAAGATGTTCCGTCATCTGTATAACCGACTTATAAAAAAGATGATACGCCCTTCACAGCGATAATGTCCAAAGGTCAGACTTGGGTACGTAATAGGTAACATTAGGTATTCTGTGCTTTGGGGCCAGAGGTTCGTTTATTTTTTTTATATATTACTTAGGTGGCAGACAAGCACACACACAGTCGATGGGAAGCGGTTACTGTGGCCTATGGACGTGTGCAACACCAGGTGCGTTACACTCGCTCTGCCGACCCTGGTTGGTGGGGGGAGGTTGGAAGATTAGAGGGGGGGGGGATTACGAACGCAGTCGCAGCTGAGACTCTAGTCTCCCCGCTGCCAGCACAGAATCCCTCCAGTAAGCTCTGGCTACCCTACTTACCTTGGGGTCTGGGGAACACAACGCTATGGTGTTCTGTAGGGCGGTTGTGTCCTACCTTACTATAACTTACATAAATAATGATAGATTTGAGTTTCTCAATAGCTTCGTTACTTTTGAGATCCCACACCTTGATATTAAGAAGGTATATACTTGTACAGTCAGCATCGAAAGTCGGGTTGATATAAGTTCCACCTTCCTCTCTAGGTAGGTATGCGTTAAGTTTGATATTTCTCTGAATTTATACTTGCTACGATCTTGGCATAATTATGCCTATTGCTTTTTCAACTTTCATAATTGTTTTCATACACACACGTCGTTCAAGTACCCTGACCTGGCCTTTCTTCAAAACGGCCTGGACCTAAATAATATATGTACGCCTAGGTCGGCCTTTACCGGGTTGCCCATTCACCCTCACCACATATATCTGTTTCGTCAATCTCTCTTCATATTCAAACCATCTAAGCATCCCTTTCTCTATCTTGGTCACTATATCTTCAACCATACCGCAACGTTCCCTTATCACACTGTTCCTCACTCGGTCCATCAACCTCAATACAGCTATACTTCTCAGACTTCTCATTTCCACAGCATTCAATCTACTTTCATGCTTCTTCTGCCACACCCAACATTCACTACCATACATAAGTGATGAATTCAGCCTCACACATTGCATCCGCCTGCAGTGCGCACTGTAAGATTTGAAAGGAATTTCATTCCGCGCACGCTTAGGCTGTGGAATGATCTCCTTGCTATGGTTTTCCCTAGCGACTACAATATGGGGTTCTTCTAGAAAGGCATTAGAAGGTTTTTACAGGGTCGGCAGCGCGAGTGTGATGCCCTTGCTGTTGCAATTTACACGCGTCCGTAGGCCACGGTGACCGCTTCCCATCAGGGCCTCGATTCTGCTAAAGGCAAACCACTGTAATACCACTGACACTCTAAAAATGCTATTTAATTGTAGACTTTACCATTATACAGTTAAAGTCCAAAAACAAATGAAAATAATTCTTGTAACTTTTTCTTTCGCTCTACAAAATATCATTTGACTTTAGACTTTAACCTGATAACAATAAAGTCTACAATTAAATGGCATTTTTTAGAGTGTCAGTGATATTTCAGTGGTTTGGCTTTAGCCTAATCGAGGCCCTGGTGGGCCGTGTGCTTAACAAAAAAGTGTGGGGACGAGAACTCCTCTATGTACAGCCAGACATGCCTCTTTAGGTACGTTCTAACTGCTCATAAAATTATGCAGCCCTAATCACTTATGATCATCAACTTTATACGCTAACGCTACGTCTGCATGCTTTTTGCTTTGCTTGCTGTAAGAAGGTGACCTCGCGTGCTTTTTTATTCTTTTAATACTTATTATATTTATATATCAAAGCTAATTATCTGGCGCAACGGTTCGCGTGTTCAATACTCAAGACTCAACTCCAACGACATTGAGATTTGATTTAATATCGATTTAATTACTTATGTTTGGGTAGTATTGTGTTAGGTTGGTCGCTAGTTTAGGAGGTTACGGAGTAAATTAGTGGCACATTTACTAAGAGGCTGTGTAGGAAGTAGGAATATTTTTGTTTTGTTTTTTTCGTGCGGAAATTCCTATGGATACCACCCCTGCTAGCCAGAATCGAGTAAAACCGCACGCTGATATAGATATTCTATCTCACGAAGGCGGGTGAACAATTAAATAGTAGTACCTGTGTCTTGTAAATACGCGTACATGTGTGTGCGAAAGTTCTTGTCACGTCAAAAGAAATTCATGTAGCAGTTAGTAGAACAATAATTGCATTGCAAGTAATTCATTTTTAAAAGCTTTTTTTTTTCATATAAGACACCTCAAAATGACTTTACCTCGCCTGATGGTAAGCTAAAGGCAAAGTCTCAGGACTGGGGTCACCACAACATACATCGGTAGTGCTACAGTGGCGGCCCTCAGCTTGACGGCCTCATCAAATGTTTTTTCACGGCCCGCTTAAAGGACCCGGGACTGTAGGAGGAAAGAAACCCATGCGCTGGTAAAGAAACCAAGTCTTTATGGTGCGGCAAATAAAAGAGGCACGGAACCGCTTGGTTCTTGATGGAATTGATTCCACCGTGTGAGGGTGATACCTCAGTCTAGCACGTGTAGTTCTGTGTAAAAGTAATCTGTATAATATTATGTTTTACTACAATGACCGCCTTCGTGAAATAAAACATCTATACGAGTCTTTAAGCGCCAGGGTATAGGGTGACCCAAAGGCTTTTCCCTCGCACCCTGGCTGACTCAGGACCATTATATATTATGGCCTATGGACGCGTGCAACACCAGGGGCGTCACACTCGCGCTGCCGACCCTGTAAAAACCTTCTAATGCCCTTCTTGAAGAACCCGATATTGTAGACGCTGGGGAAAACCACAGCAGGGAGATCATTTCAAACTTACCTGATATTTTGCCGTTCTCCGCTGCCCGGGTGGACCGCGTTGAGGATCCGGCCCGCGCACCCTGCGAAGCCGTCACCTCCTGACCTATATGACATATTTACTCACCACAAACCTATTATATATAGATGCAAAAAAAACAAATTAACAAATGTACAAAATATCAAGGTTCTGTTAGCAATTTAGTCTTATTATGTACAATACATACATACACGGACGGTAGGGGCCGAACTGACGACAATTTGATTAATTAGTCTAGCCATTTGAAGGTGTCTGGGCACTGCTTGGCTCATACCGAGGTACATGCAGTTTTGTGTCTTTATTTATGGACCAAAATGACATTTTAATGTTATTCTAATGTGTTTTCGTGTGTAATGTGTGTAAACTACTAGCTATAAGTAGATAAGTCAGATAGGTCAGGCGTCCGTCTCCTTCCCAATCAGACACAAGTGATCCCCGAAGCACCCCTTACCAGAGATAACCTGCGTCAGCCGGTACGAGAGGCCCCCGTGAGGCCTCTCTAGCCAGTCCTCCATGACGGGTTGAACTATGCCACGGGTGAAACCGCGGGCACAACTAGTAATAAACAAAAAAGTGTAATGTCAACACAACTTACGGATACATTATAAAAATGTGTTAACTTAACAACTGGCAACACACCTTAAGCCTTTGTTGGCAGTGTTGCCACCTTATAACTAAATCTTCCCTACTATTTATTAGCAGCGTGAAAGTTTGAACGATTTTTAATACTACTTAGGCGCAGACAAGCACACGGCCCGTCTAATGGGAAGCGGTCACCGTGGCACAGGTTGCCGACCTTGCTATGGGGAGATGAGAGGGTAGTTTGGAGGAGGTGGAGGAGGAGTATTAGGGGTACTACTCAAATAGATTGGATTCGTTTTGAAGTCCAAATTATATCTACTTATTGCAAATCATAGGTGCAAAGGATGTTCACTAAATAATGAGGTCATCATTTGTGTCTGTACATTGGAGATATTAAAAAAAAATTGGATTATGCCACATAAACAATTCTGATTCCATGGAGGTAGGACACGACGGTATCTCCCGTCCGAACTGAGCAGTCCGACTGGGGGACTAGTACCTCCGCCCTACAGAACACCACGCCATAATAACCATCGTGTTGTGTTCCCCAAGGTTGGTAGCCAGAGCTCACTGTACCCCTCCTCCCCCAATCCCCATCTCCAACCTAGTATAAAAAAATCTGAACACAAAAATATATTATTTTTGGAATTCTTATCTTCATATTCATAATTCATAGCTTCGCGATGGACGCAAAAACTACTGAACGGATTTTGATGCGGTTTTTTTAAATAGATAAGTCTTGACTTAATATCTGCCGAATGTTTGATTGCAATTGGTTCACTAGAACCGGAGATATAACCAAAATTAGCAATAACCAGAGCGTCAAGCTGAGGGCCACCATTGTGGCACTATCGGTGTACCTATGTAATGGGGATCCTAAGGATTTTTCTTTGTTCTGTGGGTGATCCCTATTACTGAGTTTTTACCTTTAACTTACCATCAAGAGATTTGAAGTCATGTTGACGTATCCAAAATAATAAAAAGCTAGTAATCCAATTGCGTATTGTGTTAAGTTAAGCGCCATTAAAATATTACCTCCTTTTGGTAAAACATTTTTAACATGGCAACACAGTTTTATGTAACACCGGCGCGCGCGCGCATCCGCGGAGCACTTGGGCCCTAAACTTGTCTAATTAATTTGACCTTTAAATGTGTGTGTTTGTTATTATAATATATGGTACATGCCCATACGGTGTCGTAGTACCATTTACTGACACACCTCAAGTACCATCGAGTGTTACAATAATGTATGGGAACACGTGCAACAGGGTGTCAACCATTCAACATCAAATCTCTAGAATTAAATAATATTGAAGTGTATGTATGTAATATGTAAATAACAGGTTTTAAATCAATGCATATGAGTGTATGTATGGATACATTTAAATAAAAGCTATTTTTAAAATTTTTGTCTTTCTTTCTATCTGTTTGAAAGAGGAAATCTCTGGAACGGCTGGGTCAATTTGGACGAGATTTTTATTGCCAGATAGGTAATATTTTATGATGTGTGGCAACGCGAGTGTGATGCCCCTGGTGAGTGAGCTCCTTTTTATATACTACTTAGGTGGCAGACAAGCTCACGGGCCTCACGGCCCACCTGATGCGAAGCGGTCACCGTGGCTATAATCGTGTACAAAATCAGTCGTGTCTCACTCGCGCTGCCGACTCTGGAGGGGAGGGGCCTTGAGGAGTTTGGGAGGGGGGGGGGGAAGGGTTGCAGAAGGGGATTGAGGAGATGAGCAGGGGGAAGGGTTGTGGGCTCTGGCTACCCTACTTACCGGCGGGAACACAACACGCTGGTTATTATGGGGCGGTGTTCTGCAGGGCGGAGGTACTACCCCAGTCGGACTGCTCAGTTCGGACGGGACCTACCATCGTTTCCCTCCTCCGTAAATTCGCTTCCCATCAGGTGAGCCGTGTGCTTGTCTGCTACCTAAGTAGTATAATATTTAATACTTTTTCACACCATGCCACCAAACTAAGTTGCTGTAAGGCTCTCCGAGGTGCTGTAGGAAGAAGGAAATAAGTAAATAGGTACTTATACTACTTATAAAAGTTTTTGTGCGAATATAATGTTTTTCAGTGTCTTGTACCGCGTAAGCATTAGCTTAATTTGATATTAAAGTGTTTACTCGTAATATTGAATAGATCAGTTTTATACTTTGCCTCTTGTATTAGACTATCTATCCCCCGCGGCATCGCCCGTAACACATTTCATCCCCGTGGCACTTTAGTTTTGAAATAGTGTATGGAAGTTTTTCCGATTCGTTAACAAATATGGTTACTACTCTGCTCCCCTGGGCAGTAGCGCGATCATATATTTATAGTCTATAGCTTCATCGATAAATGAGGTATTCCAATCAAAAAGTTTTTTTTCAATTCGAACCCAGTACTGTCAAACAGGGTAAATAGGGATAAAATGGTCATTAGCAATTGCACTTTTTGAATTGATTGAAAAAAATAATTGAAAGACTTTGAAGCTAAAGAAAATAATTGGTCATTTTAGAATTAATTTAGAATTTGTTAAATAATTTCTTTTAGAATATTTCCAGTATTTAACCGAATATTCGATGATTCTCGTCACTGAGACGTGGAAGTGGTTTATAGTTTCGCATAGAAGACCTGAGATTAGCGCTTTCAAACAAACAAACCAACAAAAACCTCTTCAGATATTCAGCTTTATAAATTAGTAAAGTATAGATACTGTTAGGTTAAGAAAAAAAATAATCCTTCCGTGTTGCGATTTGCGTTATTATATTTTTCAACGAATAATTGAATATAATGGCCGATACAATAAAAAATATACTTATTGAAAAGTTATCGATAGAACTACCAAATAAATTGAAGAACCTTGAGTAAACAAACATAGGTTTTTTTTGTTGTGTTTTTGCTAATTTATCTTGTTGACCAAGGTCTGTGATTGTCTTTTCAAAAATGATTAAAAAATAAAAAAGCCCGACTGCTGTTGAAAAGTCTAAAACAAGTTTGATAGCAGGCGGTACCCATTGATTTTCTTTTGGTTTACGATTTCCGAATGGGTACCGCTTGCTATCAAACTTGTTTCAGGCTTTTCAACAGTAGTCGGTTTTTTTTATCATTCATTTTATCTTATATTTTGTATTAACGATATTATAACCATTATATTTTTGAAATTTCCTTCTAATTTCCTTCATTTTGATACCCTGCTCGATAAGTTTGAGCAAAAAAGGCAAAAAGGCTTTAGACCTTAATCCACACACGCTGGCCTAATGCGGGTTGGTGGATTGGACATGTCCTTAGAATTTCTTCTAGGACATGTGGGTTTCCTCACGATGTTTTTCCTTCACCACAGATGGTAAATCATGTGATTAGCATATTAAATTCCACAAAGTGAAACCGGTACTATCCGGCCGGATTCGAACTCGATACTTCTAGAGAAGAGGCCGCGTCCTTATCCATTCAGCTACCATCGCCTTATCTATGTTTGTTCAAAGTTTCACCAATAGTGGGCCTCATAAGGTCAGCATCACAATTGAAGTTACCACGAAAGTCAACAATGCGTTGCTCCATGGTAAAACTTGTGGTCCGCTAATTCGTATCGTCAACAAAAAATCTCTCGACTCATTGTGTGATGGTAATGATTTCCAAACTCCTCAATAAATATCAATTTTCTAAAACATATTAGCTTAACCTGTGGCTACATATGTACCTACATACATAATAAGTAAATAAGTCTTGAAAGTTTAGTTTGACCTTTTTAAGCGACTTCAAAAAAGGAGGAGGTTCTCAATTCGTACGCTATTTTTTTTGTACGTATGTTACGCGATTGAAAATTTTTTTTTCGTTTGAAAGAGGGTATTTCTGAGATGGTCCTATATCCAGGATATCAGGATCTGGGGCCTTACTCCGAAAAACGAAAATATTCGTATCCGTTGACGTTTTGACCATTTAGCTACCCCGAAAGTGTTTCGTTTCGGATTTCGGATCCGTCTTCGATCGTTTGACATTGAGGTTGTCGATCGTTATCAGTACACCTCCTACTCCCAAAATACATTTGACGTTTTCGCTGTCGTTGTTTGACAAATGGTCCGTTTTCGTTCGATCCGAAACGTTCATGTTCGATTTTCAGACTAAGGCCCCCGATGCTGGGATCTTTGGAAAATCGTTAAATTATTATTTTATATAGGTACAGTAAGTTACGCGATAGCGGCGCCAATTATGGATGGATTTTGAAAATTTATTTCAACCGTCAACTCGCAGACTCACGCGGTGCTCTATGATAGATATGCATGCGTCGTGATTTATTGACCGCTAGAGGCTATAAATAATAAGTAGTACTAACAAAAAAAGCTCATTACAACATTAAACGAAGATACAAATATAAAATTTCCATTACACTTTGAACCTGCCCTACCGGGGAATAACCTCCATCTATTTTAGTAAGAAATAACCTCTACCTATCCACAATAATACTAAGAGTTAGTTTGTTTGGAGGGTTTGAAAATTCGGGAATTGTAGGTGGGGAAGTGGATGAAGGGGGGGGATTGTGAGCGCTGGCTACCCTACTTACCGGCGGGAACACAACACGATGGTTATTATGGCCGCGGTCTCTTGTGTTTCATCTCAGTTTCAATTTCAGTTTGGAATAGGTTCTTTCGAGGCGGTTCGGTGCCTCTTTTCTTTATCGCACCATAAAGCCTTGGAATTCTTTACCAGCGCATTTGTTTCCTTTCTCCTACAGTCCCGGGGACTTTAAGCGGGGCGTGAAAAAGCATTTGATGAGGCCGTCAACTCGTGGGCCACCACTATCGGTGTTTGTAATGGTGACTACCATTCCAGAGACTTTACCTTTAGCTTACCATCGTGAGGTGAAGTCATATTGATGTGACCGAATTAAAAAAAGGTGCGGATTTGGGAGCATAACATAACATAACATAAACTCACGCTTATATCCCCGAAGGGGTAGGCAGAGGTGCTAGCACCCACATTTCGCCAGTTTATGTTTAGGTCACAATGTAATAGGTGGCGAGCCTATTGCCATTCACCGGGCACTTATAAACCTGCGATAAATACACACATAACTTCGAAAAGCATCGAAAAGTCATTGGTGTGTGCCATGGTGAACCTGGGATCGAACCCGAGACCTCGTCTCAGCAGTCCGTTACCCACACCACTAGGCTACCGCGGTATAGATTTGGGAGCATAGCGAGTAATATTAGTTATGGGGAATACCCAGCCACGGTGATGCGGATTCATGATGCGGACCGAGTTATTATTTCTTTAAGTATCGTAGGTATTTGGATATCCCAACCACACGTTGACCTTATGACTTTAGACAACCATTTTATACGTATTAAGTTTTTTTTAATTCGCCATTTATCATGGCGTTTTGTTTTGATTGGAAAACTACGGGATCCGGGTTCTTTATTGATAGCAACCCATTTATATCCCACTGCTGGGCACGGGTCTCCTCTCCTCTAACGAGAGAGCTAAAGAGGGTTTAGGCCTTAATCCACACACGCGGGCCTAATGCGGGTTGGTGGATCGGACGTGTCCTTAGAATTTCTTCTAGGACACCTCTAGGGAGCTTTGATCCTACTTACCTTGGGGAACACAACACGCTGGTTATTATGTGGCGGTGTTCTGTAGGGCGGAGGTACTACCCCAGTCAGACTGTTCAGTTCGGACGGGAGATACCGTCGTGTCTTAACAATAATATATTGCGCTAAACAAATAGTTTATTTCAATAGGAATATGTAATTAGTTCATTGTGTGAAATACGCAAGTAGGTGCAAAAAGTGTTCGTGTAATTAAACAAAATAATTACACGTTACAATAAAACATATAGGTAAGTAATTATAGCGCCATTCAGAGCACATCTTCTTTAAAAGTAATTTGCTTCTTTGAGTTTTTTGCCGGCTCTACCACGGTGTTCCGATGAGCTCTTCCTCCTATACAGAACTGCACGTGCCAGGCTGAGGTATCACCCTCACACAGTGCAACAATTTCATCAACAATCAAGCGGTTCGGTGCCTTTTTTCTTTACTGCACCATAAAGAATTGGAAGTCTTTACCAGCGCATGTGTTTCCTTCCTCCTACAGTCCCGGGGCCTTTAAGCGGGGCGTGGAAAAGCATTTGATGAGGCCGTCAAGCTGAGGGTCACCATTGTGGCACTATCAGTGTGTGTAGTGGTAACCCCCGGTACTGCGACTTTACCTTTAGCTTACCATCAGGCGAGGTGAAGTAATTTTGACGTGTCCTATATAAAAAAAAAACTATTTTTAACAAATTGAGTCACTCTTTATTTGATGTTATTTTAATACTGACTTATGCCCGAATTGCCCGATTATTTTGGACGGTATCTCTCGTTCGAACTGAGCAGTCCGACTGCGGTAGTACCTCCGCCCTACAGAACACCGCGCCATAATAACCATCGTGTTGTGTTCTCGCTGGTAAGTAGGGTAGCCAGAGTAAATAGTACTTATTAAAAAATGCCCCTGCTCGCATGGACGTCGGTTTTCGATAAGTCAACACTCGATGGTTTTCTTGTTTAGTTGAAGACTCCGAGTTGTCTAATTCCGACTCCATAGTCGGAAGGTGTCTTCAAATGTTGCTGGTCTGATGATGGCATCAGACCAGCTTCATAGTACCATATTATCGTATTTTCACCACGCAAGTATATCTTTGAGTTCAATCAGTAGGAGGTTCATACTAACAAACTGATATACGTACAAACAAACAGATAAACAAACAACAAAGTAAGTTAAATAAAAATATTACCCTCCTTCCAGCAGTCGGGTAAAAACTTGTAAAAAGTAACATAACTTTTTAAAACTTTTTAAATTAGTAAAAGGTAAAAGCTTACAATAAATATAAATATAAATACATATATTACGACATTCTACACATCGCTCCTAGACCCAAAGTAAGTTTAGTTTAACTAGCTTGTGTTATGGGTTCTAGAATGCTGATAAACATACTTATATACTTTTTTTTTGTACATATATACTTATACTATACATAGAAACACCCAAACCAATGCAAATAGACATATTCATGCATACAAATATTTACACTGAGCGGGAAACGAACCCGCACCCCCTGCGTAGCAGTCGCATGCACTACCACTACGCCACAGAGGCCGTCAAAATAAAAAAAACATTACGTTTAAAAACGGGCAACGCCATCTATGTGTGAAGACATAAAAAATTACTATGACGTAAGTTCATGTCGACAGATTGTTGGACATTATTACTTGGACATTAAACGCGACTACCAGTAATTTTGTCCGCATTCTCAAAAACAAAAAATGAAAATAATAACAATAACAGTTGTTGTGACGTAATATTTAATAATGCAACGCGAAGTAGCGTGACGATTCGGTCCAAGATGGCGAAATTTACGTAACATTTTTGCCCAATGTCCCCAAAATTAAGTTCGGTTGAATTTTTATTGTAATAAAGTAGCTACTACTCGTGACTTTGTCCGTGTGGATCTAATTTTATTCACATTTTGAAAGACATTTAGGTCCCAATCTAATAGGTGGCGAGCCTATTACCATTAACCGGGCACTTATAAACCTGCGATAAATACACACATAACTTCGAAAAGCATCGAAAAGTCATTAGTGTGTGCCATGGTGAACCTGGGATCGTACCCGAGACCTCGTCTCAGCAGTCCATTACCCAGACCACTAGGCTACCGCGGCTACTGGCATTTTGAAAGAAAGAAAGAAAATTAATAATTTTATTGCAAACCACAACTTACAGTTAGCGTAAAAAGTAGATGATGATTTTCAGATGTTAATAATTAAAAATCTGTATGTAATCTAATTATTATTATTTAAAAATAATTTTAATAATTATTTTGATAGAACCCAATGAGTAGTTAGACATCAATTACATATAGAAATAATTTTGCCAAAAAATTGATTGAAAATCTGAGAATGATCTGACTTTTGACGCTGACAATACCGAATAATAATATATCAATAATAATACTTTTTGCATTCTATTTCGAAACGATACATAGTGGCACAAAAAATGAATTTAAAATAATAATAATAGAACAAATAGGTAAAATAATCAAAAACCGAAAAATAAAATTAATAGTACTACTCCCACTGGATACCAAACTTTTTTATTAAAATTTATTTTTTGGTTATTTTTCTAAAATAAAAACCGTCTACTCCCACCTGTTCTGTTGAGTTGTTCTGTTGGCAGAACTTGTGGGAATTCTTTTCTCATATGTCTTAAATTATCCAGCTATTACTTGAACACGTGAACAAACAGACAGAAAGACAGACAGACAAAAATAGTAAGTGTCGTACTTACATTCATATAAGTATGCACTTATTAAATAGCTTTTATTTTGTCATTACAAGCCATGTACAAACCGACACTTATATTTTATTTGTTTTGAATATTTAGCGACGAGCAATGATGGGGAAAACTTTCTCAATGTGCCGTGTGTCTTTTTTCCGCAGACCGATTTCTCGAAGGCCTTTGATCCAATCACGCGCAGTTTTTGGACACGAATTTTTTTAAGATTTTTGACGTGCCGCCAAGTGACGTTAGCTCAAAAGCTTATTTATTTAGCCCAACACTGCCGAGGTGTTGAGCAAAAAAGCGTCTTTTTATAAAAATATAATAATAAATATTTTACGATATTCTGCATAGCGCTCACTAGACTCTTGGGAAGCATAGTTAACTAGTTTTATTTTATTTTATTTTTTATACCACGCAGGTGGCAGACAAGCACACGGCCCACCTGATGGGAAGCGGTCACCGTGGCCTATGGAAGTGTGCAATACTAAAGGTGTCACACCCGCGCTGCCTACTCTGAAGGGAAGGGCTAGGAAGGGGTGGGGGGAGGAGGGGTACAGTGAGCTCTGGCTACCCTACTTACCGGCTGTTATGGGTTCTAGAGTACGGATATACATACTTTTGTATGCACATACATAATATACATAGAAACACCTTTCGATCTTTTGAACCCGAGGATTGCACTTCTACCCTTCTGGTAGTACCTATAAGTTTTCTTGATTCCCTCTAAACTCAAGGGATGCGCCTGCAGGTGTACCTGCTTAGGTACTGTTTTTTTAATACTAATTCGGTAGCAGACAAGCGCACGGTCCACTTGTCTAATAAAAAAGTAAGTAAATAAAAAGTTATAAAAACAAAACAAAAAAAAACTGGGCAAATTATACAAATTGTAAAAACCAAATACATACCTAATGTCAGTGATTTACAATCGCTTCGCGTCTGTGTAAAGGTGTCTACACACTGGAACTGTAAATTCAAATTCAAATTCAAATTCAAATTCAAATTCAAATTCAAATTCAAATTCAAATTCAAATTCAAATTTATTTCATAGAATATGGTTACATCTTTAGGTATTACATATTTCTAAGTACAGCATATTCTGCCCACACGGCGGCGTTGAAATATAATTATTGTGTTGCAAAATAACACGAACATTAAATTAAAATCAAATAAGTATCAACTCAAAATTAAATCAAAATCACATCAAAATCAATTCATAACCACCCCCGTCGGCCATCGGGGGTGGTTATGTCGGGATCGAACCGACTAAAACCGCACGCTGTCTCGGGCCTTAGTAACCGGGGTGTAAGGTTACCCAATGGGCATATCCCTCGCACCCCAGCTGACCCCGGGCCATCTACGGTTTTAAGATGGCCCCCTCGACCCCCCGAAAGGGGGGGTGGGGCGAGCATCGCGCCACTTCGCTGACGGAGGGGTGTAGGGTGACAGGAGGCCGTCCTGTCACCCAACCGTCGGCGCGCAGACAATCAGCTCGCCCCCCGCTCGCTCCCCACTGTGCCATCTGCTAGTCAGAGGGACACGTGGAGAGCCTCGGAGCAGCCCTCTAGAGGGCCACTCCCACCCCAGCTGGATTGGCCGCAGGCAGCAGCGTCTCCCGTGACGAGTGGTAGGCGCTGCTCGCCTCCGTTGCCCAGGTGCACCACGTGGAGGTTCCGGCCCGCACCCACTTTAAATATTCCTCAAGGAGCCACTGTTTATATGACATTTGAGAACGTTGGAAACAAAGATTAAAAGTTAGTGTATCTGGTTGGCATTTTTTAAATAACATATTCCCAACCAGTCACAGTGTTACAGTTAATGGTGTGACTCGTTGGGAAATGAGATAAAAGTTGTCCCAACGAGTAACAGTGTATCAGTAAGTGTGACTGGTTGGGATTTTTTAAATAAAAAAATCCCACCCAGTCACAGTGTTACAGTTGGGGGTGTGACTCGTTGGGAACAAACCTAATCAAATCTATACTTATAATAAATCAAACATAAAATTAAACATAAAATTAAACATAAAATTGAACATAAAATTAAAACACAGAACTAAAATGTCAAAGCACTCATTGTAGGACTCATTTTGAAATAATTGCGCCAATTTATACATGTTCGAGTCCGACTACCACGGAGAATGTTTCGATGAGCTCTTCCTATTAATTCCACATCCTCTTTTAGCAACACTAGCCTCTATGTTTTTTATCGGTTGCACTTCGGGGAATGTGCGCTGAAATTACATAACGTAATTCCTTCAAGCCCCTTTCATCACCGAACGACCAGACGTACGGCAACGCACCACCGGTACATGGTGGATATCCCACTCATACGCACGAAACGTTTTGGCAGTACGTTCATTGTGCGTACTGCTAAAGAGTGGAATGCCCTGCCTGAGTCTGTATTTCCGGAGAGCTACAACCTGGGAGTCTTCAAGTCAAGAGTAAATAGGTTACTTCTAGGCAAGCGTGCTCCACCGTCGACCACATCATCACTTACCAACAGGTGAGATTGTGGTCAAACGCGAGCCTATTACCAATAAAAAAAGGAACACGCACATGGACAAAACCAGCTAACATCTAACTTAATTCTAAAACACATACACCTTGTGTGTCCCTGAATGTGGTCGCTATCTCATCATAATGCCCATATCTTTAAGTATGAGCACTGTGGGCAGTGGCGCCACTCCAGTGACGTCACGAACTTACGACCATCAATACCACTATTAGGCTCTTTTCACCAGGGTCCTTTAATTCCTCCTACGTACTACTACTGTACTATGAAACTGTACGATTATGTTCCCCGCCGTACCATGCCGGCTTTCTGGTATATACACCTTTATAGCGTCATTACCCATATAATAAGTTGGACGATGATCTTTCACTAAAGTTTTGAAAGTAGATAAAAACCGCGACTGATTTTCACGGGCATTGCATTCTACAGGCGAATGACTGTACTTAACTGTAAAAGAATTATCAAAAAAGACGTCATGAAATTGTTAAAATCATCTTATAGTTATATATTTGAAACTTGGTGCTGAATAAGTACTCTATGACATCATATCCTGAGAATTTGGACTTTCTAGCAATTTCGAGACCAAATCTATGTCTAATGGGTGTAAAAATTGGCGAAACGTTTCAAAAAAGTTTGGAAGTACGTTGCGTTTTACTCTGTCTCATCTTGGTAGGGGCATTATGCATTGAGACATAAATGATTTTAAAATAAATAATAGACCAAAGGACAAGTAGGAATCGTAGAGACGAGTGGGTACAGGAGTAAATTTCAGGAGACCATTGGATTATGACCCTATTAAAATGAGATAGAAAATCTAATTTAGTACTAAACACTTTTTAGGAAATTATCCTTTTTTATCAGACAGCACGCGCGATCACAAATTAATTTAATGGTCGATTCGCACAAACTGAATTTGTGGGACGGGATGCCATCAGCCAGATGAATTGACGACCTGAAAAAAGTAGCTGGGATAGAGCAACCTATTTAATTGAGAGTAGAGGCCTCGCGATCTGAAGATCTTGGGTTCGAAAACGGATCAACTATCGACGTGGTTCCACTTCTGTTAACAGCAATTTAGCTTAGCTAACGGTATCAGGGGGAATATTAGTAACGCCCGCGGGATTGACTTACTGAATAAAATTGTAGGTCGAGTCGACCACTAAAAACAGGGGTTAAACTAAGCTCGCGTGAGTTGTCTGTGGGCCCAGTTGACAACGACAAATTCCGTAATTTATGTTACTAATATTATTTTTAAAGAAAATAAAAAGGTGCGCGCCCAGCGACGTCGCCGTGGTGTCCTTCCCGTCACGGTCCTATTCTCATACAGGCTAATTAGTTCTGTATAACCACGTAACTCCTCAAGGGCAATCAACGGGTAATTCAGTGTGTGAAATCATTTGATATCGCATCTAAACTATTTCGCCATCTCACTTATCCAAACTTAAATAAAACTAAATTAAGTAAGCCCATCCTCTCCTTTCCTGTACAGCACAACACGTGCAAAGCTGGCGAATCACCTTCATTCGGTGCAAACAATTTCATCAAAAACTAAGCGGTTTGCCGCCTCTTTTCTTTGCCGCACCATAAACACTTATATTGACTTATGCTCGCCTTTGTAACACAAAGTTATATAGTAATGTTTTATAATTTTAGCCACTGTGTGTAGGTACAGCGCCATCCTCAGGGGTGAAATTTTTGAAAAATATTTTTTAGAGCTCGCAACATAAAGGTAACCACTGCAATTATTCAAAGATTGTAGCGGTTTAGGATTTGCGTTCATAAACCCGTCACTCTTGACCATTCTACAGAGTATAAGGGTCATTTAAACCCACAGCCTGCTAACTCAGACTGTCGGGTCACCTGACATTAAAGGGTCGGTTCTAGCTTGCAGGCTAATTACTAAGAAGTGGGTCGAATCAACCAATCAAAAAATTCCAGTGAGTGTGCGGGTTAATTTAACCCTAAGGGGTCAGCCTGCAGGCCGAGTTGACCACTGCAGTTTCTTTGTTGATTGACTTGATGCATTAATTTGGTAAATTAGCCTGCAGGTTAAGTTGATCTTAACGGGTCGATAGGGGTCTACAGAGACCGCGGGCTGAGTTATTGGGTCGGTTGGTAACAGTGGGTCGAGTCAACCGATAAAAAACAGCAGTGGTCAACTGGGCCTGCGGGCTAAGTTGACATTAAACACTAGATAATAGGGCGTAACTTGAGTTAACATAGATTAATTATAAAAGGGACTTTAAATAAGAAACATTTTACTGACATTGAATTTGACTGCAATTATGTGAAAAAAACTAATCTTCTTTTAATTTAATTAACGACTTGGCGTGTATAATTTGTGCTCCGCTCGCGTTAACTGCCACCCAGCCTTCTCCCATTCATAGACAACACAACGTATTATTTATTATTCGAGTTACTAAAGTGCTATTACTTATCTGATGCAACGTCTCCCATTCCAAAGCTCACAGCCGTCGCGAATGGACGGTTACGCGTCTTTAGATCAACAAAAAATTGTAACGGAACAAATCTATATTGAAAAATATATATTACGTAAAATATATATGAAGTTTTCAAAAAATATTTCGAGTGTGATTTGAAGTGTGGTGTGGTTCTATATTTGAATATTTTGGTTTTATTTTTGTGTGTTTGTTTTTGAGGGTGAGTTATTTTTTTGTTCTACGATTTTTAGTTATTATTATTTGTGTTTTTATTTTGATTATTAGGATATTTTGTGGTTTTTTTTAGTTATTTTCATAATACGTTTTATTTATTTTTGAAGGAGGGTAGATATTTGCGTTTGTTACAATAATAACAGTAATCTTTTAAATACGTGCCTGGTATATTATTTATGGGTCAAATAATAAGTGGCGAGCCTATTGCCGTCAGCTGGGGCACTTTAGGAATAAAAGATGGGATGGTTAGGAATATTTTAAAAGAGAAACGGAAATTAAAATTATGTAAATATCGATACATTTTGTATTCATTTCTGCGGTAAAAAATAACACAACAAACACTATAATTAAATAAATAAATAACCATTTTTGGACATAATAAACTATGCTAACCAGACCCAAAATAATAAGCCTTAGCTTATAATATAGGTTCTAGAACCTCAATAAACATTTTTATAAACATTATTAATAGCGAAATGTTTCTTTAAAATTAGTTTTTTATCAAATAAATGAAACTCGTGAACAACATTTTTCGTTGCACGTGTATGTTTTTAAATCACTTACTTAAAATTCTCAAAATACTTTCACTGAATAATGAATTAATATAAATAATATTAATAAACATCGTATAATATTCCTTAAGCAGTTATACTTAATATCTTCTAATTATGTTAGAATGTAGTATCTTCTAGCCGGTGATCACGCTCCGTATAGGTCGGTTATCGTTTGTGCTCATATCTCCGGTTTTACTAAACCAATTGCAATCAAACATACACTAGATTTTAGGCCATACTTATACCTTTCTAATAAAAGAAATTGCATCAAAATCCGTTAAGTACTTTTTGTATAAATCGCGAACAAACAAATAGCCAAAAAAAACATTTTTGTGTTCTGAATCTTTCATATAACATAACCCAAGTATTTTTTCAAATGTCTCCAATGTACAGACACAGCTACTTTACAATTTTATAATAGTACTAGCTGTTGCCCGCGGCTCCGCCCGCGTGGATGTCGAAATCCGTTTCAAAAACTATCCTATCTCTCAAGTTGGATCGAACTGCACATGGTGTGCGAATTTTATTATAATCGGTTAAGTGGTTTAGGAGTCCATTGAGGACAAACATTGTGACACGAGATTTATATATATTAAAGATAGAAGAGAGACCGAGTTTTTTGAATTTGTTTATGTTTGGCGTAATCTTCGGAGTTACTGCACTTATTGGAAAAAAATATTTCACAATTTGAAAGCTCATTATTCTTATATGTATTAAAATGTACCTAATATAAATAAATTATGAAAAAATATTTTTTAAATTAAACAGTTTAAAATTGTATTGTTATCAGAACTAAAGACTTCTGCCAAATATCAGACAACTGAAAGGGGTTCAAATTTCAATTACTAGATTTGACCCAGGTCGAGTTAAATAAAACTGTTTAAAAAGTTAAGGTAATTTCTTACAAGAAATACATCTTTTTTTGCCGAAATAATGTACAGAACAGGTGTTACACACGTCCGATAAGCCACGGTGACTGATTCCCATCAGGTGGGGCGTGTGCTTGTCTGCCAAAATTGTATAAACAAAAACTTTTTTTCGGTTTTTGAACATCTATGGCAGTAGTTACGGGTAGTTGGAGCCTTAGTCTGGTCTAACTACAGAACTTGGAATATCACCAGTGCGTTGTGGAAGTCAGGTGGCAGTCGCTTCACGGAACATATCCAAGTTCGACCGTAAGGTGGAACACTGAGAGCTGACCTCCTGACTGAGTTGGGGAAAGACTCGTAGGATGACGGTTTACTTAGTGAGTGAGAAATGGGTGCTTGGATGCCTTAGAAAGGATGGACGGTCAAAATTTATGAGGTGAGTGTGCATAGACAAACCGATAAAGGTCAAACTAGGCGTACGTATGTCGAACAAATCGAGGACGCTGTTTAAGGTCAGGTCAAGAGTAGGCCAACGGTGCGGGCATGTGAATACTATACCAATACCTATCGGTAAAATTTTAATTCAAAAATTTTTTTTTTATAGTCGATAGGCTCGCCTTTGACCACTATCTCACCTGATGGTAAGTGACGATGTGGTTGACGATGGGAGCACGCTTGCCTAAAAGCAGCCTGTTCACTCTAAACTTAAAGACTCCCAGGTTATAGCTTTCCGGAAACACAGACTCAGGCAGCGCATTCCACTCCTTAGCTGTACGCATAATGAACGTATTGCTGAAGCGATTCTGCGCTGATGTTCCAGACTTTGTAGTCTAGCCTCGACCAGCGCATCATTGTTGATGTGCCTCTTGGCTCGTTTCGAGATTCGATTTCAAAAACCAAGGCCACACCAAACCATCTACCGCTTGCCATCAGGTGGGCCGTGTGCTTGTATGCCACCTAAGTGTCATATAAAAAAAGAGTCAGCATCTTAAAAATTTCATTAAATAAATTATAGTCCTTTTAAGCGGGGCGTGAAAAAGCATTTGATGAGGCCGTCAAGCTGAGGGTCACTACTGTAGCACTATCGGTGTTTGTAGTGGTGACCCCAGTCTTGAGACTTTACCTTTAGCTTACCATCAAGTGAAGTCATGTTGACGTGTGTAATATAAAAAAAAAGTTTAAAATCCTTATATCAATACCATAATCGTATTAAATAATTACTCATTTTAATTGCCCAATAACCGTTATAGATACTGAACCGTGTGTTGTGAACAATTTTGTGGTAATTAAACGATAATAATTAATATTTATTGTTTGTTGAAAAAAACACTTGGAATTCTTTACCAGCGCACGTGTTTCCTTCCTCCTACAGTCCCGGGTTCGTGAAAAACCATTTAGTGAGGCCGTCAAGCTGAGGGCCACCACTGTAGCACTATCGGTGTATATAGTGGTGACCTGCGATCCTGAGACTTTACTTTTAGCTTACCATCAGGCGGGGTGAAGTCATGTTGACGTGTCCAATATAAAAAAAAATTGATGAGGCCGTCAAGTTGAGGGCCTGTCGGTGTATGTAGTGGTGATACAAATTTCTGAGACTTTACTTTCAGCTTACCATCAGGTGAGGTGAAGTCATATATGACGTCATCATCTCCATAGTGATTTCCTAGTTGTTTCTAAAGTTTATTCTTTGAAGATCATGGCCCGTTTATGGTTTTTTTTATGGTATGTTGGCCTTGCCGGAAGTGACTGCCATCTGATCTCCCAACCCCAATGCATACAAATATTTGCGCTGAGCGGGAATATGACCCACGACCTTTGACGTAGCACGCTAGTTTTTTTTTTAAATTGGACACGTTTAAATGACTTCACCTCGCCTACTGGAATGTTTATTGCCATTCCTATACAATATAAAATTCTAAACCTGTTCAAAATAACTAGCCTACTAGCCAATCTGCTATTCTATAGTATAATCTATCTCTTTGCTAAATTTCAATCATATCCATTCATCCGTTTGTCCGATTAAGTAACAAAAACATCAAAAATTTCGCATTTACAATATTACTTAACCAATCCACCTGTATTAAGTATGTGGTTTTCCTTTTATTTTTAACTAGCTTCCGCCCTCGGCTTCGCCCGCGTGGAGGTCGGTATCGCCACCAAGTTTACTTATAGTGTGAAGCTAGCTTATAGCATGGTTTTAACATAATACCTAACAACATTCAAATATGAGTCGTTAGATTACACGTTGTTACAGAATGCGTTGAAGAAATAAAGGTTCACTGCTCGTTCCCCGTACGTGATAGCGTGATAATTTGTAGCCTATGTTTTGACCCGACTTCTTAATAATATTCGTGTCAAATTTGAAGTAAATCTATGTAGGACTTTTTGAGTTTATCCCGGATATACAAACAAACAGACAAAAATTCTAAAAACTATATTTTTGGCTTCGGTATCGATTGTAGATCACATCCCAAGTATTCTTTTAAATAAAATATTCAATGTAACATACATACATAACATAAACTCACGCCTATATCCCCGAAGGTGTAGGCACAGGTGCTAGCACCCACATTATGTTTAGGTCCCAATGTAATAGGTGGCGAGCCTATTGCCATTAACCGGGCACTTATAAACCTGCGATAAATACACACATAACTTCGAAAAGCATCGAAAAGTCATTGGTGTGTGCCATGGTGAACCTGGGATCGAACCCGAGACCTCGTCTTTGCAGTCCATTACTCAGACCACTAGGCTACCGCGGTTTTTCAATGTGCAGTTTTGAATTTCCTACCATTTTATTATATGTATATATATAAGTTTCTTTTTAATATTTCACAAGCCATACAATGTTACATTCCATCGCCCTTGGCAATAGGCCGCGGTAAAGTACGAAAAAACAAGTAATTCGACAGTCGGTTACGAAACCATGGCACCCAGACGTTACATTATTGCGATGGTTACGGAACTCCGATATTACGTCACTGAGACGGTTATGGAACTGTGTAATTACAGGAAAATTGACGACAAAATGTATGATGACTGACAAGGAGGTAGGACACGCCGGTATCTCCCGTCCGAACTGAGCAGTCCGACTGGGGTAGTACCTCCGCGCTACAGAACACCGCGCATAATAACCATCGTGTTGTGTTCCCCAAGGTAAGTAGGGTAGCCAGAGCTCACTGTGCCCCTCCTCCCCACACCCCTTCCTAGCCCAACCTCCTTCCCTTCAGGGTAGGCAGGGCGTGTGTGACACCCTTAGTGTTGCACACTTCCATAGGCCACGGTGACCGCTTCCCATCAGGTGGGCCGTGTGCTTGTCTGCCACCTACGTAATATAAAGAAGGGAAGGGGGGAGGGCTAGGAAGCGGTGGTCGTCCGAACTGAGCAGTCCGACTGGGGTAGTACCTCCGCCCTACAGAACACCGCCCCATAATAACCAACGTGTTGTGTTCCCCAAGGTAAGTAGGGGAGCCGGAGCTCACTGTACCCCTCCTCCCCCTACTCATTCTTAGCCTCCCCTCCCCTTCCTAGCGTCCCTTCCCTTCAGATCACTACTATATTAACGGAAACAATTTCCGTTAATACGATATAAGTATTAGTATGTATGTGCGAAACGGAATTCTTATTAGATTACTCAATATGTATCTGTCTGTCTGTCCACCTTCCGGCCTCTACTCCCCTTTTCACTATATCGGAAACTACTCAAACTATTTGACGATTATCAAGGTTCTAGAATACGGATAACCGAAGCGCGGTAGCCTAGTGGTCTGGGTAATGGACTGCTGAGACGAGGTCTCGGGTTCGATCCCAGGTTCACCATGGCACACACCAATGACTTTTCGATGCTTTTCGAAGTAATGTGTGTATTTATTGCAGGTTTATAAGTGCTCGGTTAATGGCATGGAATACGGATAAACATAATACCTCCGATTACCTAATAGTTCGTAATAATACTTAGATTACTGGCAGACAAGCACACGGCCCACTTGATGGGAAGTGGTCACCGTGGCCTATGGACGTGTGGAGGGAGGCGGGTTGAAAGGTTTGTGGGGAAGAGTTGGAGATAGGGATTGGGGGATGACGGGAGGGGAAGGGGTTGTGAGCTCTGGCTACCTTACTTACCGCCACTTATAGAATGCTAAACACAGCACCCTCCATCCTACAGTCGGCTAATCGTAGCATTCTCATGCATGTGAGCATTGTGCAGTCGTGTATATGATTCACGGTGTCAGCGAATTGATTTCGCAAGATGAACATTGGAATCGATACAGCAGTTTCACATATCAAGGTTACAAATACACACACGGCTTACGATTTACGCTACAAATTATACAAATCTTATCTTTTATCTAAAGATTTTAATTTCATTTCGTTTTTTTGTAAATTATATTAAGTTTTTTTATTAGGTGGCAGACAAGCACACGGCCCATCTGATGAGAAGCGGTCATCGTGGTCTATGGACGTGTGCAACACCTAAGGTGTCACCCACGCGCTGCCGACTCTGAAGGGAAAGGGCGGGAGTAGGAAAGGGTGGGAACGATAGGAAGGGGCGGGAGAGAGGAAGGGTACAGTGAGCTCTGGCTACCCTACTTACCGGCGAACTCATTAAGTTAGGTATTTGATTCTTAGGCAGTATTTTACCGCCTCTGCCATGGCGAGTGTTCCGATGAGCTCTTCCAATTAATCCCACCCTCTCCTTTCCTATACAGAACTACACGTGCCAGACTGAGGTATCACCCTCACACAGTGCAAACAATTCCATCAAGAACCAAGCGGTTCGGTGCCTCTTTTATTTGCCGCACCATAAACACTTGGAACTCTTTACCAGCGCATGTGTTTCCTTCCTCCTATAGTCCCGGGTCCTTTAAGCGGGCTGTGAAAAAGCATTTTTTTATACTACTTAGGTGGCAGACAAGCACACGGCCCACCTGATGGGAAGCAGTCACCCTGGCCTATGAACGTGTGCAACACTAAGGGTGTCACACACGCGCTGCCTACCTTGAAAGGAAGGGGGGAGGGCTGGGAAGGGGTGGGTAGGCTAGGAAGGGATGGAGGCAGAGGGGTACAGTGAGCTCTGGCTACCCTAATTACCGGCGGGAACACAACACGATGGTTATTATGGCCGCGGTCTTCTGTAGAGCGGAGGTACTTCCCCAGTCGGACAGCTCAAAAATAGGTCAATAGGTTACGATGACCGCTCCCAATCAAGTGGGCCGTGGGCTTGTCTGTCACCTATTTGGTATAAAAAAACAAGTTTGGGACAATAGCGAGAGTTGTCGATTTAGGCCTTGCGCAAGCGCAAGACTAGTTTGTTTCACCTTGAAATCCTTCTCCATATAATAAATGAGATGTTGGAGAGAAACGTGAAAGTGGGACGAATTTTCGATTTTAATATTTTGGTTCTCTGTCCAGCCATTACATTTTTTTATACAGGACACGTCAACTTCACCTCGCCTGATGGTAAGCTAAAGGTAAAGTCTCAGGAGCAGAGTTACCACTACATACACCGGTAGTGGGATTAATTGGAAGAGTTGATTGGAACACTGGCCATGGTTTGTTTGGAATCCTGAAAGGTGGGGGCCGCCATTTTGAGACGAATGGTGTCTGGAATGGCGGCCCGTACCCTCTGGACTTTGCCCTTGCTTCTTACCATCCAGCGGGGTTAAGTCAATAGACGGACTGAATATAAAAAAAAAAATATAAAAAAAATCCTTTTTTTTATCGAACGGATTATCCCCACGGCTCACCTCCCTTCGCCGGTAAGCGGGAGCGGTTATTTCTGAGTCGAACCGACGAAAACAACACGAAATCTCGTCACACCGGCCCACGTGGTGGAATCTGGTGCGCCTTAGTAACGACCCCGACCTACCTTGGCCGTCAACATACGCGACCCAGACGTGTTGTTTTCCCCCTCCTGTTTTTTATTATACTACTTGGGTGGCAGACAAGCATACGGCCCACCTGGTGGGAAGCGGAACAGCAGGGATGTTACACTCGCGCTGGCACCGTTGAGGAGTGGGGGTGGCAGTACCCTACTTACCTTGGGGAACGCAACACGATGGTTATTATAGCCGCGGTGTTCTGTAGGGCGGAGGTACTACCCCAGTCGGACTGCTCAGTTCGGACGGGAGATACCGTCGTGTCCTACCTCTGTGGAGGACCCTATCAGTAAATCATACTCAGTCCAACTGTGACTAACTATTTGTTATGCGATGTTCAGTGGTAGAAATTTGATGGCACTTTAACAAAAATTTTGGTAGGATAGGTATGTACCACCGTGCACGATTGCGAAAAACCCTCCATAGTATCCAATCTCGGTTGGATTGCGTTCAGGGGTCAGCAAGTGCATAGCCGGACAGGGGGATTGTGGTCGCAGCACTAGTGGGACCGGTGGGTGTCACGCGGTGCTGCGACGACAATCCTCTTTTGATGAGGCCGTCAAGCTGAGTGCCACCATTGTTAACATGGTACGTGTATGTAATGTTGTCCCTCTTTCCTGAGACTCTACCTTCAGCTTACCATCAGGTGAGGTGAAGTCAAATTGACGTATCCTAAAAAAAAGAAACGAAAAGTGGTTTAAAAGGCACTCGTTCATGGCCGACCTAGCCACATTATAGTTTGATATCCACTTATTGAGAAACATGGCCGCCAAAATACATTTCGTCATGTAAAATATTTGCTTACCGATTATGTGAGCTATCGGCCGCCTGGTGGGTTCGGCCATTTTAATGAGGACCGGAATTACACATGTGTTGTAAGGGACCCTGTAGACAGCTTAAGAATTTAACGGCAGGAAGGCCAAGTAGCTGAATGTGGGTTTATTCGAACGTCAAAAATAGTAATACAGGAGGTAGGACACGACGGTATCTCCCGTCCGAAATGAGCTGTCCGACTGGGGTAGTACCTCCGCCCTACAGAACACCGCGGCCATAATAACCATCGAGTTGTGTTCCCGCCGGTAAGTAGGGTAGCCAGAGCTCAATTTACCCCTCCTCCTCCCATCCCTTCCTAGCCTCCCCACTCCTTCCCAGCCCTCCCCCCTTCCCTTCAGGGTAGGCAGCGCGTGTGTGACACCCTTAGTGTTGCACACGTTCATAGGTCACGGTGACCGCTTCCCATCAGGTGGGCCGTGTGCTTGTCTGCCACCTAAGTAGTATAAAAAAAAAAAAAAGTCAAAAAAACAAAAAAAAAAACAAAAAAAAACGAAATAGAACTGCTGACTCATAGACATTGGTTTGTGAAAATTAGAATGCTAAAAACAAAATTAAAAAAAAACAAAATAGAACTGATCTGTCTCTTTTTTTCTTCATCCCCTAAGTCCATCAGATGGGCCGTGTGCTTGTCTGCCACCTGTTTTATAAAAAAATCCTTTATTGCGATGTTGTAATGAAGATGTGTAAAATGCGGAGGAATTTTTTGACGCCATGTAAATATTTATTTTGTTTAGTTTTTATTTTAATGTAAATATTATTCATTTTATTTTTGTCATAATAAAAAAGTAGTACTAAATAATAATAATAAAAAAGTACTTGTTTAAAATCCCTTTTTTGGCGACAATCCAATAAAAGAACTCCTCTCTCCAAATAAGAACTCCTCCTCTCTCCAAATACTATGCTGTGCCCGCCAGGGTCCATAATTGTAACCTTTTCATACTGAACAACTGTAAGTATATAATATATTGTATCACATTATGGAACGCAATGAATAAATAAATAAATAAATAAATAAATAAATAAATAAATAAATAACAATAAGTACGTAACTGCAAAACAACACATTGTATAATTCTTTCCATACAATCAAGCCTCATTCCCATGGGGGTAGGCAGAATGTTACTAATCGCTGCAATATACCTTTAAGAAAGTAAGCAAGGTTTAATGACAGTAGAGGAAGCGCGTGAAGTGTGTAAGGACAGAAGCATATAGTGGGCTGGTGTCTCTGCCTACCCCGGAGGGGAAAAGACGTGAGCATATATATGATTGAATGTATCTTTAATTTTATCGAGTCTGTGTGTCAACAGATCGAGCTATAAGATTTTCATTGCATCACGTTACGTCAGAGATACGCGCACGCGCATGCGATTTAACGGCAGGTCATGCAACCGAACTGTTAATTAGCTGTACTTACTTTAGTAATGGGAAATGTGGGAATTGGCTTTGTGATTCATCCATATCTACATACATACATACATAATATATGCTCACGCCGTTTTCCCTCTGGGGTAGGCAGAGACAATATAGACCGCCATCTGAGCTTCTGTCCTTACACACTTCACGCGCTTCTTCTACTGTCATTAAGCCTTTCATGCAAGCCCGCCGGTATAGAGTGCTTTTGACCGCGGTAGCCTAGTGGTCTGGGTAATGGACTGCTGAGACGAGGTCTCGGGTTCGATCCCAGGTTCACCATGGCACACACCATGACTTTTCGATGTTTTTCGAAGTTATGTGTGTATTTATCGCAGGTTTATAAGTGCCCGGTTAATGGCAATAGGCTCGCCACCTATTACATTGGGTCCTAAACATAAACTTGCGAAATGTGGGTGCTAGCACCTCTGCCTACTCCTTCGGGGATATAGGCGTGAGTTTATGTTATGTTATGTTATGTTGACCTGCCCTTTGTTCAATAACTCATTAATTTGGTCAGTGTATACTCTGCGAGGTCGACCCCGGCTTGCCTGCCTACTTACATGTGCCTTACATAATATTTGGTGTGTCATCCGCTCTATGTGCCCAAACCACCTGTGCATACCCTTTTCAATTCTCGTTACAACATTTCTTTCAGGCCTTTAGCTTACCATCTGGCGAAGAGAAGTTATATTGACGTGACGTGAAGACTGCGAAGAGCCCTTCCTAAACAATACTATCCACTATGGTATTATCGTATTTTGAGTATTAAATAAAGCTAATTCCTAGAAAAATCCGACCAAATTGGAATAGGACGTCTCGGAAAGCACAGGTGCTTTAAAAAAAAATAGAATTATCAAAATTTGTTCACCCAGTCGAAAGTTTTAAAGTAGCAAACTAATAAAATACAGTTGAATTGAGAACCTCTTCCTTTTTGGAAGTCGGTTGAAGTTAATAAGCGATTGATTGTGTTAAGAGTACAAAAACTCTTCAAGTAAATTATGATGGCCTCTCAATATATAATCACATTTGAGAGAAAAAATTGTTTGTTTAATCGCCTCAGGAATTTTTTAAGTTTCCGAAATACCTATCTATCATAGGTAGAGAAAAAAAATAGCAGTCGAATTGAGAACCTACCTCTTTTCAGAAGTCCGTTAAAAAACTAAATTTTACCTATAATAGCAACCCATTTATGTCCCACTGCTGGGCACGGGTCTCCTCTCCTCTAACGAGAGAGCTGAGAGGGTTTACACCTTAATCCACACACGCTGGCCTAACGTGAGTTGGTGGATCGGACATGTCCTTAGAATGTCTTCTAGGACATGTGGGTTTCCTCACGATGTTTTTCCTTCACCGTCAGCAGATGGTAAATCATGTGATTAGCACATATAAATTTCACAAAGTGAAATTCACACTGGTACTGTCCGGCCGGATTCGAACTCGATACCGCTGAGAAGAGGCCGCGTCCTTATCCATTCAGCTACCATCACTTTAACCTATAAACTTAAGTATTTACATAAGTTCAGAATCGATGCTTTACCCTCGCATTATGTGTTGCCTTCCTCCTACAGTCCCGGGTCCTTTAAGCGGGGTGTGAAAAAGCATTTGATAAGGCCGTTAAGTTGAGGGCCACCATTATGTCACTGTCGGTGTATGTAATGGGGACCCTATCCTGAGACTTTACCTTTAGCTCACCATCAGGCGAGGTGAAGTCATATTGACGTGATCGACATAAAAAAAATTGTCTTGACTGTAAGATGGTGTAAGGTATGAATAAATAAGTAAATTAGTAGGATAGTATATGATCGACTATGAAAACTACGCTACTAGCAATATCAGTAAAATTTACATACGACCTTAAGCTTACAAATCGCAGCGATTAGTCGGCCGTGTGTGGCCAGCTTTATATTTCCGTAAGAGATTTATTAGCGCGTAATATTAATTATATTAGGTAATCTGTGGTCATAACTAAAATAAACCGCGGTAGTCTAGTGGTTTGGGTAATGGACTGCTGAGACGAGGTCTCGGGTTCGATCCCAGGTTCACCATGGCACACACCAATGACTTTTCAATGCTTTTCGAAGTTATGTGTGTATTTATCGCAGGTTTATAAGTGCCTCGGAGAGCACGTTAAGCCGTCGGTCCCAAATACAAACATCTATGGCAGTCGTTACGGGTAGTTGGAGCCCACAAAAGACCAACCAGTCTAACTTGGAACTTCGATATCGCCATTGGTCATAATGACCATTGGTTGTGGAGGTCAGATGGCAGTCGCTCCACGGAAAATATCGAAGTTCAGCCGCATCACAGTATTAGACTGGAAAGCCGACCCCAACTGAGTTGGGAAAAAGGTTCAGAGAATGATGACTGCAGGCAATAATGTGGGTTTTCCCCATTTTGGACAGCAGGCCCAGAGAAATCATTTGATGAGGCTGTCAAACTGAGGGCCATACTTGCAGCATTGTTGGCATCTATGATGGTGACGATCTTGACCCTTCACCTTTGGGCTACCATCAGGCGGTGTGACGTTATATTGACGTGGTTCATATGAAAAAAATAATAGTTATGGTTTTCAAACGTGTAATTTTACGCTATCAACAGACGTTATGCGCGCCATCTACTCAAATAAATGAAATGTAATGTAAGTTTCTTGTAATATTAAAATATCAGGTACTAGCGACCCGGGACCCAGCTTCGCCCCGTGTAAATTCCAGTTTTCTAATAAAATATATAGCCTATGACACTCACGAGTGACGTGGCTTTCTATTGGTGAAAGAATTTTTAAAATCGGTTCAGTAGATCCCAAGATTACCCCTTACAACTTAACAAAGACAAACTTTACCTCTTCATAATATTAGTATAGATTATTATAAACGATACATAATGACATTTTAAAATTTTTTGTTGGTCTGTCTGTTTGTTTGAAAGAGGTAGACCTGGAATTCTTTACCAGCGCATGTGTTTCCTTCCTCCTACAGTCCCGGGTCCTTTAAGCGGGCCGTGGAAAAGCATTTGATGAGGCCGTCAAGCTGAGCGCCACCACTGTAGCACTACCGGTGTATGTAGTGGTGACCCCCGGTCCTGAGACTACACTTTTAGCTTACCATTAGGCGAGTTAAGTCATGTTGACGTGTCTAACTTAAAAAAAGGTATTCTCTGAAAGGGATGGACCGATTTGGGCGGGATTTTTTCTGTAGGCTTCCAGTATGGAAATGAGTACCTACAAATTGAATGATAAATTGCATATAAATTTATGCATAATGTAAGTGGGCTGGTCGGTCAAGGTCGACCCCCAAGGTCAAATACCCGATGAAATTGATAATGTTTTGCGGATGCTGCCAAAAGAGAAGAGTAAAGTGATCGGAAATTGTCGAATATTTTTTTTTATTATTCAAGATAGGCTTACGTTTGACCACTTTCCCACCTGATGGTCACCACTACCTACACCGGTAGTGCTACAGTGACGGCCCTCAGCTTGACGGCCTCATCAAATGCTTTTTCACGGCCCGCTTGAAGGACCCGGGACTGTAGGAGGAAGGAAACACATGCGCTGGTAAAGAGTTCCAAGTCTTTATGGTGCGGCAGAGAAAAGAGGCACCGAACCGCTTGGTTCTTGATGGAATTGTTAGCACCATAGTCAAAGTCAAAGTCTAGTGAACCAATTTTGGCATTTTTTTTAGTAATAGGTTCCCGCTGACCTGTTGGTAAGTGACGATGTGGTCGACGCTGGAGCACGCTTGCCTAGAAGTAACCTGTTCACTCTAGACTTGAAGACTCCCAGGTTATAGCTTTCCGGAAACACAGACTCGGGCAGGGCATTCCATTCTTCAGCTTATACTCTTTTTTCTTTCTCTTTCACGTTTTATACTACGTAGGTGGCAGACAAGCACACGGCCCACCTGATTGGAAGCGGTCACCTTGGCCTATGGACGAGTGCAACACTAAAGGTGTCACACACGCGCTGCTGACCCTGAAGGGAAGGGGGGAGGGCTAGGAAGGGGTACAGCGAGTTCTGGCTACCCTACTTACCTTGGGGAACACAACACGATGGTTATTATGTGGCGGTGTTCTGTAGGGCAGAGGTACTACCCCAGTCGGACTGCTCAGTTCGGACGGGAGATACCGTCGTGTCCTACCTCCTTCACTCAATAAAAAGGCGGGTACAGTACACTATTATTATTAATTTAATAGTACGAAGCCACCACAAGGTCCGTTTTAAGGCGTAGAACGCGCTTGACCATATAATGTTGCCTCATAATAAATTATTGTAATGAATGGACGCAAATCTGAGACATTGACCTCAATATTTAATCAAAATTCGTTGCGTGTGAAGAAACCCAGCTGTTACGACGATAAAACTGCGTGTGTTACTAACTAATCAAAATGTTTACCCCTTTTTAACCGACTTCTAAAAAGGAGGTTCTCAATTCGAGTAGGTTTTATTTAAGCTACGTAGATGGCAGACAAGCACACGGCCCACTTGATGGGATCACCGTGGTCTAAGGACGTGTGCAACACCAGGGCCTCGATTCTGCTTAAGGTAAACTACTGTAATACCACTGACACTCTAAAACGTGCTATTTAATAGTAGACTTTATCGTTATACAGTTAAAGTCTAAAATGAAAATAATTCATTAAACTTTTTCATTCGCACTACAAAATATCATTTGACTTTAGACTTCAAGTTGATAATAATAAAGTCTACAATTAAATGGCATTTTTAGTGTCAGTGGTATGACAGTGGTTTGCCTTTAGCAGAATCGAGGCCCAGGGGTGTTACACACGCGCTGCCTACTCTGAAGGGAATAGGGGGGGGGGAGCTAGGAAGGGGTGGGGAAGAAGGGGTACAGTGAGCTCTGGCTACCCTACTTACCTTGGGGAACACAACACGCTGGTTATTATGGCGCGGTGTTCTGTAGGGCGGTGGTACTACCCCAGTCGGACAGCTCAGTTCGGACGAGAGATACCGTCGTGTCCTACTTCCTTGAATATCCTATCCTGCGATGTAACTAAAGCGACCAGGTGGACATAGTGAGGTTTAGTGGGTATGCCCTTTAGGGAGAGTCCCACATAGGTCTAAGAGTTTTCCCCAAACCCGGAGGCATTATGTTTATGCAGGAATTTCTCACAAAAAAAAGAATGTCGTTATGGCGTCGATATGAATCGATCTGAGATGTTGGGAACATTATGAGACTTGCGACTTTTTATGTCTGCCCTAGTTCACACATAAGAATAGATGTTATGAGATCGTTCGAAGAGTTATTAAATATTATTTCTTGTGATAGGTTCTTAATTATCTCTTTTTACCCGACTGCCAAGAAGAGTTATGTTTTTCGCGCGTATCATATATGTATGTATGTATTTTTGTTTGTACGATTCTTTATTGCACACGTCAATAGACCACGGTGACCGCTTTCCGTCAGGTGGGCCGTGCGCTTGCACCTAAGTGGTATAAAAAAAGGGTGTATCCCATCTGCCCCGGTGACTTGGCCCGGTGCCGGGCCACATGGGAAAAAAAAGTTTTAACTGGCCCGTTGATATGTTTACCGGGCCAGATGACACAAATCAAGTGCCATCGTCCCCGGTAAGGGATAATAGAGGATACGCCTCGTAATTTTTTTATATAGTATAGGACACGTCAATTTGACTTCACCTCACCTGATGGTAAGCTGAAGGAAAGGTTACCATCTGGCGAGGTGAAGTCAAATTGACGAGTCCTATATATAAAAAAAATAATTACGAGGCGTATCCTCTATTTTTCCTTACCGGGGACGATGGCACTTGATTTGTGTCATCTGGCCCGGTAAACATATCAACGGGCCAGTTAAAACTTTTTTTTCCCATGTGGCCCGGCACCGGGCCAAGTCACCGGGGCAGATGGGATACACCCTAAAAAAATGATAAAAGCTGAAGTTGGCTTGGCGCGGTACACCCACCACGTGATCTATGTGGTAACACACTAGGTGTATTCAATAGTCCATTATTATGTGCGCACTCGAAGTGACTAATAAAATCTAATGTTGTTAACCTGCGCAGGAGTGGATTATGCGCGCGCATGTACTCTCCGTTGGGAAACACATTCTGTGATTTATTACCATGTTATTACTCACAAAAAATTATGTAAGTACTTAGTTTATTAAATGTTATTCCTCATTATCCTCATAGCGATTATATAGTTCCGTCCAAATTTTACACTCTTGAGGTATGCCTATTGATGTCCGGGAGACATATAGAACTCCCCTGGACCAAACCCACAACATGCGCAGGCGACTCCGACGTCGTAGGCCGCTCGACGGGGGTGGTTACCGTCTAACACCGCACACCATCCTGGGTCTTCCACACTGGGGTGTATGGTGACCCATAAGGCATTTCCCTCGCATCCTCCGGCATCGAGATGGCCCTCTCGGGTTTGGGAACCACGGTGTCCCCCGTCATGCCTAAGCATCATGACGACGGGAGTTACTTTTTAAATCCTTTTTTTGATATTTAATTGATTGATATTGATAGCAACCCATTTATGTCCCACTGCTGGGCACGGGTCTCCTCTCCTCTAACGAGAGAGCTGAGAGGGTTTACACCTTAATCCACACACGCTGGCCTAATACGGGTTGGTGGATCGGACATGTCCTTAGAATTTCTTCTAGGACATGGTGGGTTTCCTCACGATGTTTTCCTTCACCGTCAGCAGATGGTAAATCATGTGATTAGCACATATAAATTCCACAAAGTGAAATTTAAATTGGTACTGTCCAGCCGGATTTGAACTTGATACCTCTGAGAAGAGGCCGCGTCCTTATCCACTTATTTAATTACTTTACTTTTATTTATTTACTATATGCATACATAATTTATAGTTTACACTAACTAAATTAAAGAATTATTGCCAAAAGGGCAGGTCAAAAGCACTCTATACCGGCGGGCTTGCATGAAAGGTTTAATGACAGTCGAGGAAGCGCGTGAAGTGTGTAAGGACAGAGGCAGATGGCGGTCTGTTGTCTACCCCGGTTGAAAAAAGCGTGAGCATATGTATGTATGTATGTTAATTTATACAGAAAAGGCCAGAGGCATAAGGCAAGCTTAAGGCGTGGCATGGTTATCTTTGTTTTCGTACGTTTTCCGGTCTGTGTTTGATTAAATCAGTCTTGCGAAATTGTTATAAATATATTATGCAGTAATATAATTATCCAATATTAATTTCTTATCACCACGCCACAAAAATAAAAGTTTAAAACATTTAAAAATTTCGTAATTCCGATAACATTTTGATACAAATACGTGTACATTAGATACTTTGAATATAGTTTTGGTTAATTTTGCAATCGAAATTAAACTAACTTCCTTTCATAAGGATGCAATATGGCGGCCTCGGAAGTTGTATCCTATATTAATGGTTACATAATATAAAATAAATAATAACTAATAATTATTATATTACGACATTCTACACAACGCTCTCTAGACCCTAGTAAGCATAATTTATGTAGCTTGTGTTTTGGGTTATAGAATGCGGATAAACATAAGATACTTTTTTTTTGGAAAATAATTTTCAAAATGTTTCAGTAGATCCAGAGTAAAACCTTAAGACCTTACAAATTTTACCCTTTTTTTTTCTGACTGACTAGAGGGGGAGGGGGGGGGGGGGGTTTTCGGGACTAATATGATACGCAAAAGTTTGTAAGAATGTATGTCTGGATGTATTTTTGTTGATCTTTCATGCAAAAACGGCTGAACGGATATTAGTAAAAGAATTTACAAAATTAGTTAACCAACATGGCGAGTGTTTCGATGAGCTCTAACAACCAGTTCCACCCTCTCCTTTCCTATACAGAACTACACGTGCCAGGCTGAGATATCACCCTCACACAGTGCAAACAATTCCATCAAGAACCAAGCGGTTCGGTGCCTCTTTTATTTGCCGCACAATAAACACTTGGAACTCTTTACCAGCTCACATGTTTCCTTCCTCCTACAGTCCCGGGTCCTTTAAGCGGGGCGTGAAAAAGCAATTAATGAGGTCGTTAAGCTGAGGCCCTGAGGCACTATCAGTGTTTGTAATGGTGACTCCCATTCCAAAGACTTTACGTTTAGCTTAGAGGTGACCGATATTAGTCTTGGTCAGACTAAAACCTTACACATGTTTAATCAAAATCGGTTGAGTAGAACTGGAGATTTAGTAAAAAAAACGAGCAAGCCGACGACGTCCATGGGGCGGACCCACAAACATAGGTTAGTAATAATATATTATGTATATGTCTATTATGACGTAAAAACGATCTTGAAATAGAAATAAACAGTCGGTTTCTCCCACAACTTCACGGTGAGTAATCTCTTAGAAGGTAGGTATAATTAAACTAAATGACGCGCAATATCTACGCACAGCGGTCAGCCATTATGTCTCTCATTATTAAGCGGGTTCGACTCCGGGCTGTGCAATTATTTAGAAGGCAAGGTTAGGAGATTGTTAAACAAAAAATAGTTAGGTAATTAGACTGCGTGTTTTGTTATAAGGGTATATTAAATTTATAAAATACATATCTGTCGAAGGACCGATGGCCGTTGGAGCAAACGAGTCCTAGAGCGGAGACCACGAGTTGGCAAACCGAAGATGGACCGATGACCTGAAAAAGGGTAGCTGGGATGGACTGGATGCGGAAGGCAGAGAATCGGGTGGTATGGCGTACATTGGGAGAGGCCTATGTCCAGCAGTGGACGTCGAGAGACTAATTGATTGATGGATTTATCAGTAGAAAGTCTTTCGGCAAAGTCTTCACAATCTTTGGAGTTTTAGACAAATTCACCTGCAATCTGTTGATTGACGGAGGAGGATTTGGCACGGGTGGGTACGTGGGAATCGAATCTTCCCGCGGTGCATCCTGGCAACGGGAGCTGGCAGCGCCTCCCACTCGTAAGGGAGATGGCCGATGGCCGATGGCCGACGGGGGTGGTATCCATGGGGATTTCCGCACGATAAAAAAAAAAAAAAAAAAGGGAGACGCTGCCAACGGTCAACCGGGTTACGAAAGAAATGCTTCGGCGTGCGGTTTTAGTCGGTGCAAGTCCGACCTCACCACCCCCGATGACCAACGGAAAAAAGGCGTGTTAAAAATGCCGGTAGTGGCATGATGATGAGTCTACTATTGATTTTAAACACGTTCAAGAACGGTTTAGTTTTTTATTTCCTAGAGAATAATTAAGCAGTTTAGTATTCTATGTCTGTCTGGTAGTCTACACTACTGCCAAGGTCCCTACGTACGCGGTTTAAATATAAAATATTTGCTTTGAGTTTACCCTGATAGTCTTTTAATAAATTAATTTACGAATATTTACTGGTAGAGAATAAAGGTAGTGAACTCGGCCGCTGCGCAGGAGGCGCGGGTTCGATCCCCGCTCAGTGCAAATATTTGTATGCATGAATATGGGTATTTGCATTGGTCTGGTCGTGCCTCAGAGAGCACGTTAAGCCATCGGTCCCGGTTGCCATACAAACATCTATGGCAGTCGTTACGGGTAGTTGGAGCACTAAAAATTTCACCAACAACGGTCTAGCTGCAATGCTTCGATATCGCCTCATGTCACCATTGGGTTGTGAAGGTCAGATGGCAGTCGCTTCACGGAAAATATTGAGGTCCAGCCAAATTCGCAGTTAAGACTGGTAAAGCGGACCCCAGACTCCGAGGTGAAAGCTTTGGATACGACTGGGATTAACGCTAGGATGAAGAAGAAGACAAATAAAGGTAGGGGCGCAGGAGGGTGCTATTTGTGAGGATTTCCGCACGAAAAAAAAGTGCACCCTACACGGTATACGCTGGTGTCGGTAGACTCAAGACCACGTACTTCACTTCAAGTTTGACATAATCACTACCTGACAAATTGGGGAGCGGGGGTTACATGTGTATTACCGCACGAAAAAAGGAAAGTTACCCACTCATACCAAATTTATTTAAATACCAACAATATCTCACTTCAAGGTAGGTATGCAAAACTGTCTAATACCTATTATAACTTAAATAAAAGATAAGATTATTGACAAAAAATATAAATTCAACTGCATAACTTATATAATAACAATAGTACCTACCTATCTAACAACATAATATATATCACATCCCATTGAAAATTAAATTACTCTGTCTACCTTTAAATGTCAATGGCGCGGATTAAATACAAATAAATATTCTTGAACACTAAGTAATAAGCTTTGCATTACAATATAATTTCAATTAATATTTAAATCCATTGAAATTATCAGTGCAGCATATCAGGTTCCCTGTATCCTGAAACTCAGGTATCCCTGTAACCTGAAAGCGATGGTGACTGAATGGATAAAGACACGGCCTCTACTCGGAGGTATCGAGTTCGAATCCGGCCGGACAGTACCAATGTGAATTTCACTTTGTGTTTTTTAACCGACTTCAAAAAAGGAGGTGGTTCTCAATTCGTTCGCTATTTTTTGTATGTATGTATGTTACGCGATAGCGGCGTCAATTATGGATGGATTTTGAAAATTTTTTTTTTGCTTGAATGATGTTACTTCTGAGGTGGTCCTATATCCAGGGTATCAGGCTCTGATGATTTTGGGAAAATCGAGGGGAAATTATCAAATTTACGGCAAAAATCCTGTTTTTGATGCCCTTGTATACATAATCTAATTATCTAATCTATATCTCTAATCTAATTATCTAAGTTATTTAATGTAATTGGTTATGTACCGTTTTAATTAACTTTAAATAAATAAATAAATAAATAATAAACCTCATAAATAGGTACTTTTCTATTTCTGTACACTAAAAAGTAAATAATATTATAGTTTGTGAAGTCGGTTTTTAAACGTATTTAAGTATAATTATTATTAGTTGGCAAGTTAGTGCACAGCACATGCGCAAATGTTCCGACTTTCGTTCGAGATGTTTACCGGCACTTAAAACGTGTTAGTTAAGAATTCCAAAATTCAAAAATAGATTTAAAAACAAAATGCCCGTACATTTTCCTATTTACAATACTCTTGTATTCAAGCCACGGTGTCGCTTTGTTTGTGCGCGCGCGCAGGTCTTAGAGTTAAGAGGTTATTTGATGTAGGCATTATAATCTAAGTACTAACGTTTTGCCTGTGGGTCCACTCGCGTGGCATTCTGATCTTATGCCCATAACCTATGGCAACTTATCATCATTCTCTGAACCTTTCTCCCAACTCAGTTGGGGTCGGCTTTCCAGTCTAACTGTGATGCGGCTGAACTTTGATATTTTTCGTGGAGCGACTGCCATCTGACCTCCACAAACAATGGTCATTATGACCAATGGCGACCTCGAAGTTCCAAGTTAGACTGGTTGGACTTTTGTGGGCTCCAACTACCCATAACGACTGATATAGATGTTTGTATGGCAACCGGGACCGACGGCTTAACGTGCTCTCCGAGGCACTAATAAACACATAACTAACTAAACTAACTAATAATACAATATCATTTGTATTCAGCACGGGTATCGAACGCCAATACCGAAGGTTGCACACCACGTTGTGTAACACTGAGCCTAAAGTATAATTAATAGTTGTTATTAATTGTTTTAACTAATGTGTTTGTACCTTGTTAGACGAAGGTACATCTATTTTTAATGCAACTAAGATTGCATTACAAGCGTCAATAGCTCAGTGGTTAAGGAGTTGGTATAACGATCGGGGGGACCCGGGTTTGACTACTTTTCTTGACAGCTTCGATATCGCCATTGATCATAATGACCATTGGTTGTGGAGGTGAGATGGCAGTCGCTCCACGGAAAATATCGACGTTCAGCCGCATCACAGTTAGACTGGATAGCCGACCCCAACTGAGTTGGGAAAAGGTGACCCAACAGAGAATGAAGATAAGATGTTAACTTCCGATATTAGAATCCGACGTGTGGCGTAGTGATAGAATGACTGCTATATCATAGGTTTGAGTACGATTCCTGCTCAGTGCAAATATTTGTGTGCATGAATATGTATAACATTTGCATTGATCTGTTCGTTTTTATGTCTGTATTTATAACATCAAAATATTTTGGCCAAAGGCAATATCACCTGCAAGACATTTGCTGATTGACGAACAAGATTCTGGCGCAGGGGCATATCTAGGGTTTAAGGGTCTAACGGCAGTCGCTACTGTAAAAGCGACAAAGCAAAAGACAGGGAATTCATCCCCACACGTTGCATCCGCCTGCAGTGCGCACTGTAAGGTTTGGAAGAAATTTCATTCCGCGCACGCTTAGGCTGTGGAATGATCTCCCTGCAGTGGTTTTCCCTGGCGTCTACAATATGGGGTTCTTCAAGAAGGGCATTAGAAGGTTTTTGCAGGGTCGGCAGCGCGAGTGTGAGGCCCCTGGTGTTGCACACGTCCATAGGCCACGGTAACCGCTTTCCATCAGGTGGGCTGTGTGCTTGTCTGCCACCTAAGTGGTATAAAAAAAAACTGTTTAAATGTTGATTTTGTTCATGACTTTATTCATTCCATCTTCTTTGTTCAAAACCTTTATTAGACGGGTTTCCAATATTTTATAAATTTTATTTAGTTCAGAATGAAAAAGCGGATTACGTTTGACAAAATCCAATTAAGAACTTGAATTTTTAATAATATTATTTATTAACTTAACCTTTATAGGTTACTTAAAAATAGTTCAAAATGTAAAAACGGATTACGTACCTATAACAATAATAAAAAAAAACGTTTGACAAAATCCAATTAAGAACTGGAATGTTTAATAATATTACTTATTAACTTAACCTTTATAGGTTACTTAAAATAGTTCAAAATGAAAAAGCGGATTAAGTATAACAATAATAAAAAAAAACCGTTTGACGAAATCCAATTAATAATTCGAATGTTTAATAATATTATTTATTAACTTAACCTTTATAGGTTACTTAAAAATAACTCAAAACATTATTAAATGATAGCTTAAAAAGAAAACAAAACGTTATCATTTGAATAATCATACCAAAATAATAACATACGAACTTTTTGTTGCAGGTAAAAATTAATAATGGCGCCACCTATTAGTGTAGCAGAGTACTATGCAAATAAGACGATATTTATCACAGGATCCACTGGATTCATGGGGAAAGTTCTTATAGAGAAGCTTCTACGCGATTGTCCAGATATTAAAAAGATATATATGCTCATGAGACCAAAGAAAGGACACACCAGTAAAGAAAGATTAGATGATTTACTGGCATTTAAGGTAAGTGTTGCCATCTAACGGTCATTATTAACACTAAAATCTAAAAAACATTTAATTGATTTTTTGCTGGATTTCTTAAGTTTCAGTGAGAAAAATGTAATAAATAATGCAGTTTAGTTTTGATTAATCTCGGTTCCCATTATATTATTGATGAAAACGATTTTTAATATTTTAAACCGGAAATTGTAAAAAGTACTCACTGACAATGCCATCTAGCGTCTAATAGCAGTACTAAGTTCAGAATAAATTTAAATTGGAAAATTGGTTAATTTTTCCAGGTCTACGATCGTCTAAAAGCTGAGCACCCGGAGCAGTTCCAGAAGCTGCACGTCATTCCCGGGGATATCCTGCTGGAGGACCTGGGCATTACCGCGGAGGACAGGAAGCTTATACAGGAGGAGGCCCAGATTATTTTCCACTGTGCTGCGTGTGTCAGGTAAGAAAAATCTCGACTAATATGAACATCCAAGGACTTGAACCTGTCACCAGTCATATAAAGTTACTCTGACCAGCTGAGCTATTTGGACACGAGTTGCTCTTTTAATGCGTGTGGCAATCCCCACGGATCGGATACCACCCCTGTGGCCGGTGGGGGCGATGATGTCGGACATGAACCGACTAAAACCGCACGTCGTCGTTTCGGTTCTTCTAGCACCGGGGTGTAAGCGGAACCAAAAGGCAATTCCTATTTACACCCCTCAGCTTGACGGCCTCATGAAATGTTTTTTTTTATTTTTTTATATCACTCAGGTGGCAGACAAGCCCACCTGATGGGAAGCGGTCACCGTGGCTTATGGATGTGTGCAATACCATGGGCATCACACTCGCGCTGCCGACCCGCCATAAACCTTCTAATGCCCTTCTTGAAAACCCCATGTTGTACCTAGTCCATTACACACCCTACTTAAAATTTTTATTTTACTTTTCCAGGTTCGATATGTTCCTACGAGATGCTGTCAAAATGAACACATACGGAACCAAGATGGTGATGGAATTGGCGGAAGGTGTTAAAAATCTGGAGGTAGGTGATCTTAAACGGAGATTAAAAGTCCGGCAACTGGTCTAACTACAGAACTTGAATATCGCCAGTACGCCGCATCCAGATAATTCATACATTTAATTCAGGCATGTTTACATACAATTCGGATCGTTTGAAATGTAATTAAGATTTTTTTAATTAATCCAGTTCTTTTGAATCCAATCCAGGTCTTTTTGTAATTAATCCTGGTCAATTTGAACTAATGCAGGCCTTTTTGAATTTAATCCACGTCTTTTGAATTTAATCCAGTTCTTTTTAAATGTAATCCAGTTCTTTTCTTTAAATTAACACAGGACTTGAATGCAGTTCTTTTTCAAGTTAATTCAGGTCTTTTGGAATTTAATCCAGGTCTTTTGTAACAATGTATCCAGGTCTTTGTCCACGTGTCAACCTCCTACTGCCGATGTGAAATGAAGCTTTTTGAAGAAAAGCTGTACCCATCGAAACACCGCCCTCACCACGTGATGCAGACAGTCGACTGGATGGATGATGACTTGTTAAAACACCTTGAACCCAAGTAAATACCTCCAAATGTCGTTAAAATATCAACCTTATTCAGTGAAGATAAAGCTTAAAATAGTATACAACAATGTGTTACAGGGTAATATATTAATAATGCCACATTATTTAGAGCTTTATCTCAATTTTATAAGGTTGTTATTTAATTAACATTTAAAAATTGAATTTCTTCTTATTCTTTTTATTCCTTCCTTTCTTTCTTTCTATAGTCTTTACGTCTTCCTTTTTTTCGTTCTTGACCCCATTGCAGTCAGTCAACAATAAATAATAATACCTGAAATAATACTATCAAATGCTAAAATAATAATACCAAATGCTAAAATAATAATAAGAAATGCTAAAATAATAATACCAAAAGCTAAAATAATAATATAAAATGCTAAAATAATAATATCAAATGCTAAAATAATACTATTTAATGCTAAAATAATGATATCAAATGCTAAAGTAATAATATTAAATGCTAAAATGATATCAAACGCTAAAATAATAGTACCTCCTCTTGCAGAATAATAGAGCCGCAACCGAACACGTATGCCTACACCAAGTCTCTCACAGAAGACCTGGTCTCACAGCACGAGGGCAAGTTCCCCATCGTTATTGCCCGGCCGTCCATCGGTAAGTGTCTTCTTAGCTCAGATACTCTTCAAGATCCAGCAGCCTCTAGGTCTTTTAGGAAGGATACCAAGAACTTTCTCACCTCCAAGTATCCCCGTACCGTACCGTACCTGTGACGAATGGATGGACGTTTGATGGAGGTAGGACACAACCGTCCGAATTGAGCAGTCCGACTGGGGTAGTACCTCCGCCCTACAGAACACCGCGCCATATTAACCATCGTGTTGTGTTCCCCAAGGTAAGTGGGGGAGCCAGAGCTCACTGGAGGGGTTCTGTGCTGTCAGCGCGGAGACTAAAGTCGCCTGCGTTTTTAGCACGGGAGGGAGGGGGGGGGGGGGGAGCTCTGTCTACCCTACTTACCTTGGGGAACACAACACGATGGTTAATATGGCGCGGTGTTCTGTAGGGCGGAGGTACTACCCCAGTCGGACTGCTTAGTTCGGACGGGAGATACCGTCGTGTCCTACCTCCATAAAATCCATTCCGGCTTCGTATTAGGTGTGGTGTGTTTGTCTGCCACCTAAGTGGTATAAAAAAATGATATCATCACAACTATATCCATATTTTTCTTCATTCCAGTAACGGCAGCCTACAAGGAACCCATGCCAGGGTGGGTGGACAATATGAACGGGCCCACCGGTCTCTTAGTAGGCGCTGGTAAAGGTAAGAACTCGGTTTAATTAACCACAGTTTAACAGTAGCAAACTTTTGTTTAACTTCCTTCCTAGCCTCCCCAATCCTTCCCAGCCCTCCCCCCTTCCCTTCAGGGTAGGCAGCGCGTGTGTGACACCCTTAGTGTTGCACACGTTCATAGGCCACGGTGACCGCTTCCCATCAGGTGGGCCGTGTGCTTGTCTGCCACCTAAGTAGTTTAAAAAAAAAAAACTTGCTATGATTGTTAGTATGGGTCAAATCTTGGAAGGCCAATTAGAACCACTATTGAGGTTAGATATTTTTATTTGTTTATTGGTAATAGGCTTGCGTTTGACCACAATCTCACCTGTTGGTAAGTGATGATGTGGTCAACAGTGGAGCACGCTCACTGGAGGGATTCTGTGCCGTTAGCAGGGAGACCAAGATCTCCTGCGTTGTCAGCTCAACCTCCCCCAATCCCCACCAAACTCCCTCCGGGGTCGGTATCACCCTACGCCCTTAGTGTTGCACACGTCCATACTACGTCCGGCCACGGTGACAGCTTCCCATCAGGTGGGCCGTGTGCTCGTCTGCTACTCCAGCCACGGACACCAGCTAGTAATAGTTAATCTGATTCCAGGTGTGATCCGCACGATGCATTGTAACGACAGCTACCAGGCCGACGTGGTGCCGGTGGACATGACCGTCAACGCCTGCATCATCCTTGCCTACCTGAATGGAATTGAGAAGTAAGTGGATGGATCTCGATATTTTCCGTGGAGCGACTGCCATCTGACCTTCACAACCCAATGGTGACATTCATGCATACAAATATTTGCACTGAGCGGGGATCGAACCCGCGCCTCCTGCGCAGCGGTCGCGTTCACTACCGCTACGCCACAGAGGCTGTCTTATGTCCCTGGGTATATCATACCAGTTGAGTGTCATGGTGCTGGTGGCAGAAAAGAAAAGAATTCCTTAATGCCTTGGATCGTGATAGTATCAATTGTACCTCTGGGACTAATCAGTGCATGTTGTTCTGTCAATGGTACTTTCTTTAATATCAGACACGTCAATATGACTTTACCTCGCCCGATGGTAAGCTAAAGGTAAAAGTTTCTGGAATGGGTGACAGGACGGCCGCCTGTCACCCTACACCCCACCGTCGTTGAAGTGGGGCCATCTTAAAACCGTAGATGGCCCGGGGTCAGCTGGGGTGCGAGGGATATGCCTATCGGGTAACCTAACACCCCGGTAATTAGACCCGAGACGGCGGCGTGCGGTTTTCGTCAGTTCGATCCCGACATAACCAGCCTCGATGACCGACGAGGGTGGTATCCATGGGGATTGCAGCACAACACATGAGCGATAGCTATGGAGTATTTCTTCTTGATTATATCCTGAAATAGTTCTTCAACTATTATTGATACTGCACAAAGTTTTGCTTTTAATTTATTTTTACTGGTAAACTAAAAATACCTTTTGTCCATTTCCAGGCCCAAAGAAATCCAAATCTGCAACATCACATTATCGGAGACGAATCCTCTAACGTGGGGTGAAGCCTTGGAAATGGGTAAGTACCTAGTAACATCGTTGCCTCTTTTATTTGCCGCACCATAAAGACTTGGAAGTCTTTACCAGCGCATGTGTTTCCTTCCTCCTACAGTCCCGGGTCCTTTAAGCGGGGCGTGGAAAAGCATTTGATGAGGCCGTCAAGCTGAGGGCCACTACTATTAGTATAAGATCCCGTTAAGAACGACCTTCACCGAGATGCTTATTTAATGAAACATATTTTATATTTAATTTAATATGTCAATAAATATAATCCATATGGGTTGCCTAGCAAATTTCAGTCCAGAGTATGTTTAATTAATAATTAAAAAAAAAATTTTTTTTAAACATTTCACCGGTATGATTATTAGATAAATTCTATACCAATCGAAAGTATGAAGCCCATAGAATACACAAACGTTAGGTTGCCTATTCTTTTCCGGTCACAACTATCGGGTTGCCAGGTATAAACAGGTAAATCTGTACTAGCATTTTGCAACGTTCTGTTTATTGGATGAAATTTAAATGAAATTAAAGATTATTTTATTCTGAACACGGTGGTGTAGGGTTGTCTGCGAAAAATAAGTCCAGAATTGCGGTTGTCGAATTTTAAAAAGTTAAATATTGCTCCGAGTGAATGTGTGCGACTGAGAGGTCCCAACCAACCATCCCATGCGATAGAAGAGGACACAGCATAGCGGCTGTTTTTTGTTTTTTTTTTCAAAATCAACAGGTTCGATTCCTGGCTAGGATTATTGGTTTTTCAAAAATCTAATGATGAGGTATTAAGTTTCATCAAAATCGGGCTCGTGACTCCTTTGACCATTTTTCGTTATTCCTTATAGTTTCGGATTTGGCCATCCAATCCCTTTTGAAAAATTTACCCTGTATATATAATAGTATTATATATGTATCACTATAACCTTCTTTTTTACTAAAGATGTATATATACTTTAGTGTCACATAAAAAATATACACATAAATAATTAATTGATAAAAAAAAAAAACCTTTTCTCTGTTTTAATAATAAACAACTCCAAAATGATGCATAGTCTATCGCTATCCTTTTCTTTTCCAAGCCCAAATAGCATGCACACTCTCTTTCTTTAAATGGCCGGACTTTAAACAGCCGCTATGCTGTGTCCTCTTCTATCGCATGGGATGGTTGGTTGGGACCTCTCAGTCGCACACATTCACTCGGAGCAATATTTAACTTTTTAAAATTCGACAACCGCAATTCTGGACTTATTTTTCGCAGGCAACCCTACACCACCGTGTTCAGAATAAAATAATCTTTAATTACATTTAAATTTCATCCAATAAACAGAACGTTGCAAAATGCTAGTACAGATTTACCTGTTTATACCTGGCAACCCGATAGTTGTGACCGGAAAAGAATAGGCAACCTAACGTTTGTGTATTCTATGGGCTTCATACTTTCGATTGGTATAGAATTTATCTAATAATCATACCGGTGAAATGTTTAAAAAAAAATTTTTTTAAAATTATTAATTAAACATACTCTGGACTGAAATTTGCTAGGCAACCCATGTGGATTATATTAATTGACATATTAAATTAAATATAAAATATGTTTCATTAAATAAGCATCTCGGTGAAGGTCGTTCTTAACGGGATCTTAGACTATATAGCATTATCGTGCAGTGGTCCATTACATACACCGAAAGTTACATAATGGTGGCCCTCAGCTTGACGGTCTTTTGAAAGAAGAGGTGATTGTCGTCGCAGCACTGCGTGACAAAGCGCAGATATTGGTTTAGACTACGCCCATACCCACTGGTCCCACAAGTGCTGCGACAACCGTCACCTCAAACCCGGCTATGCACCTGCTGAAACCTTAACGCAATCCAACCGGTTGGGTTGGGTCCTGTGGTCCACGAAGCTGATTCTTTTTTTACTTTTCCAGGGCGCGTGCATGTTCACGAGTTTCCATTTTCCATCTGCCTCTGGTACCCTGGCGGGTCCGCCAAGAGCTCGTGGTACCAGCACCAGCTTGCTGTGTTCTTCACTCACCTGCTCCCAGCCTACTTCGTGGACCTGCTGCTGTTTCTGATGGGGCAGAAAACTTTGTGAGTGCAATTTCCTGAAGATTTTATAAGAGCTAGTGAGTAAGACTATTATGGAGGTAGGACACGGCGGTATCTCCCGTCCGAACTGAGCAGTCCGACTGGGGTAGTACCTCCGCCCTACGGAACACCGCCCCATAATAACCAGCGTGTTGTGTTCTCCAAGGTAAGTAGGGTAGCCAGAGCTAAACCCCCCTCCCATCCTCCCAATCCCCTCCACCTACCTACCCTCAAACTCCCCAACCCCTCCCCTCCAGGGTTAGCAGCGTGAGTGTGACATCCCTGATGTTGAAAACCCAACAAAAGAGTAAGGCCATGTTCACACGGCACACACGTTTTCACCTGTACGGTTTTACCGTATACGATGCAATTGTTCACACGGCAACCATTCGATTCGATTTTCGCCGATTCTCGAAGCGTGATTTCGGGCGAGTCGTGTGAACGAGACAACATGAACATAAGCGCCACTGCGTGTCGTATTCGATAAAATCGTTTCGAGACGCGGCGTTCCAGTGACAACTTCGCACGGTATACGTTAAAATATATTTCTAGAACACGGGATTTTCCCGTATGAACGCCGTGTGAACAATTTTTAAGTTTTCATATATATTCTGTTGTCACTACTCTATTCGATAAAATTTCGTATACGGTATACGGGAAAATAATCGCCGTGTGAACGTGGCCTAACACACTCGCGTTGCCGACCCTGAAGGAAGAGGGGGATAGGGGGGAGGGTGATAAAGTTAATCCCTCCAGTGGGCTCTTACTGTGAGGAAACCAACTCGCTACCTCCTACAGTCAACCTTGACTAAACTGTCTCCTAATCCCCCAGCATGGTGAAGATGCAGAAGAGGATCAACTACGGGCTGGAGGTGCTACAGTACTACACAACGAAGGAGTGGTACTTCGCCAACGACAACTTCACGTCACTCAAAGACCGGGTCAGCAGTCAGGACAACGATACTTTCTACACCGACCTCCGGGTAAGAACATACCACACCGTGACGATACCGTGACTATACCGTGACCATACCATGACCATACCGTGACCATACCATGACCATACCATAACCGTGTCATGACCGTATCACGACCGTTACATGACAGTACCGTGATAGTACCATGACCATAATATATCGTGACCATGAGCGTGACCATTTCCTGACTACATCCTGATCTTACCATGATCGTACCTAGACCGTACCGTGATCATACCATGTACATACCATGATAATACTGTGACCAAACCACCCAACTATGAACACACCTCGACCATATCATAATCATATCGAGATCATTTCTTGAACGGACCATGACCATACCATGACCGAATCATGATCGTAAAATGACCCTTCCATGGCAGAACCGTTACCATACCAAGACCATGCCATGATCATATCGTGCCCATTTGAAGACTACACCGTCACCGTACCATGATAATACCGAGACCATACCATGATCATACCGTGACCATAAAGTGACCAAATCACGATAACACCGTGATAATACCATGACCATACCATGACCATACTATGACCAGACCATGACCGTACCATGATAAAACCGTTGAAATTGACCTGGATAATATTGCCTGCAGTTCTTCAAATCCAACCATTCTAGTTCCTAACGTGTGCTGATGTTCTTCCAGATCGTCAACTGGAACAATTACCTGAGGGACTACATCAAAGGTGCCAGGGAGTACGTGGTCAAAGAAGACCCCTCAACGCTCCCCCAGGCCAGAAGACTAATGACACAGTGAGTTTTATCTAATTTTGACCAGCTTTTTTGGGTGACGTACCAGAAGGGTTAAAAATGGGACCCATTGCTAAAGTTCCACTATCCGTCTGTCTGTCTGTCTGGCTGTCTGTCTGTCAACAGGGTGTATCTCATTGAACCGTGACAGTTAGACAGTTTAAATTTTTCACAGATCATGGATATACATATTATATAACAATAAATATAAAAAACATAATTAAATACTTATTTAAGGGGGTTCCCCTACAACAAACATGATTTTCCTACCTCCTCAAAAATTTATTTGTTACTCAATGTTGTAAATTTTTACAGCCTCCGTGCCCTTCTTGCCCGTGTTACTACCAGTTCTACTACCAGTAGTAATACTGTTAATTTTTTTACCTTTCTTACTACTGCAGTAGTAAGTTGTTAGAATGGTAATTACAATTTACCCGTGTTACTACTGCTCTTCTTTCCTTGACGGTGCTACTACCAGTAGTAATACCAGTAAATTTGTTCTTCCTTCTTACTACTGCAGTAGTAAGTTGTAAGAATGGTAATTACAATTTACCCTTGTTACTACTTTTAATAAAAGGAAAAGAAAAGGAAATATTCAAAATAAAAATAATTATTTATTTAAAATGGGCAATGCCACAGATTAGCTTAACATTTTTAAATGAAAAAAATTACTTATAGTTAACAAAAAAGTTTTGTATTCTTAATAACAAAAAAACCGATAAGTAGTAGGAAACCAGTTGCATAATGTTTTGTTATAATTTTATTATAACAAAACATTAGCTATCGCAACTTTTCTAACGCGTAACCTATAGAGATTTCTTTATTAATTAGTTGCATTAGGATATTTTGTATATTGTCATCATTTAATATAATTCGCTTTCTCCTTAAGTTAAATTGCTTGGCAACGATTTTAATAAAGCTATCATCCTTAATTACATTTAACAACCTCATTAAAGTTTTGTTATTTTTGTTAACGTACTTATTTAATTTTGAATGATAGCCTTCGAGAACATTGTTAGTTCGATGTCTCATGCCAAAGACACTTAATAAATTTAAATATTTCTCTCTAATCCACATGCGTTGTATGTATTTTATAAATTTATCCAGGGTAGGCAGGTATTCACTTTCTGTTTTTATGTATGCCCACCCTTCCAAAAGCATTTCTGAGGGTAAGAGTGGTAATACGGCACATAGCGAAAGTATTCTGTTTTCGGCTTTACATCTTGATTTACCCACTAATGCTTCAGCTTTTCTCCAAACACAACGTTGCCAATGAAAATAGCAACCAACAATTTTTATGGACGGAAACTTAAGTATAAGCGCGTTAATATTAGCAACCTCAAAGTCGCAGTGAAATATTTCTGGTTTGAATTGAGGCAGCTGTGATTGTATCATATCGTACATTTTTTCGTAAGCAATCTGAGTCTTATAACATAATAAACCGAATATAATGGGTACTACTTTCGTTGTAGTGGCAGTACTTCCGATATCGCCATGAATGCTGACGAGTTCTTTAAATGGTGGCGGACATGCTTTGAATGTCGCGTCTATGAAAAATTCAGTTATATTAGGTATGACTTCTCTTGCCTCTGAGGTACAAAATAAAAGTTTACGATCACCTTCAAAACAGTAATCAGCAAGAACCATATTATAAAAGTTTTTAGGTACTTGTACCTCCTCTGATTTATTAAAAACTGTTTTCATAACAGCAGATGTTTTGTTACGAACATCGTACAGTGAATGTTGGATGTTTGTAAAGGACGGAAAATTCCTAGCCGAGTTATTACCCTCTTCAAGTACAAACCTCTTTAATGTTCGATTGTACAATTTTGTTATCGGTTTATCACTTTTAGTAACTGTATCCTTTAATTCCGCTATAGACATTGCAATTTTGTTCTTCTCAAAATCAGGCTTGCATAAATGACCCATTTTTCGTATCACAGAGTTGCCCTGTGTAAATTAGCATTGGTCAGCGAAGGAAATACATCATATTTTTTTAATTTAGGTAAGTAAGTATATAGGTAACGGTTTACTTACTTGCAACGTTAAACTTCCAGAGCATTTGTCTTTTGTGAAATATGAAGCGCATCTCCATATAACAGACCCGTTCTTATAAAGTTTTAGTTTGTAATACTGATGTCCGTTACATATTAGTATTGTTCCTCCTTTTCTTTGTATAAATTTAATATCTTCAATATCTCCACTCATAATAATAATAATTAATTATTTTATTATACAAGACAAACAATAAACTATAATTTCACACAGATCTATGACACATGATGACATGTGTATGTTTTTCCTCAGGCGTAAACCAAGAAGAATGAATCATATTTATCAAATAAGTTTTAATTACAATTTATTAAAAGTAGTAACAAGGGTAAATTGTAATTACCATTCTTACAACTTACTACTGCAGTAGTAAGAAGGAAGAACAAATTTACTGGTATTACTACTGGTAGTAGCACCGTCAAGGAAAGAAGAGCAGTAATAACACGGGTAAATTATAATTACCATTCTAACAACTTACTACTGCAGTAGTAAGAAAGGTAAAAAAATTAACAGTATTACTACTGGTAGTAGAACTGGTAGTAACACGGGCAAGCGTAGCGGTAGTAAACGCGGTCGCAGCGTGGGAGGCGCGGGTTCGATCCCCGCTTAGTGTAAATATTTGTATGCATGAATATCATGGGTATTTGCATTGGTCTGGTCGTGCCTTGGAGAGCACGTTAAGCCGTCGGTCCCAGTTGCCATACAAACATCTATGGCAGTCGTTACGGGTAGTTGGAGCCCTAAAAAGTCCAACAACAACGGTCTAGCTGCAAAGCTTCGATATCGCCTAATGTCACCATTGGGTTGTGAAGGTCAGATGGCAGTCGCTTCACGGAAAATATCGAGGTCCAGCCAAATCCGCAGTTAAGACTGGTAAAGCGGACCCCAGACTCCGAGGTGGAAGCTTTGGATACGACTGGGATTAACGCTAGGTTGAAGAAGAAGAAGAAATTGATGACTTTTTATTTGTCCACAGATTATACTACCTAGACAAGACCATGCAGGTGGTTCTCGGCCTGCTGTTCACGTACTTTGTGTATTATTACGTAAACATGATTTTCTCTGTAATAAGCGGTTAATTCTAATTATTATTTAGTTGTAATTAATAAATGTATTTTTATTATTTTATTAAAATATCCAATTAATTTTAAAAATATTTTGATTTTTATTTTATTTTAAGACATGTTACACAAGAAATTCCTACAGATACCCCACGACACGCAGATACGACAATTTTTTTTATACTACTTAGGTGGCAGACAAGCACACGGCCCGCTTATCTGATGGGAAGTTGTCACCGTGGCCTATAATGGGCGTGTGCAACATAAGGGGCGTAACACTCGCGCTGCCGACCCTGGAGGGGGGAGAGTTGGGAGGTTGGAGGGGGGGGGGTTTGAAATGGGGATTGAGGGGTGAGGGCGGATTGTGAGCTCCGGCTATCCTACTTAGGGGGCGTCCATAAATTACGTGAGGTGTTTTTTAAATTTTCTGTCCCTCCCTCCCCCCCTGGTGAGATGTCGTGAGATTTTATTCAACTCCCTCCCCCATCCCCCAATCTCACGTGAGATTTGTCAAAATGTGTGTTTCTTACATAAACGTGTTGGACTGTTATTGTAAAAAGAACAGAAAATTGAGAAAAAATTGCGTGATATTTGCCGAGACCCCCCTCTCTCCAACAAAAGATTAGGTGAGATTTGACTCGACCCTCTCCCCCCCTTAAGCAGCTCACGTATTTTATGGATGCCCCCTTACCGGCGGGAACACAACACTATGGTTATTATGAGGCGGTGTTCTATAGGGCGGAGTTATTTCACAGATAGGTAAATTATTAAGAGACAACAAAGGGTAGGTACTTAAATTTTGTAAAAATAATTTGGGTTCTGCGTACAAATCTAAAAACACTAAATCATGCTCATTGCGGGCACAGCAATTAAGCCGAAACCTGTTTGCAATTAAGGATTACATAAAATAACCTTGCTGAACATCGCCGCATCGATGCGCCCGCGCAGGTTTCAGCGATTACACAAACGTACATTGTTATAATAACCCAGCTTATATCACGAGTTGCGCCCGGCAACAAAAAGTTGATAGATCCTATGTAACCATTTTTTTTGTGTAGTCAGCGTCAAAAGTACTTGATCCACACCTTCTTAGCCGACACCATGTCAAACTGACACTATGCCATAACGACACCATGTCAAACTGACACTATGCCGTAACGACACCATGTCAAACCGACACTATGCCGTAACGACACCATGTCAAACTGACACTATGCCGTAACGAAACCATGTCAAACTGACACTATGCCGTAACGACACCATGTCAAACTGACACTATACCGTAACGACACATGTCAAACTGACACTATACCGTAACGACACATGTCAAACTGACACTATGCCGTAACGACACATGTCAAACTGACACTATGCCGTAACGACACATGTCAAACTGACACTATGCCGTAACGACACCATGTCGAACTGACACTATGCCGTAACGACACCATGTCAAATTGACACTATGCCGTAACGATACCATGTCAAACTGACACTATGCCGTAACGACACATGTCAAACTGACACTATGCCGTACCGACACCATGTCGAACTGACACTATGCCGTAACGACACATGTCAAACTCACACTATGCCGTAACGACACCAAGTCGAACTGACACTATGCCGTAACGACACCATGTCAAATTGACACTATGCCGTAACGATACCATGTCAAACTGACACTATGCCGTAACGACACCAGACGCTATGCCGTAACGACACCAGACACTATGCCGTAACGACACCATGTCAATCTGACACTATGCCGTTACGACACCATGTCAAACTGACACTATGCCGAAACGACACCATGTCAAACTGACACAATGTCATAGCTCACGTAATTGATCTGGCATGTTGAGAAGAAGACCGAAAGTCCGAATGGATCGGCTTGCTTCACTTTTTCGCTTCGTCCATGCTTCGATATCGCCAGTGGGTTGTTGAGATGGCAGTGCAGTCGCTTCATGGAACATAATCAAAGTCCGGTCGTGAGTAGTTACACTGAATACCGATACCAACTGAGTCGGAAAAAGTCTCGAAGGTTAAGTTTTATATCAAATAGTTACGAGGAAGCTAGCTATGATGCCCCGAGCCTACACAATGGTTCTGACAAAGAATACTATATAATGTATATAGACGTGTTCTGAATAATTAAACGTCAGGGGACTAACCACCAAACAGCCTAATATGTAGGATGATATAATGGCTGGCGGTGACGAGACGAGGACATTAGCTGGGACTGATAGACTGATAGATAATTTTGGCTTATTCATCAACTCACTTGGAACTCGCTCAACCGACCGTGTAGTCCCAATCGCTCCCAAAACACTTTCTACCTTCGTTTGACACCACGAGTTATTGTGACCGTGGTCCCTATCACCTTAAGGCGATTTGTACATTCGTTATTTGACACCATGGGGTCAATTGCCTAATACATTTTCAGGATTTGAAACCGTGGTATCTAACACCAAAGTGGCCAAAGGACAATTTCGACGTACTTGATTGGAACCAGGGATGTTTTATTATTAAAATACCTTAAGACGGACTTGGAACTCTACCAGCGCATGTGTTTCCTTCCTCCTACAGTCCCGGGGCCTTTAAGCGGGGCGTGAAAAAGCATTTGATGAGGCCGTCAAGCTGAGGGCCGCCACTGTAGCACTACCGGTGTATGTGGTGGTGACACCAGGCCTGAGACTTTGCCTTTAGCTTACCATCAGGTGAGGTAAAGTCATTTTGACGTGTCCTATGTAAAAAAAAATCACAGATAAAGTGGTAATGGTTGGTGTTACGTGAGGAGTAAGCAAACAGTATTTTAATTACATACAATAAAAACTTTATTATACCTTCAAAGGTGCATTTAATTATAAGTTGTATAGTTGGTACTTGATGGTTCACATAGTACCTACATTAAATTACCTATTATAATAAGCATAACAAGAGATTTTAAACACTATAATACATAACAACACAACAATGAAGGAGCTGCTACACCGGAGGTCACGACTCGCGGGTTCAATTCCCGCTCAGCTCTAATAATTGTTTGCATGAATATGTTTAGTTGCATTGGTCTGAATGTTTCCGTGCCTCAGAGAGCACTTTAAGCCGTTGCTCCCGGTTGCCATACGAACATTTATGGCAGTCGTTATGTATCGTTGAAGCCTACGACTGGTCTAACTACACAACTTGGATATCGCCAGTGTGTTGTGGAGGTCAGGTGGCAGTCGCTTCACGGAGCTTATCGAAGCTCAGCCGTGAGGAGTTACACCGAGAGCCGACCACCACTGAGTTGGGGAGAGGCTCGGAGGATGACGATTAGGTAAGATTTTCAAGAAAATCATCTCATCGCATAGGTAATGTTCTTTTGTCCTTTCTCACAATGTCCTTTTCTATAAATGTCCTTTTCTCAAAATGACCTTTTCGCGAAATGTCCTTTTCTCAATTTTATTACATTTTAAATTATTTTTTATATATGTATATAATTTACTTGTTTCCGATAGTAAATGAAGACAAAACGTGTGAACCTACATACATAGCATGTAGTCAGAAATAGTTTTTTGAGTTGTCCATCATATTTTACCTCATATAGTGGCGTACAAATATTTGAGATACTCTTGGTCATATCCTATCCAATTCCATGATAAGGCTCTTAACACAATAAAATTATTAAAGAATTAATGTCAACAAAATTAATAAAGAGATGCAATAGCAATGTCAATATACTTAATCAATATAACCATAAGGAAATGCATCAGGACATGACAATAAATGTTAATATTTGTTAATGTCAAGGAGGTATTTTAGTGGTGTAAACTAGTATGTGTCAAAAAGTCTACTACACTATACGATTATTATGCCTTATATATTATCAAAGACCATGACATGGTCTTTGATAATACTTAATATAGTAATTTACTACCTATATTTTGTGTTTTTAGAGGTTAAGCAGTCAAATGATTTAACATATATTTAAATAACGTCGAAGGAAATTGTAAGTGTGCTTTAAATACAGTTGGTAAGTACTGCTTTTGGACAGGAGTGGATATATAACTGCAAAATAAAGTTGTCACAACGAGCCCCATTGGGGGCGGTTGGGAACAAATGTCACAACGAGCCCCAGCGGGGCACGTTGTAGCGGGGGCCGTTGGGGATAAGCCGTGTCTAACCTAGTCTGTAAATTGAAGATATTAAAAAAACCCGGGTCATATTAAAAATATTTTCTAAAAACTACTGAAGTTTGATGCGGTATTTTCTATTAAATAGGTCTAGGTCAAGCTTAAATCTGCCGTGTGTTTGATGGCAATTGGTTGAGTAGCACCGGAGATATGACTAAAAACGACAACCGCTTGGGTGAAGCCACGGGCATCAGATTTTTTATACATATGCATACATACAATAAAAATTACGCCTTTTTCCCATTGGGGTAGGCAGAGACAACATCTTTCCACTTGCTACGATCTTGGCATACGCCTTTCGCTTCTTCAACTTTCATAATTGTTTTTATACATGCACTCCGGTTGCGGGTACTCTTGACTAGCCTTTCTACAAAACGTCCTGGATCTGATTAGAATCATCTTGAATAGATCAGATAAATAAATATACAAAACTGCTTATTGTATAATTTAATTGTGAGACTGGTGCCTAGACTTATAGGTATCTACATTTTTATAGGTCATTGATGTCACTTTTATCCTCGCAACCAGGATGAAGAAAAAAATAATTACTGCAACAAATATACTTAAAACAAAAGATTAAGAAATGCAAGTTTGTAACAAAATTGCTCACCTTTGAATGTAACCATTGTATTGTTGATACAATTATTTATAGTGTAAGATCTGTACAACACATGAACGCAATGAAGACTTTGACTTTGACTTTGACTTATTTAAGATTTATTAGCTGTGCCCGCGACTTCGTTCGCGTGAAAAAAAAAGCTTGAGTTACTCTTTATTACATAAGCCATCTGCTAGTAAAAGTCCCTTCCAAATCGGTCCAGCCGTTCCAGAGATTAGCATCGAAAAGTCATTGGTGTGTGCCATGGTGTACCTGGGATCGAACCCGAGACCTCGTCTCAGCACTCCATTACCCAGACCACTAGGCTACCGCGGTATGATACGTACAATGTTGAGTGGTAATCAATATCCCGGTATACTTAATACAATAACAATGGCTTTTGCAAGCGTTTTTACTTTAAACTACCTTTAATGGCCCTTGCACTGTTTTCATATAAAAAAAAATCAGTTCAAAGTTCAAAATTCTCTGGCAAACATTGTTGCGACTACCAAAAGTAAGTATATTATTATAAAATTGTTAATTAGTTGTGTAGTGTATCTTCTTCTTCAACCTAGCGTTAATCCCATTCGTATCCAAAGCTTTCACCTCGGAGTCTGGGGTCCGCTTTACCAGTCTTAACTGCGGATTTGGTTGGACCTCGATATTTTCCGTGAAGCGACTGCCATTCACAGCCCAATGGTGACATTAGGCGGTGTCGAAGCATTGCAGCTAGACCGTTGTTGTTGGATTTTTTAGGGCTCCAAGTACCCGTAACGACTGCCATAGATGTTTGTATGGCAACCGGGACCCACGACGGCTTAACGTGCTCTCCGTTGTGTCTGCATATTACATTTAGGTATTTAAAACAAAATACTTGGCTTATGTTATTATGAACGATTTTAAAGACAATTTTCTTTGATATTTTTGTGTTAGTTCGTGGTGGAGGCTAAAAAATATCGACGAGGTTTTTTATTAATAGGTCTTGATGACACTTAAAATCTGCGGTTATATCCTAGAATATTTTTTGAATAATTTTTTTATGTTACTAAGTCTATGTCATTATTTACCAACAGGTGAGATAGTGCAATGAAATTTTAAAGCAATTAGAATGCTAACTATTCCTAAATGTTTTTGTTCGTAAAAAGTAAACATCTTACCAAAGAAAGCTTACCATCAGGCGAGGTGAAGTTATGTTGACAGACATAAAAAAACATCTAGGACGGGACTAGTCCCTTACAGGGGGAATACTGCAGGTAGCTCAGTTGGTCAGAGTATTCCCCCTGAAACGGACTGGTCACATGTTCAAATCCCGTCCTGGATATTCATTATTTCCGATCAAATATCACAAATAAGATAGTGGTCAAATGCGAGCCTATAGTAAAAAAAATAATAATAAATATATCAGTATGCCTACTTCAAAGTTCGACTTATTAGCGCTTACAATAAAAAACTTGTTTCAAGACCTTTTCGAAAGTATCCCAACTACTACAACAACTCGTTTAAAAAACAGAATTACGCAAATCGTCCACAGATTTCAGACACGCGTCGAGTACCAAGTGCCAAACCTTGCACTTTTTAAAAACATAATAATTTAGGTATTATTTAAAAAAGAACCACACCCACAGCGTATACGGAGCCTTAAGAGTTTAAAAAATCATTTAATTGCACTTAAAATTATATTCTTTTTTAAAAAATTGTAAAATCATTTTTTAAATTCTTATTTTAAATTTTTAGAACATAATGTACATAAACTGCCAGTGTCTTTTAAATTAAAAATTCATATTTATATGTACTACTATAAACTGAGGAATTCCAGCGACTGGGACCGCAAAAGCTGGGACCGCGGTTCCAGTTGCCGGTTACACTTAATATTTTAATTCTTATTTCGAATTTTAAGGACAATACAAAATGAATAATACATGCGTGCTGGCAGTGCGCTATAGTTTTTGTCCGATAATGTAACGTAACACTGCGTACCCGCATCAGTCGGCACACAGTGGTGTTACATAGTGTCAGTGTTTGTGTGAACGTAAGTGCTTTTTTATATTTATTTCATTTATAATTTTAATTTGACATGAATTAATTGAACTTTATTTAACTTTATTTTTTTATTAATTAAAAAAATTACAAAAATGTTTAATATTTTCAGAGGTCTTTTTTAAACTTATTAAAATTATGTTTTGGTTTAATGTTCGAAATTTTAAAATTAATATTATTAATTTTAAACAAATTATTTTATGTAAGTACCTACTTAATTTGAAATTATTTTTTTATTTTAATAATTCAGTATAGTAATTGTTTCACATTATAATTTATTTTGGAAAAATCTTTTCATCTAAATCTGTACAGCCGTTCTGGCGTGATTGAGTAACATGTATACATACACTCATTTCCTTGTGCTGTGTCTGGCAATCAAATGACAAAAACTCATAATCTTCGCTATATTAGTTCCCATTGTATCCAAAGATAGTCCGCGGTCTCTGGGTTTAGCTTATCTTGGTTTTTACGAGAGCGACTGCCCAACCTTTTTTCTTCTTTACCTGTTGACCTTTCAACTCCAAGAGGAAAGTCTTCAGCAAAGCCTCTTCCATCCATCAGCAGGTCTACCGGCTTGCATCACAGACCTGCAAGCCGGTAGACTTCCAAAAAGGAGATTATCACTTCGACTGCATTTTTTTTTATGTTTGTCATCTCAGAACTATCGACTGGGTGAACCGATTTTGATGATTCTTTTTTATTTGATAGCTGCGCTTCCCGTGTGGTCCCATTTTATGGTAGTTTGGTAGTTTTTTTTAATACGTCATAATCATAAACCGCAGTTAATTGACAATATTTTTGGTTTAAACATTTCTTGTGAAACTGGTATTGTTTAGTTATCACAAGCGCATATGGGCTCGTATATAGTTACTTGCTGCTACGGAACCCTTCATGGGCGAGTCCGACTCGCACTTGGCCGGTTTTTTATTTGGTCCGTTGGCGTCGATTTCTTTGTCTCAATTTCTTTATAATATTTATTAGGTTGTGCTGTTATCTGCGTAACTAAAAAGTAGTGTGTAGTAGTCCAAAACTACTACTAACATTTTTTATCTATGGTTAATAGATAATCGCTTTTATAATAACTGTAGGGACGCATTTTGTTAGCAAATATAAATCAACTCATCGTTGCTTAAGTTTACATTAATTTAATCGCATTTAAATACTTAAATATATTCTATTTTCGATTCTGGTTGCGTTCCTGGTGTCGTAATTGATAATTATGTACAACAGTTATTTATCGATGTAATATTGTAATTTATAAGATTGAACTTAAAGGACTCGGTTCCTATGTGACAGTTGTCAATGTCAATAAGTGTCATCAATAGAAATTAATCATTCACTTTTTCACTTCCTATATGGCCGTTGGCTATTGATAACCTTTTCGAGTTCATCATGCAATCATATTAGAAAATATAATTGGAAGCCGATGAAGACTCCAAAGACGATGTATCGTTGAGTACTTCATCCATCTCGTCCAATAAGAAGAAAGGATTGTGGCGTACACCGAAAGCGAGTGTTGGCGTGTCAGCGACATATAATATTTTGGAAGCCACCTCGTGTCTACGGGATTATCTCCGTAGGCTGGATCAGTGGCGTGTTCCATGCTGCATCTGACGGCCAGATGCAGCGATGCCAAGGAGCGGACAAGCCTTTAACGTCCACTTGCTGCGAAGCTGTGGATAGCCGTGGAAGAGACGGAGGTCGAATGGCATCGAACTGCATCGTGTCGCCGTGGTGAGATCTGACATCCGTTGGATCCAGTAAGGTACCCATCTACTTTATTTCAATGGCCATTGATCTAGTGCTCGTGTTCGCGAACTTTCGATCGCAAAACGCAAAACGTGCCGCGTGTGCCGCGCGGTAAGTTGACCCGATGTCAACCTTTTCTTCGAACTGGACATTGCTCTAATCATGTATATTTTACAACCTGTGTACCTAAATTTTAATATATAAATTGTACTTTGAATGTCATCAACTGCAATTTCATTTACTCTCCCGAGGTGCCCCAATGGTTCATCAAGGTAAATAAATATCTTCCAGGTACTATTCACAAGAGGTCCTTGAAACAATAGTTTGATGTAAACTGCCGAGAGACTGATCCGGAAGCATTATTTGTACCATTTTCTATATTTCAATATTGTAACGTCACCATTCTATTCATCTCTATACATCATATACCCTTTTATACCATTTATACTAGTCATCTTATTTTTTTATACGTTACAATTGGCGCCCGAATAATTATAATTACCTTTAATTTAAACCTATTTGACCATTGGTATGCCTCGGAGAAATTGTTTTGTATGATGAACACTTTATTTTGATAAAATCAAACAGGTTGCTTAAACTATCTGTATCAATAATTATGAATAACTTAGTTTATTCTATTATCTATATGTAGATTAACAATACATATTATATACTTTAAATACAGATATTATTGGTTATTGTTTGCATAAGTTCATATCATGAACATACTTAAAAGTTAGGTTAACTTTTTTCTGATAGCATTTGTTTACATTGGGTTATTCTGAAACTTTTTGCAGTATAGTTTGGATCACACCAACAAATAATTTTAATATTTTATTGTTTACTGACTAAATAGTCATATTGGTTCTCACTATACTGAGAAATATATTATAAACTTGTTTACTGTTTGTTGGGTGATTCTGCAATAATTTTCTTATTTTGTTTGAAATTTATACCAAATATAAGTTTTTTGTTTATTTTGGTCACTATGGCTGATGAACCAAGTGTTTCAAAGCCTTTAGCTGTTGATGATCAGCATCATAATGTCACTCTTAGGAAACAACACCAAGATGTGTACCGAACGCCACCAGAACTCGACGATAGTACTAGCTGTAAATTACCTTTAACTAGTCAGTGTGACAAAGTCATGCATGTTGTGCGCGATGAAAATCTACGGTCGTGGAACATTAAGTATTCCGGTGATTCTGATGTAGTTGAATTTTTCTTGCGTATACAAGATTACATGTGTAGTAGAGACTTGTCTGATAGTAAATTAGTTAAATGTTTTGCGGATTTACTAAGCGGTAATGCCTTAGATTATTATAGGTTGATCCGAGATTCAGTCACTTCGTTTGCAGATTTAGAGTTTAAATTTAAATCTTTTTTCTTGCCATGTGATACTAACTTCATTTTAGAGAAGAAAATTAGGTCACACATGCAATCTGATAATCAATCTGCTAATCTGTACGTCTTAGAGATGTTGACTATGAATTCTAGGCTTGCTAATCCGTTGTCGATGACTACTCTTATGGAGATTATTACACACAACATGTTGCCAGCTTATGCACAGCTTTTCGCCTTAAATGACATTGATAATACAGATAAACTACTCGCATTAGCTAAACGATATGAAGCCTACACTAATATGTCACCACAAAGTAGTTCTAATGTGAGAGGCAGTAAATGTGATAAATCTGTTACTGTTGTGGAGACACAACAGCGATCATCATCCAATCCAACTACTTGTCTAAAGTGCAAAAAGGTTGGTCATTCATATAAACAATGCAGATCTATACGGGGTATTGCTTGTTTCAATTGCGGTAACAAGGGTGTATTGACTTCCACTTGTCCTAAGTGTAAACCAAACCGTAAAGCTGAGTCACCTAAAACAGCTGATCAAAAAAACTAGTTAGCTCAGGAGTGTCTAGGATTAAACTAGCATCACAACACACAGGTACTGTCACTCCTGATATTTCAACTTTAGATAGTGATAATAGAATTTTTCTAAATTTTTCTATTAACAATCACACTTTCCGTGGTTTGTTGGATACTGGAGCTAATATTTCCATTATAGGTAATGATTACCATTATCATTTGTTATCTTTGGGTTTCAAGTTAATTAAAACTGATATGGGAGCTACATGTGCAAATGGTTCTAGGGTTAAGGTAGTAGGCCGAATGTCTATACCAGTTAGTTTTAGAAACCATATTTCTTATATATCATTTATGGTTGTCCCGGATATTACTAATGACTTCATTTTGGGCATGGATTTTGTTCAAGATTTTAGACTTTTAAATTCTATTTTTGCTAATATTCAACCTTCCTATGAGGTCAATGAATCTCAACAGGATAAAATTTGTGCTATTATTCCCATGAGTGAACTCTCACCTTTAGAATCAGTAGAATTAAATAATATTATTAATAAATTCAAATCTATTTCTACTGAAGAGAAAGGTTTAGGTAAAACTAATATTATTGAACATAGGATCATAACGACAGGTCCACCTATCAAACAAAGGTACTATCCTTTGTCACCAGCTAAGCTGAAAGCTTTAAATGAGGAAGTGGACAGAATGCTTGCGCTGGATGTGATTGAACCGTCTAAATCACCATGGTCCAATCCTGTTGTTATGACTCCTAAGAAAGATGGTTCACTCAGATTTTGTCTTGATGCTAGAAAATTGAATGAAGTCACAGTTGCAGTATTTAGGTTATGTTGTCGGTTCACAGGGTTTACAAACCGATGAAAGAAAGCTAGAGTGTGTAAGGAATTTTCCTACACCTACTTCAGCCCGTCAGCTTCGTGCATTTATAGGTTTATGCTCTTATTATCGTAGGTTCGTCAAAAATTTTTCTACTATTGTCGCTCCAATGACAGCTTTATTAGGTAAAAAGAAGGGTAAAGAAGCGATTGTTTGGAGTGAGGAAGCTGAAAAGTCATTTTTAGCTTTAAAAGATGCCCTCACCCAAGCCCCTGTGCTTGCCTGCCCTGATTTTTCCTTACCTTTTCAGATACATACTGATGCTTCATCAGTTGGTATTGGGAGTGTACTAACTCAGGAAATTGACGGAACTGAGCATCCTATTGCCTTTCATTCACGACTCCTGTCTAAGACAGAGCGTAATTACAGCACTACTGAACGTGAGCTGTTAGCTGTTGTTGATTCTGTAAATCATTTTCGTCCTTACATTGAAGGCAGTCACTTTATCTTAGTTACAGATCATATGTGTCTTAAATGGTTAAAAACTTTAAACAATCCTTCAGGTCGTCTGGCTCGTTGGGCCATGCAGTTAGCATGTTTTGATTTCGATATTCGACATAGAAAAGGTAGCTTGCATGTTGTTCCAGACGTGTTGTCTCGAGTTGAACTTAATGCAGTCTCTTTTTCTGGGGGTAGCACTTCTAATGATGATTGGTATAATAAATTATTTAAAAATGTAGAATCTAATCCAAATTTTCACAAAAACTACCAAATTAAGGACAATATTTTGTTTAGGTATTCCAAACCTTCATCTAGATTACATGAGGACACTTCATGGAAAATTGTCATTCCTCATGAGGTAGTACAGGATTGTATCAAAGAAAATCATGAAATTAATGCTATACATCCTGGTACATTTAAAACACTGGCTAATATTAGAGCTAATTATTTTTGGAAGAATATGTATGCTGACATTAAAAACTATGTAGCTAATTGTGATAAATGCAAGTCTCATAAGCATTCAAATACCATACCACATGGCTACATGACCAATCAGAAAAAGGTAGATCGTCCCATGCATACATTATCCATTGATACAATTGGTCCGTTAGCTAAATCTTACTCTGGTCATGTGTATATTTTGTCTATCGTAGATGTTTTTACAAAATTTTGTTGGCTTCACCCTCTCCGTACAGCTACCACTAAAACAGTTACATCTTTTATTGAATCTGAAATCATACTTAAAGAAGGCACACCCTGTGTAATCATTTGTGACAACGCTACTATTTTCCAAAGTAAGGAATTCAAATCTTTTTGTATGAAACATTCCATACCTAAAATTTTTTATAATGCTTATTATGCACCTCAATCTAATACAGTTGAGCGCTATAATCAAACGGTTCAAACTTGTCTTTCTCTCTTGGTTGAGGATGATCAGCGTAATTGGTCTAAATATATACCTCAAATACAGCTCTTTTTAAATACTTCTGTTAACATTGCTACTGGTTATACACCATATTTTTTGGCTAAAGGTCGTGAGATAGTCGCGGATGGTGCACTACATACATTGCGAGGCAGTACACCTGATTCGTTAGACAATCTTCAACTCTCAAGTAGGCATTCTAAAGCTGAAGCCTTGAATGATCTTGCTGATATTTTCCAACGTGTAAGTACTGCTTTGACCAAGGCGTACAAACAGAACGCTCACAGATATAATTTGCGCCGCCGTGAGCTCCGGTTAAGCGTAGGTGATATTGTGTGGAGGCGAAACTTTGTACAGTCAAATGCAGCTAAGTTCTTCTCGGCTAAGCTCGCACCGAGGTTTGTCAAGTGTAAAGTTGTTGGCAAACCATCCGATGTGGTTTACCATTTAGAAGACCTCAATACAGGCATTATAGGGAAATATCATGTCAAGGACATAATTAAAACGCCAGGAGGTGTATAACGCTAGTGTGAGTCTGTACAGGTGTGGGTATGTTTGTACCTACTTTTGTCTAACTGATGTTGACTTTTTAGTCAATGTCAAGTTACTTTTAGTACCTGCATATGTATAGATTCGCATGAGCAATGTATTTTTGTTAGTCTGTCTTCAACTTTTTTCTCAGTAATGAAAATTAAGTTTCAAAGATAGAATCTTTTTTCAGACATTAAAATTTTTTATTTTCTGTTTTGACTTTTTTGTTTTGGCTAGTGTAAATACACATTTTACAGATCCTAGATCTGCTTTTCTGATCATTTTTTGATCAGTACTTTTGCCAAACCAATTGAAACTAAGTTTCAATTTCTTTGTGATCACACTTATCTATACTCCTTGTATAAGATTCTTATTTTATGGATATCCACATATTATGACTATTCAGGAATTACTTGTTTCACAGTTTTTCTACCATTCTAGGTTTCAAAACAATGAAAAACAAGTTTTCTTGCTTGAAATTTTTATGACTTTGTCTTAAAAATTCTCTTTGTGATTTTTCATCACTTTGTTTATTCCTCACAATTTCTTAATTGATGTTGTACTCACGGCTTATGACTAGTCTGATAACACTTATTTGATAGTTCTTCGACCATCTCAGGTTTGAAAATAATTCATAATAAGTTGTTTTTTTTTTCTGATACCATTTCTTAGACCTAGTCTATAGAAATTGGTTTCCTTGTTTTTCATATCTAACTGCGCAGTGGATATGATTAACTTATGTATATATCATGCATCCCAACAGTTTCGCGACCTGTTGTGGACTTGTATTAGTATAGTTCTAGCATAGTACACACAACACTCACCGGCTTGGGTAAGCAGTGTTGCTGCTGTTGTTTAGTATTTAACAATTAGTTTGTGTTAAATCCTTAGTTAAGTTAGTTTGTTAAGCTAGTCTTTTATACTTCTTAGCTTAGTTTTTTTTCTCTTTTTCATGAGCATGCAAACGCTCATTGCTTGGTAAGCAGAAAAAACTTTTCATTGACATTCAAAGTTTTTTCCGGTTACCCCGGCTGCTTCGGATAAGGGGTTATCCTCTTTGCTCCGAAGGGGGGTATTGTAGTAGTCCAAAACTACTACTAACATTTTTTATCTATGGTTAATAGATAATCGCTTTTATAATAACTGTAGGGACGCATTTTGTTAGCAAATATAAATCAACTCATCGTTGCTTAAGTTTACATTAATTTAATCGCATTTAAATACTTAAATATATTCTATTTTCGATTCTGGTTGCGTTCCTGGTGTCGTAATTGATAATTATGTACAACAGTTATTTATCGATGTAATATTGTAATTTATAAGATTGAACTTAAAGGACTCGGTTCCTATGTGACAGTTGTCAATGTCAATAAGTGTCATCAATAGAAATTAATCATTCACTTTTTCACTTCCTATATGGCCGTTGGCTATTGATAACCTTTTCGAGTTCATCATGCAATCATATTAGAAAATATAATTGGAAGCCGATGAAGACTCCAAAGACGATGTATCGTTGAGTACTTCATCCATCTCGTCCAATAAGAAGAAAGGATTGTGGCGTACACCGAAAGCGAGTGTTGGCGTGTCAGCGACATATAATATTTTGGAAGCCACCTCGTGTCTACGGGATTATCTCCGTAGGCTGGATCAGTGGCGTGTTCCATGCTGCATCTGACGGCCAGATGCAGCGATGCCAAGGAGCGGACAAGCCTTTAACGTCCACTTGCTGCGAAGCTGTGGATAGCCGTGGAAGAGACGGAGGTCGAATGGCATCGAACTGCATCGTGTCGCCGTGGTGAGATCTGACATCCGTTGGATCCAGTAAGGTACCCATCTACTTTATTTCAATGGCCATTGATCTAGTGCTCGTGTTCGCGAACTTTCGATCGCAAAACGCAAAACGTGCCGCGTGTGCCGCGCGGTAAGTTGACCCGATGTCAACCTTTTCTTCGAACTGGACATTGCTCTAATCATGTATATTTTACAACCTGTGTACCTAAATTTTAATATATAAATTGTACTTTGAATGTCATCAACTGCAATTTCATTTACTCTCCCGAGGTGCCCCAATGGTTCATCAAGGTAAATAAATATCTTCCAGGTACTATTCACAAGAGGTCCTTGAAACAATAGTTTGATGTAAACTGCCGAGAGACTGATCCGGAAGCATTATTTGTACCATTTTCTATATTTCAATATTGTAACGTCACCATTCTATTCATCTCTATACATCATATACCCTTTTATACCATTTATACTAGTCATCTTATTTTTTTATACGTTACAAGTGATAGATATTACTTTATCTATTAGAAATGTTTGGTATTGACCCCGGACGTGTCATAACTACTGATAGGGCTTTGAAGCATGTCAATGAACAAACAAACAAAATCATCATCATTCTCTGAACCTTTTCCCAACTCAGTTGGGGTCGGCTTTCCAGTCTAACTGTGATGCGGCTGAACTTCGATATTTTCCGTGGAGCGACTGCCATCTGACCTCCACAACCAATGGTCATTATGACCAATGGCGATATCGAAGTTCCAAGTTAGACTGGTTGGACAAACAAACAAACAAAATAAAGACAAAAATATACGGATGACACCGATATTGTATACCAGCGGGTCCTCGCGTTCCCGCTTTCCATGGAAACGAATTCCCGGGAAAAGCGGCCTATATATTGTGTGATTCCAGATTATAATCTAACCCGGTACCAAATTCCAGATCCGTTCAGCCGTTGTTGCGTGAAAGAGTCACAAACATTCATACATTCATATTCCCTTTTCCAGATTACCTCTTTCCTCTTTCACACAGAAAGACAGACAGACAATTTTTTTATTACTTTTTTGTTATCTATCATGCATACATAGGTACACATAATTATTATGCATTGATAATTAAAAACCTGTTGTTTTAAATATTACAGACACTTCATTTTCATTTATTTGTCAACATACATACATACATACAAATCACGCCCTTTTCCCACTGGGGTAGGCAGAGACAACATCTTACCACTTGCTACGATCTTGGCATACTCCTTCCGCTTCTTCAACTTTCATACTTAATTGTTTTCATACACGCACGCCTGTTGCGGGTACTCTTGACCTGGCCTTTCTCCAAAACGTCCTGGATCTGATCAATATACGTTCGCCTAGGTCGGCCTTTACCGGGTTGCCCATTCACCCTCGCCTCATATATCTGTTTCGTCAATCTTCCTTCATCCATCCTCTCTACATGTCCGAATCATCTTAGCATCCCTTTCTCTATCACTAGGTACATCTTGAACCAAGTCTGACCAAGACCTTTCAAATACAAAAAACCACATCAAAATCCGTCCAGCAGTCTGTGCGTCCTTCGCGAATAACATAACATATAACATAAACTCACGCCTATATCCCCGAAGGGGTAGACAGAGGTGCTAGCACCCACATTTCGCGAATAAATCGAGAAATAGATCAGAATTTCATTAAAAAAAATGTGTTTAGAATCGGTCATATAACATAACCCAATATTTTTTATACATTTTCAATATACAGACACAGCTACTTAACAATTTTATAATAGTACTAGCGACCCGGGACCCGGCTTCGCCCGGGTGTAAATTCCAGATTTCCAGTAAAATATATAGCCTATGACACACACGAATGACGTGGCTTTCTATTGGTAAAAGAATTTTTAAAGTCGGTTCAGTAGATCCCGAGATTACCCCTTACAATTTAACAAATATACAAACATACAAACTTTACCTCTTTATAATATTAGTATAGATATTTTATAGATAGATAAAAGGTAGTCTGTGTCCTATCCTGAACTGCAGTCCATCTCTGTACCAAATTCCCTCACAATCGGTTCAGTGGTTCAGGCATGAAAGCGTGACAGACAGTTAATTTTGCATTTATAATATTAGTATGGATGGATTGGGGTCAACCTGATATTTTTTTGCTTTTTTTTTGACGACATTTTTATCTCGCAAGATTCTGACTAAGTACCTCTAAACTTAGACGAATAATCATTGGTCTACGCTCCAGCCAAATAATGCATTCTCTTTGTTACCTACCTTAGTAGGTATATGATGCTAGATGTGTTCTAGATTTTTTGCGCGGAACATTTAAAAAACAATGAAATCTGTAAAAAATCCATCAAAATCGGTCCAGCTATTCCAGAGATTACCTAATTCAAACATAACCCTTCTTGGCAGACGGGTAAAAAGACAGGAAGACAAAAGGAGATAACAAAATTAAAAAATGATTTTTTTAAGTTCATCCATAGGTAATATAAATTATGTATATTCATTTTATAATCTGTCAAACACCGAATCACGATATATTTTTTTTATATATTAGGACACGTCAATTTCACTTCACCTCGCCTGATGGTAAGCTGAAGGTAAAGTCTTAGGAAGGAGGTTCACCATTACATACACGTACCATGTTAACAATGGTGGCACTCAGCTTGACGGCCTCATCAAAAGAGGATTGTCGTCGCAGCACCGCGTGACACCCACCGGTCCCACTAGTGCTGCGACCACAATCCCCCCTGCCCGGCTATGCACTTGCTGACCCCTGAACGCAATCCAACCGAGATTGTATTACTATGGAGGGTTTTTCGCAATCGTGCACAGTGGTACCTACCCGGCCGAATTTTGTGATGAATTTGTGCCATCAGATTTCTACCACCAAAAGGCATTGCCCTCGCACCGCTTCGAACCCCGGACCTCTCGATAGCAAAACCAACTCTTTAACTACAGAACTAAACGTAGGTATGTTATTAACAGCGATTGGAAAGGAGTAGCATTGAGTGAACATTTTTGGGCCTGCGTCAAGGTAATAGGTATGAAGGTTTGGGTATTTACGTCATTGGGGATTTTCCACTTGCCTCCTTTGAGGTAGAAAGGATAAGTGATTCATTCACACGATACAAAAAAAAACTATTTAAAAAAAGATATTTTTTGACCACGGTCAGCGTGGCAATACACGCAGTGAAGTCAAGAAGCTAGCGAATGGTAGCTGAATGGATAAGGACGCGGTCTCTACTCAGAGGTATCGAGTTCGAATCTGGCCGGACAGTACCAATGTGAATTTCACTATGTGGAATTTATATGTGCTAATCACATGATTTACCATCTGCTGACGGTGAAGGAAAAACATCGTGAGGAAACCCACATGCCCTAGAAGACATTCTAAGGACATGTCCGATCCACCAACCCGCATTAGGCCAGCGTGTGTGGATTAAGGTGAAAACTCTCTCAGCTTTCTCGTTAGAGGAGAGGAGACCCGTGGCCAGCAGCAGCTTCGTTCCGATTCATTTAACTGTAGTAATACGATGGATAAACTTATTAAAAAAACCGGCCAAGTGCGAGTCGGACTCGCCCTCGAAGGGACCCCCAAAATTTATTGCTTTTTTTCTAATTTTATGTGAAATTCTTAATGCGGTTCACAGAATACGTCTACTTACCAAGTTTCAACAGCATGCCTTATAGTTTCGGAGAAAAGTGGCTGTGACATACGGACGGACAGACAGACAGACATGACGAATCTATAAGGGTTCCGTTTTTCGCCATTTGCCTACGGAACCCTAAAAATTATACGGAAAAAAAAGCTTTAGTAAGTAGGTCAGTATATTCGTTTTCGGTAGCATTTCCCTTTAATTATATTATTGCATTGTATATTAGCATTTTTGGTTAATTTACATTTTAATTGAATTTATTCACGTGCACATTATTCTAATTTCATCGTTTTGTGGAAGTGTTTACATTTGACCTATTTGTCAATTGGGCATCGAAACGAGGTAGCACACGACGGTATCTCCCGTCCGAAATGAGCAGTCCGACTGGGGTAGTACCTCCGCCCTACAGAACACCGCGCCATAATAACCATCGTGTTGTGTTCCACAAGGTAAGTAGGGTAGCCAGAGCTCACTGTACCCCTTCCTAGCCCTCCCCCCTTCCCTTCAGAGTAGGCAGCGCGAGTCCATATGCCACGGTGACCGCTTACTAATATATTATAAATACGTGCAAGGCAGCAAGTAAATCCCTGGGTTTTATAATTAGAACAGCTTCCCAATTCGGTAGCTTACATATAGTGAAGCTTCTTTACAACGCGTATGTAAGGAGTAAATTGGAATACAATGCTATTGTTTGGTACCCCCATGAGAAACTGTACATAGATATGATCGAGAAAATACAGAGAAGGTTCGCACGCTATCTCTACAAGCGAGAGTTTGGATATTACCCATTTCTTTATCCATCCTTGTTTGTTTCGGGGATGATAGGGCTGGAAACACTCGAAATGAGACAGAAAGTCACGCATATTATTCACTACTGTCTTCTACCCAATAAAGTAGACAACCCATCGGTGACTGAGTGCATTTGCCTTTTTGTGCCGGACATGTATGTACGCGTTACTGGGCGTCGGCAACATCGCCTGTTGACCACTCCGCCATCGTGGCGTTTGCAGCAGTCGGCCAATACTCCTACCGCGAGAGCTGTGGTGCTGATAAATGGTCTGTTGCGCACATATCCCAAAGTAGACTTATTCTCTGATAGCATTAGTCAGATAGCGTTATACGTCATGAACTACCTGAATGCAATCATGACGGGAACGGAGCCACAGAGGAAGAGTTCATGAGAATTTTATAAAAATAATAATAATTGAGAATCTGACATTATTAATTTACCTATCAATTCGATTTTAATTTCTTGTTCTTTGTTCTGTATTCATATATGTTATTGACGTTGATAAAATTAAAATGTTACGACATTGATATTACTGACATTTAGAATTATTATTTTTTTATATATTTTTTTACATTTGTTATTGACATTGATAAAATTTAAAGTGTGACGACATTGATATTATTGACATTTTTTTTTTGTAATTAGAATAACATTGCAAGCGTCTTGGTGCTCACTGTAAGCTTGCAATGTTCACTGTTTATATGATTAAATGATTAAATGATGATTAAATGATTACCATCAGGTGGGCCGTGTGCTTTTCTGCCACCTAATGATATAAAAAAGGATCAATTATCAACATTTTGTTCTACATTGTATGTTGTATGTATGGTTGGTATTCTCTTCCTTCATGAATATTAACAAATGTTTCACACAAAAGTTGATTGGTGAGGAAATTGCTAAGCGTAATTGGATGAATCGTTGGTTTCCTACAGTTGGTGGTTTGTAACAACCGCCCATTGCGTACTGTTCTATTTCATATGAATGAGAAATGAATCTATATTTACAAGATATATGACGTAAAAAAGTTTTTTTGCATATTTATATTAGGCTCTTTAGTCAACTGGGCCCATTAAAATTTAATCAGGGGGCCCAGTTAGCCCCGTTTTTCGTTGGGGCAGTTATGTCGGAATCGGACTGACTAAAACCGCACGCTGTCTCGGTTCATAGCCAGGATTCAATGTACAGACACTACTTTACAATATTATAATAGTATAGGTATTATTTATACACGTTGATTTTGTAGTCTTTTTGGTTAGAAATATTTTGGACACAGACTCGATAACAAGATAGATTGGGCTATTTTTTATTATAACTAGTACAGCAATTTGGACATTTCAAAATGGTAATCATTATAATCATTCCGAGTAACCCCCTTTCTGGTCCAAAACGACTAAAAATCAGCTTGTATAGGAACATCCTAAATCAATGCAAATAGATACCTTCAAATCTACTCAACCACCATACTCACCGGGAGTCGAACCCGCGATCTCCGTCGTCAAATCCTCTACCACTAAGCCACAGGGATCATTGATACAGGTTACAAATACTTGGGCTATTATTATAACGTAGGGCATTGTCCTTTCAAGGGGACCTTTTAGATTGGTTGCAACCTTGCAAGCGTCGCATGCGCAGGTCCGGGACAATCACGCCGAATCAATTGGTCCTGCGGCGGATAAGGAAGCTGGAAAAACTATTACCAAGGTTTGTTAATTGAGGAGAAAGGTTTGCGTTCGGTGATGTCATAGGCCGCGGGTTTGATTGCGCTTAATGCAAACATTTTATAAAATAATGTAGACTTGGTGTATGTGTATGAATGTCTGATTTCGGCTGGGTTTTCCCAGGGACTCCAGAATATTCCGCCTGTAAGGAACTGGTTACGGGTTCAAGTCCCGTCTGGATGTTCAGTTTTTCCGATCTAAAATCATTAGGAATAGTTAGTTTCTTATTCTTGTTATATTGAATATTATTTTATTGAATTGTATTGGATTGTATTGCCGTGGTTTTCCCTAGCTTCTACAATATGGGGTTCTTCAAGAAGGGCATTTGAAGGTTTTTGCAGGGTCGGCAGCGCGAGTGTGACGCCCCTGGTATACATAGGCCACGGTGACCGCTTCCCAGCAAGTGGGCCGTGTGCTTGTCTGCCACCTAAGTGGTGATATAAAAAAATAGAACTGTTCGTAAGTCGTTATGGTAAGACCCAGGTGCGTGTTATTCTCAACGTAACAACAAGAAGTGCGTGTGAACTGTCAACTCATTATATTATTGAATGCATCGTTTTAACGGATTGCATTATGTATGTGCGCTAAAGTTCGGCCCGAGGTGAACAATCTTTGCATATGAATGCAATGCGGTACGGTATTTACTACTGCAATGTCATTTTAAATCAAAATTAACGAATATAGGTACTAACTAAATTGCCAAAGATAGTACTGACGGCTCTTTAGTCAGCTGGGCCCACTATAACCTGGCCCGCGGGTCCAGTTGACGTATTCATTATTATAGCTTAACACATTCTAAGTAACCTTAACTCTAAAAATCTAAATAAAATAATAAATAAACACTAAAAAATAATGAATTTTAATTAAAAGACTACAAAATTGAATAAACATCACTTTATTTATTGACTAATTTTGTAAGTTTAGATGGGTTTTGCTGTATGAATGGATGTATAGATTTTCTTATTTAATTACGCTTAAACGCTGGCACAGAAATTTCAGACCTACCTCAGATAATGTCCCCATACAATCATCAGCTATGGCAGTCGCTATGGGTAGTTGCAGCCCTCCAACAACTGAAAAGTCCGACAACAGTTCTAACTACTGACCTTCGATATCGCCAGTGCGTTGTCGAGGTCAGGTGGCAGTCGCTTCACGGAACATATCGATTAAGTTGGTCTGTTTCGTAGTTATACTGAAAGCTGACCCCAACTGAGTTGGGTATAACCACTCGGAGGAGTTAGGTATTAAGAATTCATATTATGTTTTTTTGTGCATTGTGATATCACCAAAATATCATAATATTCACAAACATGCCTTGTAAGACCATACGTGCTTTGTTTTAACAAGAGTTCAGCTATATAATCATATTCTGATTGGACTTTAAACGAAATATATGTTTGTGAAATGCGTCCTTATACGATACGCAAGCTGAATGGCAATCATATATTTTTATCTCATCATCATCTTAGTGTAGTTTCTCAGAGCCTAGGGTCCACTTATTCCACCCGAGGAGGTCATCTCAAAACCGGAGATGCACTTGGCAAAAACACAGTTAATTAGTTTTTTTTTATAGGTATAGAACACGCCAAAATGACTCTACCTCGCCTGATGGCAAGCCAAAGGCATATTATTACAGACAAACAATCCATTTTATTTATTTGTATAGATGTATAGATAATAATTGATAATGAGTGGGTCAACTGGGCCCGCGATATCACGCATTTTTCCGCCCAAGCAGCATATTCCCCTCGTTAACATATATTTTTTTATTTCAGAGCCAAAACATGACTTCGAAAGTAGCAGAATTCTACCGGGGGAAGACCGTGTTCATCACTGGAGGCACGGGTTTCGTGGGCAAGGTAAGATCGAGGTCTACAGGGTTGGCAGCAACACCAGGAGCGTCACACTCGAGCTGCCAACCCACCACAACCCTTCTAATGCCTTTCTTGAAGAACCCTATACCTATTATAGTGCTAGGGAAAACCACAGCAGAAAGATCATTCCACAACCTAAACTCTTCTTCACATAGATTCATACTTCGGCAATAGGGACAACGATCAATTGGTACGCACCTTACAAAACTAATTTATTGCTCTCTCTTCATTTTTGTTTTTTTTTTTATTTTTATTATTTATGGTTTTCTTTTTGAGGAGTACCCTTTAGTTAATGTTTTTTCTTCTTTTTGGAATTCTGTTGTTGATTCATTTCTCTTTCATATAAATAACACCGATTGTGTTTAACTAAATGTGGAAGCTTGTTAATAGCAATTTGTTTATATTTATTAGGTTTACCAACTTGTTTATTAGCCTGCAAGCTTTCCAAATATTAAATAAATAAATAAATAAATAAATAGCACGTATCGTTTCTCCTTCCAGGCCACGATAGAAAAGTTACTCCGAAGCTGTCCAGAAGTCGGCACCATCTACATTCTGATGAGACAGAAGAGAGGAGTGGGCCCAGAAGAACGCCTTCGAGAACTTTGTAATCAGCCGGTAAGTTATATTGACCTTAAGGCCACCGTCTTCCATGAGAGCAGGCCTAGGGGTGGAGCGCCTGTCACACTAGTAGCAGCAGATGCACGACACCCTCAGCCTCCTATTTCTTCAGGGGCAAGACAGTTACACCGTGGTTCCCAAACCCTAGGGAACCATCTACCACTCGCAAGGTAGACCCTGCCACCACAGCCTGATGCCGCAAACTGGTTATATCGGAATCAAACCTATGGTTCGTTATCAAGATTGAGACGAGTCGATTGGTGTAAGAATCATTAAAATCTGTTCACCCGTTTCATCTATAGAGTGTCATAAAGTACTAAACACAATATCCGTCATATTATCCATCTCTTTCTTTCTATCTGCCTTCCTCTCTCTCACTCTCTCTCTTTCTTTCTAGCTCTTTTTGTCTATTTTACCATCAGGCGAAGTGAAGTCATATTGACGTGATGGATATAAAAAATCCTCCTTGCCTTCTTTATAACTAACTCTTGGCTCATCACGCAAATAACCATTTCCTCCTGCAGGTTTTCGACCTCCTCCGCAAAGACAGCCCGGACAGCTTCAAGAAGTTAAAGGTGATCAATGGAGACATCACAGAAGACAACCTCGGCTTGTCGGAGGAGGACAGAAGTACCTTACAGAAGAATGTCAATATCGTGTTTCATAGTGCTGCGTGCGTTAGGTGGGTAGACTCTTTTTCCCTTTCCCGCTTCCCATGGGAACATCTTCCGGGAATAAAAAGTAGCCTATGTGTTATTCCAGACTACCGTCTATTCCTGTATCAAATAAAAGTTACAGATATTACTTTCCGATGGCTTTTTAGTCAGCTGGGCCCATTCAAACTTGGTAGACGGGCCCAGTCGACATACGCATTATTATTTTATTAAATAGTATGATAGTTTGTGAAGATTGTTAAAAATTTGAAAGTTTGCTTCTCAATGAAGGGCTAACGGCTAAACGGCTGAATTATTAATAAGTAGGTCTTTATCCTTGAAATAGTTTTTTTCTTTATCCGGAATGGGTTTGGAGTATAATACAAGTTTGGCTCGCAGATTCGATCTGCGGCTCAAAGACGCAGTGAACATGAACACGACAGGCACTTGGAGGGTTCTAAGTCTTGCCGAGACTATGGAGAAAATAGAGGTATGTATTCCTGAATTCCAAAGAAAATAAATATCCTAGGACATACTAAACCTCGGTCTATATAAGATACCGTAACCGCTTCCCATGTTTGCTTGTTTGCCACCTACGTAGTATAGAAAAATATAAATTTTGCTTCTAGTTGTGTTTCTTGTAAAGCGATTTTTCAAAAAGTACTTATTAGAAAAGTATAATGTACAGAAATTTCATTTTTTTATAATATTATTTAATTTGACTACATCTGTGACATAAATTATTTATTATTCTGACTAGAAACAATGTTGACATTCACCTTTTTTTTTTTTTTTTTTTTTTTTTCGTGCGGAAATCCTCATGGATACCCACCCCGCGGCCAGCGGGGCAGGTTATGTCGGACTCTTACCGACTAAAACCGCACGCCGTCTAGGGTCTTCTAACGCCAGGGTGTAAGGTGGCCCGAAGAGCATTTCCCTCGCACCCCGGCTTGACCCGGGCCATCTCCGGATTCAAGATGGCCCCCTCGGGTTTGGGAACCGCGTGGTTCCCGTCATACCCCCGGAATAGGCGGGGGGGCGCGCTTTGGCGCGCCGCCACCTCGGCCTGCTTCTGCTAGGGTGACAGGCGGCTCCACCCGTCACCCCCAGGCCAGCGCTCATGGAGGACGGAGGTCGTTAGACCTCCGACGCCTTAGGCGTCCGCGCCGGCCGCCGTTCGGGAGAGCTCTGTGCAGCCTCTCCCGAACCCAATGTTGACATTCACCTATAGATTCATTTGTTATTTGTTCTGTTATTATTTGATTATTAATTTTTATTTTTTTGGTTGATATAATGATAATTGTATTATAGTGTGATGTGGTTCATATAATTATGATAATACTATTGTACGTCTTATCAGACATGCTACGTTGATACTTTTATGTAATTGACAACATCTTCTATCTACCTGTGACAAACAATTATTAAATGAATTTGAATTTGAATTTGAAAAAATGTTATGATGCCTGTGACAATACTGACAATGCATAAAATATAATCACTGAAGTATTGCTACGAGCAAAGTGTCAGGCGCCCACATCTTTATGTTATAAGCCTTTCCCTCGGAGCCCAGGGTCCGCCTACGAAGCCATCAATACTATTAGAGCTATTAAAAATTGTTTAATATTTCCAGGTGTTTGTCCACCTGTCGACGGCGTACTGCCGTTGTGACCTGGAGGTGCTGGATGAGAAGTTGTACCCCGCAGTGCACAATCCGCGCCGCATCATGGACATCGTCTCGTGGATGGATGACCAGACCCTCGACTACTTGGAGCCGAAGTAAGTATTCAACATCATGATGCCCACGGCCACATTCTATCATCGCAGCGTCTCCACAGGCAGGGAATTCATCCTCACACGTTGTACCCGACAGCGTGACACTGTGAGTTATGAGAGGAATTTCATTCCATTCTTAGGCTGTGGAATGATCTCCCTGCTGTGGTATTCCCAGGCGGCTACAATATGGGGTTCTTCAAGAAGGGCATTAGAAGGTTTTTACAGGGTCGGCAGCGCGAGTGTGGTACCCCTGGTATTGCACACGTCCATAGGTCACTGTAACTGTTTCCTATCAGGTGGGCCGTGTGCTTATCTGCCACTTAATTGTAATAAACAAGGGAAAAGTATTAATTAGTTATTCATCCTCCGCCTGTGAGTATAAAAATAGCAAATGAATAATAAAAATATTGCTATTTGTATTTAGCAGGCGCTATGCTCTGTAGAAACCGGAATGTGTTCCATTAAAGCACTATCGGTGTTTGTAAAGGCGCGGCCCCACCGCGGTGCATGCTGTGCACGGGCACGCGGCGCATTTTAGCTGCGTGTATTCATTTGTTTGACAACGTGGGTCTACGTTTCCACTGGAGTACCTACACAAAGACCCACGACTATGTTTAGCGTGGCACGGCGCACGAAGAGGCTACACGTACACACATGCCACTGCAATCTACGGACACGGGCTTCACTGTGGGAGGTGGGTCTTATTCGTGTACTCCAGTGGAAACGTAGACCCACGTTGACAGCGTTGAGCTATGTAACCGCCTATTCGAGCAAGCCACGCGTGTATCAATGACGTCAATTCATGCGTAGCCTCTCCGTGGGTTGCAGTGGACACAACCACATACATTTTCTTACAAAGCGAAGCTTAATACACGTGCGTAGTCTCTCCGTGCACCGCGGTGGGCCCGCGCCTTAATGGTGACGCTCTTGCCTGAGACGTAACTTCAGCTTACCATCAGGCGAGTCGAAGTCATACACTAGTCCTACCAGCGCGCGAACTTCACTTTCGCGATTCAGGATTATAGTGACGTAGTTGTAGTATCGAAGTAGTTCGTCGTGCTGTCACTAGATGGCGCTAGGTATAAGTTATATCGCCACAATCGATATAAAATCATTAGCTTACCATTATACGTAAACGGGAATTAACGCGATCACGTTAAAGGTATATACATACAGCTTGTCTATTTAGTCGTGAAAAGAATGTTTGAGGAACTAACATTAAACATGTGAGTGGCAACATCAAACATAAGTACGTCAGTTGTCACTGTTATCGTCGAATATCGTGTAGTGGACCAGTTTTCTTCACGGTTAAGCTTTCCTATACCGGCCGTCGATTTAAGGGCTGGGAGTGGGGGGGGGGGAGGAGGGGGAGGGGTGTAGACCTCCCCCTGTGAAGGAAAAAGTGCGGAAGCCCCCCCTTTTTGAGATACGATTTTTTTAATATTCTTACCTAACTTTCGTAAAAAACAAGATTTCTTGGTGGTTTGAACGATTTAAGGGCTGAGAGTGGAGGGGGAGGGGGTGTAGAACCCTCCCTGTGAAGGAAAAAGCGCGGACGCCCCCTCCTTTTTTTATATTCTAGATTTATTGGTGGTTTGAAAAAAAAAATAACCCTAACCTAATCTATCCGAGTTGGGGTGTTAAAAATGTTATATACATTATAATACGTAATATAATTAAAAAATGCATAAAAATTAACTTAGTCACTCGTGGGCGGCAAACATCGCGGACGCTCCCCCTTTTTTATATTCTAGATTTCTAAGTGGTTTGAAAAAAAAATAACCCTAACCTAATCTATCCGAGTCGGGGTACGGGGATACCCATTATTTAGAATGTTTTCCACCGCGAAGCACGTTAGTTCGAAAGTATAATTTGTGGCACTTCGCCGGCCGCTGCCGCGGCACGCTCGCTTCGCTCGCTCGGCTCGTGCGTTGTTGTAATCACAGTTCTAACATAACCTAACCTACAAAAGTTGGATCCTGGTGTTTTGTCTTTTTTTTAGGTTAGAATATGAAAAAAAATCGGGGGGGCTTCCGCGCTTTTTCCTTCACAGGAGGGGGTCTACACACTCCCCCCCGCCCACCCCACCCACGCCCAGCCCTTAAATCGACGGCCGGTATAAGAAAGTAAAGCCCTCGTATTTTTTATTGTTTTCATTAAACTGCAATACATTGATACCAAACTACGCATGAAAGGTTGAGAAATGAGTAAAGTAAATCAGAGTGGTGCATGGGAAGTGATTTTTAAAGTTTTCCAGCGATGAATCACGGATTACTAAGCTGGACAATTTTATGGGATTTGGAGGACGTTTATGGGCGAACAGCATCTTTGATGGGTATGTAATCATGTTATTATTAAATTTGTTTTGAATCTATCGGAACTTACAAATCTACTGAATTTACGATTTGAAGGCAAAACAGGCAATGTTTACATTTAATATTTTTAGGTTAGAAAAATATTTTATAGTAGGTCATTTTTATAGTACGATCTAAATTTTTGATATTATGATGGTACAAGTCGTTCAATATGTTATTGTACCAATTTTTTTATTTGAAAAATTGCTTCAAGTCAATAACTTGTTGCCATTCAGTAATTAATTTTATTAAATGATTATTTTTACTCTTTACAGGAAAATCAAAGAGTACAGTTGGCGGATAGTTAACGAAGGTTTTAAGAATGATGGAAAGTTTGAAACTCCTGGGAAACACATGAAGGGTCGGCCGAAGAAAGAAATGGATAACTTTAACATTGGTGGTGACAGTGGTGACTGTACTGCTGAAAGTGGCGACGAAACGCATTTCAATATTTAATATTTGGAATCCGGAGTGATTATTCTTTGTAACTGATTGAATTTAATAAATGATTAAGTTTGAGTTTGAACTAACTTTCTTCTGGATCTGGTTCAATAACTTTATTCTAGATCTGGGTCAAAACTTTATACTGCACCTGGTTTAATAAATAAAACAGAAACAATATTATGACTGCATAATGTGTTTTATTTTAGTAACTCATTTTACTAGGAACGAACTTGTAGTATCAAGATCATTTTAGTCGCACTATATAGGGTTGCTTCATGAAGTTCAGCAGCGCCCTCATTTAATTTCACGACTTTATAGACAAGCTATACATACGTTTGGATGCCTGACGTTTCGACCAGGTTACACCGGCCGTGGTCACAGGCTGACTGTCTCAGCTGCACGCCCTCCGTCGTCGAGTCCGTGAGGTAGCCGGTTCTTCTTCTACCCGCACATTTTCGACATTTTTTATATTATCTTGTCTCCAGGTACCGTCACATACCACACTCACAGGGTCCCTGGAGACAAGATAATATAAAAAATGTCGAAAATGTGCGGGTCACAGGCCGTGGTCACAGGCTGAGACAGTCAGCCTGTGACCACGGCCGGTGTAACCTGGTCGAAACGTCAGGCATCCAAAGGTATATATATACCTTTAACGTGATCGCGTTAATTCCCGTTTACGTATAATAGTCATGGAACGCGAAAGTTTAAAAGTTAAAATTAGCTTACCATCAGGCGAGGTGAAGTCACGCTAACGTGACCGACATAAAAAATACTAAATAGGAAGTAGAAAGGCGGCGTCGTAGTGAAAACATCGCCAATGCATTAATTTGATTTTTTTCAATGTTTTCCAGGATAATAGAATCGGAACCGAACACGTACTCGTACACGAAGGCGATCACCGAGGACCTAGTGGCGGAGTACAGCACCAAGTTCCCCATAGCCATCGCCAGACCTTCCATAAGTCAGTACAATAACATATTGATACATTTTGAACTTGTTAAACCTGTTCAATTAGCTAGCAAACCGTCTTGATTTCCAGTAACTGCTGCATTCAAGGAGCCGATTCCTGGCTGGGTGGACAACGTTAACGGTCCTACTGGACTGGTCATAGGAAGTGGGAAAGGTAAGATGGCTTTATTACAAGTAAATTTTGTTAGGAGGTAGGACACGACGGTATCTCCCGTCCGAACTGAGCAGTCCGACTGGGGTAGTACCTCCGCCCTACAGGACACCGCGCCATAATAACCATCGTGTTGTGTTTTGGGGAACACAACACGATGGTTCGGTAAGTAGGGGAGCCAGAGCTCACTGTACCCCTCCTCCCCCCACCCGTTCCTAGCGTCCCCCCTTCCCTTCAGGGTAGGCAGCGCGGGTGTGACACCTTTAGTGTTGCACACGTCCATAGGCCACGGTGACCGCTTCCCATCAGGTGGGCTATGTGCTTGTCTGCCTGTGAATGAATGAATGTGAATTTCACTTTGTGAAATTTATATGTGCTAATCACATGATTTAACATCTGCTGACGGTGAAGGAAAAACATCGTGATGAAACCCACATGTCCTAGAAGAAATTCTAAGGACATGTCCGATCCACCAACCCGCATTAGGCCAGCGTGTGTGGATTAAGGTCTAAGCCCTCTCAGCTCTCTCGTTAGAGGAGAGGAGACCCGTGCCCAGCAGTGGGACATCAATGGGTTGCTATTATGCCACAATGGTGTAGTTTTAATATGTCCTCTCGTGGCAGGTGTGATCCGCACGATGCACTGTGAGCCCTCGTACAGCGCAGACGCCATATCTGTGGACGTGGTCGCCAACGCCTGCATCCTGATCGCTTACACCACCGCCATAGACAAGTAAGTTCTTTGTTTATATGTCCGTCAATTGAGCACATCTCGCTGGATGGTAAGACGCTGCCGTAACGTCCAGAAGATTGCCTTCACCCCATGCCAGATGCTGTCGATTCTAAATGGTGATATCTCCCTTGACTGCTTGACCGCTTAATGGACCCGGGAATGTTGTAACCGCCAACCATTATAAGAATCGTATATCAATCAAGTAATGTTTTTAGCAACTTTTTAAACCCTTATAACGACACGTAGAGAGAGAGAGAGGACTTTCTACTACTAGAGTGTCTGCTGATCTTATTCCGACCCTCATTTTTTATCCGACGACTTGCAAAAAGAGGGGTGCTGTATATTATATAAGTACAACCCGCAACCTTGTTCCGCCGCAGTCGAGTAAAAGTAAAAGTGTTTCCTTTTCAGGTTAAAAGAGACACAAATCTACAATCTTACTTTATCAGGAGTTGTGAAAATAACTTGGGCAGAAATTATTCAACTTGGTAAGGATAAAACCAATTGTAATTTTTCTACCTAATCCACTGGATACAAGACAATTTTTGAAGATCGCGATCTTGAGGTTAATTTCAATAATTTTAGCAAAAACCGTTCACTAGTACACCTCGAATACAAATGACCAAATCGCACTGCAACTGCTCTAAATTCAAATAAAATTGACATAACGGTTCAATGTTGCTACTTTATTGAAACTTTACCAATTTTTCAGGAGAGAAGTGGGTGAACGAGTATCCATTTACCGTGGCTCTGTGGTATCCGGGGGGTTCTATAAAGTCCTACAAGCTGACCCACCAGATCGACATGTTCTTTTCACAAACGTTACCGGCTTACTTGTTGGATGCGTTGCTATTCCTTCTTGGGAAGAAAACTTTGTGAGTATAGTTGGAACCTATCTTACTATTATAGGTTAAGTTTGAATGGAAGTTTTTTACTCAATTTCACCAGAACGACTGAATCAATCTGGATTTGTGAATACCACTCAGATAGCAGACAAGCATACTATAGAAGTGTCTGATCAGGGATTGGAATAATATGACAAAACTGTAATCAACGAAAAAATGGATACCTACCAAAAGGCCTGACAGAAATGTATCAATCCAGAACGCCTACTCAATTAGTGTTAGCAAAGAAACTTAACTGTTAACATTGCGATGACCTTTTGTCAGGGTCTAAACGGCCCACCTGGTGTGAAGCGGTCATCGTGGCCTATGGATGTGTGCAACACCAGGCGCGTCCTATGGTGGAATTCTGCGCCTTAACACAGAAACTTTCTCCCCCCCCCCCCCCCCTCCCCCTCACCCAATCCCCCTAATTCGTCCAGAGTCGACCGATGCCAGACGCCCCTGGTGGTACCCACGGCGACCACTTCCCATCAGGTGTACTGTGAGCGTGTTTACCACCTAAGGTAAAGATTTTTTTTGCAATACCGCTCAAGGAGAGGCCCGAGCATAGGTTTTCGGAAGGCTAACTACATCCTCATACTATGTATCTATATATATAGTTCACGGCATGTAACTTGGCAAGATTTTGGAGTAGCGGAACCCCCACTACTCCATTAAACAAATGTCTCTTGTGGATTCCAGCATGATCAAGTTGCAGAAGCGAATACAGAACGGTCTGAACGTGATCCAGTACTACACCACCAAGGAATGGAACTTTAAGAACAGCAATTTTAAAGGTATGCAGTATACTTACATCATTATCCTAGCGGTTCTGTCCCGATTGCATCTGAGGTGGACCCTCGGAGCCCAGAGTCCGCTTATCAGCTTTTACTCCTCGAACCCTCAAGGGGAGGGGAGCGAGCATCGCGCTGCCTGGCTACGGTGGAATATAGGGTTACAAGCAACCGTCCTATCACCCTCCGTCTGCGCTAGGAAAACCAGCCTGCCTTCCTCCTGCTGCCCACTGTGCTCTCTGCTAGTCAGAAGGACATGTGGAGAGTATCAGAACAGCCCTCTAATAGCCTACTCCCACCTTAGCTGGTATTTGCCTGTGGCAGCACCGTCTCCCGTGGCGAGTGGGTGGTGCTACTGTCTCTGTTGCCCGGGTGGTGTGGAGATTCTGACCCCTGAGACCCCCTGAACCCTGAGAAATGCGTCTGTCATTGTTTAGCCGGTGCCCGTCTTACAAGTGAGATTGCAGTGGACCCTCCATGGTAATCCAATCTCGGTTGGATTCCGTCCAGAGGTCAGCAAGTGCATAGCCCGGCAGTGGGGGGGGGGGGGATGGTGGTCGCAGCACTATTGGGGCCGGTGGGTGTCACGTGGTGCTGCGACGATAATAATCCTCTTTTCCTGAGACTTTACCTTCCGCTTACCATCAGGCGAGGTGAAGTCAAATTGACGTGTTGGTAAGACCATAAATACACTCATTTTGAGCAAGGCCCAGTCTGTTCTGGAAAGTTATCCATCTGTGAATGCCATTCCAGGACTCCGGCAGCGCATCTCTGCGGAGGACGACGCGACGTTCTTCACGGACCTGTCGGTCATCAGCCCGGACCTGTACCTGCGGGACTACGTGCTGGGCATCCGCCAGTTCGTCTGCAAGGAGGAGCCCTCCACGCTGACGAGGGCCAGGAAGTTGCATAAAATGTGAGTTTAATGTGTCTGTCTTACTACCCTACTAATCCTACTATAATACTAATACTCAATTACTAACCTACTATCCTATTAATTCCAGTATCCTAATATCCTATTAATTCTACTAATCCTAGTAATCCTACGATTCCTAAAAGTCCTACTAATCCTACTATTCCTAAAAGTTCTACTAATCCTACTATTCCTACTAGTTCCACTAATCCTACTAGTCCTATTAATCCTACTAGTCCTGCTAGTCCTACTTGTCCTACTAATCCTATTAGTCCTAATAATCCCAATAATCCTACTATTCCTATTAATCCTGTTATTGCTACAAGACTTACTAATCCTACTATTCCTTCTAGTCCTACTATTCCTACTTGTCCTACTAGGCCTACTAAGCCTACTAATCCGATTATCCTACTAAAACTCTTTGTAATAGCATACTAATTTTGTTTTCAGCCGTTACTTCGCGGACAGGATCCTTAAACTGGTGTTCTTATGGTTCCTGATGTGGTTCCTGTACAGCAACTCCAGCATCTTCACCTCCTCGGTGGAGCTGCTCGACAGCACCCTCAAGAGCCTGCCTCCGCTGAGCCAGTTCAGCCACGTGAGAGCTGATGACGGAGTCAGCAGTGGCTTATAGTGGAAATGACGGTGAATTTGTGATAGGTTACAATATTTTAAGTGATATGGGGCTGTTAGTAAAATACTTTCACAAGACACGACGGTATCTCCCGTTCGAACTGAGCAGTCCGACTGGGGTAGTACCTCCGCCCTACAGAACACCGCCCCATAATAACCAGCGTGTTGTGTTCCCCAAGGTCAGTAGGGGAGGCAGAGCTCACCCAACCATCTCCCCAATCCCCCCCCAACCCTTCCCAAACTCCTCAACCCCTCTACTCCTCCAGGGTCACGAGTGTGACACCTTTGATGCCTATTAGACCACGGTGACCACTTCCCATCAGGTGGGCTGTGCGCTTGCCGGTTAAAAAAAAATGACGACGTTAGAGTCGGCCCACTTGCTTATACGTACAAGTCGGCACGCACACACACACACACTAGTCGGCCACTACGCGGCAAACGTTTCGATTCTGTCAGTTTAAGTAGAAAAAAAAATAATTCAAAAATACAGGTAGGATGTCTTGTGTAGTCTCTATTCTTTCTGAAAAAAAAAAATGTTTACCTACTGTGTAAATGATGAGTACTGAAAGGATGTAGAAATTATTACAAAGATGTATGGAAAAAATTATTAGCGTGATGTATTTTATGTACAAGCTCCATCTAGTGATAAGTTACTTAAACTAAATACAATTCTCCGACCGACCGTGGCGTGGTGGTACTACGTTCGACGGCTGCCATGGAGGTCACGGGTTCGATACCCGCTCAGTGCAATGCAAAAAAAATGTGTAATGTCTAGCTGCAATGCTTCGATATCGCCTAATGTCACTATTGGGTTGTGAAGGTCAGATGGCAGTCGCTTCACGGAAAATATCGAGGTCCAGCCAAATCCGCAGTTAAGACTGGTAAAAGACTCCGAGGGGTGAAAGCTTTGGATGCGACTGGGATTAACGCTAGGTTGAAGAAGAAGAAGATCTTGAATCGATTTTGATTGTGGTTTTTCGAAAAGTATTCTTTACACAGTGGAGGTCTTAGTATACCTACTTAACCGACTTAAAAAAGGAGGTAAGTCGGTTTTAATAACGAACTAAAAATGTAATGTAATACTCCTATAGACCATTATAATGTTTATTTTACGAATTTTGTAGTTCTTTAAATATAACAATAAAAAAAATTAAGTAGGTAACAATAAAATCACAGATTAGTAATTACATAACACAATATTTTGCTCACGCTTTTATCCCCCCTGGGGTAGGCAGAGACAACAGCCTTAGTAGTAATTAGTTACTTATCAATATTTTTAGCCGTGTTAAGTAGAAATTGTAACACTTAATAAAAAATGTTCAAAATTCAGTTTCGATCTCATATCGATCTCACAAAAATGTCAAACTTGACGCATACCCAAAGAGGAAAGAGAATACGAATACTAAGTCTAAGTCTAGCAGAATAGGTAGGTACCTTACTTGCCCTTTTTTCAACCTTCGGTCACGATTCAGTCACAATCACGTTACAATATTGGATGTTTTCGACATTGTTACAAGATTTTTTTCCGATTAAAAATCATTTGCATACGTAAACATATACACCTATATAAACTCACGCCTATATCCCCGAATGGGTAGGCAGAGGTGCTAGCACCCACATTTCGCCAATTTATGTTTAGGTCCCAATGTAATAGTTGGCGAGCCTATTGCCATTAACCGGGCACTTATAAACCTGCGATAAATACACACATAACTTCGAAAAGCATCGAAAAGTCATTGGTGTGTGCCGTGGTGAACCTGGGATCGAACCCGAGACCTCGTCTCAGCAGTCCATTACCCAGACCACTAGGCTACCGCGGTCATTTGCAGGAATACTTTTTGACATTTTTGTAAGATCGAAATGATATCGGAACTGAATTTTGAACAGAATTTGACCCTGTACCGTAGTATGCGGTTGTCACGTTGCGAAACTTGCCTTAGTAGAGTTTTAATATAAGTTATACGATGTAATTAAGGTATTTTGTATATTAATTATATAAAAATGTGAATAATAATAATAATAAATATAAATAAAGGTGTGAAGGTGTTTCAAAAATTGGTTTTATTGCTAACTACCTATTGTCTTTTAATTTGTCAGAAAGAACGAGTTGAATTTAAGCGCCATCTATTGTCGCGTAGCAGGTAACTACGCCCCATTGTTGATTTTTTCATTTAACAGATGGCGCTATACATAACGTTTAATTCGGAAACCGCAGTCAACCGTTTAATAAAAATAGAATACCAAGGTGGTTTGGGCATTTAGAACGAATGAGTACTGAACGAATAACATACCAAGTTTGTTGGGGATTAGGGGGAGGGAAATTGGAGGAGGGGGGAGGGATTGAGAGAGTTACTGTGCTGTGTTGTGTGTTCCCCCAGCGAGCTCTGGCCACCCTACTTACCTTGGGGAACACAACACGATGGTAATTATGTGGCGGTGTTCTGTAGGGCGGAGGTACTATCGAGCATGTATTAGGAGGTAGGACACGAAGGTATCTCCCGTCCGAAATGAGCAGTCCGACTGGGGTAGTACATCCGCCCTACAGAACACCGCACCCATAATAACCATCGTGTTGTGTTCCCTAAGGTAGGTAGGGTAGCCGGAGCTCACTGTACCCTTCCTCCCCCCACCCCTTCCTAGTCTCCCTCCCCACCCGTTCCAAGCCCATCCCCCTTCCCTTAATGGTAGGCAGCGCGTGTGTGATACCCTTAGTGTTGCACACGTCCATAGGCCACGGTGACCGCTTCTCATCAGGTGGCCGTGTGCTTGTCTGCTGCCTACGTAGTATAAAAAAAAATGTAAGTACCTACTGCGAGCTTGCATGAAAAATTTAATGATGGTCAGAAGCAGATGGCGGGCTGTTGTCTCTGCTTATCCCGGCGGGAGAAAGGCGTGAATATATACATGCATGTTACGTGATTCGTAATGCGGCACATCATGACGTGTTAACTGGCTACACTGTTGCCTACAGGTGGCGTGACCGTGCGAGGCGAATTTGATTTATTTATAATTTGATGATTTATTTGCAACATCTAAATCCTATTTATTGAAATAAAACGGTTTTAATTGATTTCTAAGATTTGACGTATACCACCGATTACCTAATAGTTGGAACTTATTCGGCTTTTATAGGAGCGACTGTTGCGGCCGTCTGAATCTTCAACCCCCAAAGGGAACCTGCGGCAGAGTTTATTTTTAACCGACTCCAAAAAAGAAGGAGGTTCTCAATTCGTACGCTATTTTTTTTTGTATGTATGGTGCTAATAATGGATGGATTTTGATTTTTTTTGTTTGAAAGAGGCTACTTCTGAGGTGGTCCCATATCCAGGGTATCAGGATCTGATGCTGGGATCTTGAGAAAATCAAATTTTCGGCAAAAATTCTGTTTTTGATGCCTTTTGTTACATAATAAACCTCATAAATAGGTACTTTTCTATTTCTGTACACTAAATAGTAAATAATATTAGTTTGTGAAGTCGGTTTTTTTTAAGGTAGTTATAACCGATGTTGTAAATAGACCAAAAAAAAACAGCCCGCTGAGTTTCTTGCCGGAGTCTTCTCAGGACTGGGCCGCGTTACGAACCGGTGGTCCATTTGCTTCTAGTTTTAAAAAACTTTTGACGTTTTGTAAGTGCCGCTTAAAATGGTCTATACAGAATAAATGATTTTTGACTTTGACTTTGACCGCTCTGCAGGTGTGGTTAGCTTGATATTCATATAGGTTCGATATAATGCTATTCTTCCAGAGTTGATAGTCCGGTGACAGACGCTCTCGCAAAATTCTTCAAATACGATACTTTACGTAATTAATGAATGACCATCCAATTATACAGTGATATAACATTGCTAAAATCTACATATCATGCTAAAGCAATGGGAGAATATGAAACTCCATTGAAGTGTGGTCAAATACTGGTGTCGTAGTGCGTGTCAAGAGTCGGCAAACATGGACCACTTCGAGAGTCGCCGGTGTGGAAATTATACAAGGATTTCTTTTCGAACATACATGCTCTCTTCAACCTAGCGTTAATCCCAGTCGCATCCAAAGCTTTCACCTCGGAGTCTGGGGTCCGCTTTACCAGTCTTAACTGCGGATTTGGCTGGACCTCGATATTTTCCGTGAAGCGACTGCCATCTGACCTTCACAACCCAATGGTGACATTAGGCGATATCGAAGCATTGCAGCTAGACCGTTGTTGTTAACTTTTTAGGGGTCCAACTACCCGTAACGACTGCCATTAGATGTGCGTATGGCAACCGGAAACCGATGGCAGCGCGGTGGAGGTCTTGTTTTATTCCTGACAGCTTACGTTTGACCTCTATCTCACCTGATGGTAAGTGACAATGTGGTCTACAATGAATCACGCTTGTCTACAAGGATCCTATTCACTCGTAACTTGAATACTCCCAGGTTATAGCTTTCCGGAAACACAGACTGAGACAGGGTCGATTCCTTAGCTGGTCGCAATTAAGAACGGTCACCCTACTAAGACTGGAATTCTTTACCAGCGCATGTGTTTCCTTCCTCCTACAGTCCCGGGTCCTTTAAGCGGGGCGTGGAAAAGCATTTGATGAGGCCGTCAAGCTGAGGGCCGCCACTGTAGCACTATTAGGGTTTGTAATGGTGACTCCCATTCCAGAGACTTTACCTTTACCTTTATGTGGATGAGAATAATAATTATAACTAGGTTTAAAAAACCGACTTCACAAACTAATATTTTTTACTTTTCAGTGTACAGAAATAGAAAAGTACCTATATATTTATGTTGTTTCTTATGTACAAAGGCATTAAAAACAGAATTATTATTATTGCCGCAAATTTGATGATTTCCCCTAGATTTTCCCATCATCAGATCCTGATACCCTAGATATAGGACTACCTTAGAAGTAGTGTCTTTCAAACAAAAAAAAATTCAAAATCCACCCATAATTGGCGCCGCTATCGCGTAACACACACATACAAAAAAAAGCGTACGAATTGAGAACCTCCTCCTTTTTTGAAGTCGGTTAAAAAAGACTGACGCAGTTACAAAATCTTGTTACAGAATTATTTGTTCACACATATTCGAAGAAATATCAAAGTGCTTGGCACTCATTAACATAGCGTTACATTACTGCCGCTCTCTGTTTTACTCTCGATAGTATACTTGACATGTATTGTTTTAACCACTTAGGTGGCAGACAAGCACACGGCCCACCTGATGGTAAGCGGTCACCGTGGCCTATGGACGTGTGCAACACTAAGGGTGTCACACATATTATAACACTAGCTGTTGCCCGCGGCTCCGCCCGCGTGGACGTTGATTTTCGCGTTTTTTTTACTATTTATCACCGGTTCTGATAGCCGCTTGCGATCAAATATGCATAAGATTTTGAGTCTAACCAAGACCTTTCTAATAAAAAGAACCGCATCAAAACCCATTCAAAGGTCTTGCTTAGACTAAAAATATACCGTATGTTTGGTTGTAGGTAATTGGTTAAGTAGAACCGGTGATATGGCCAAAAACGATCTAAAAACCAAGCGCGGGCAAAACCACGGGTATCAGCTTGTATAAAAAGTAGCCTATATGTTGCCCAGAACTATGAACTATAATCGTACCAAGTTTGATTAAAATCCCTCCAGTAGTTTCTGATTTTAGCGTGAACAAAAATTTAGTGCGGACAAACAGAGGCACAGACAAACAGACAAAAATTCTAAAAATCATAGTTTTGGCATCTATTACATTCATAAAGTCCCCTGATGATTTTTTTCTCATATTATATGTTCCATGTACAGACACCGATCAGTTACAGATTTATTATATTTATGTATAGATAAACCAAGTATATTTTTAGACAGACATAGCTACTTTACAATTTTATAATATAGATAGATATAGATAGATATCTAATATTATATTTGACAGTATTTCACGCAAGCTGCAGCCAATAATAATCTCTATCAAAAACTAAGACATTCATATTGCGTCCTAACAATCGGCCAATATCCGCGTTAATCTCAGTGCACAATGCGCAGGAGACGAAAGTGCTCCAAACTCATTAGATCACTTTTGATTAGGTAGGTACTAGAGTTTGTTGTCTTTGCGCAGTAATCTCGTGACGACATCACCCATAGACAAAGCTAGATGTTGCACAAGGTTTACACTTGGATCAGATAATAATGACTTTTGTTAAATCTAGGTGTTAAAAGTTATCATAAAATTGTAAAGTAGCTGTGCTGTGACTGTACCAACTATTATATATTCTGTGACTGTACATTCGAGATGTTAAAAAAAGTGCTTGGGTATGTTTATGAACTATTCAGAAAAAAAAAATGTTTTTTAGAATTGTTGTCTGTCATTTTTTTTTATACCACTGATGTAGCAGACAAGCACACGGCCCACCTGATGAGAAGCGGTCACCGTGGCCTATGGACGTGTACAACACTAAGGGTCAAGTTAATTTTTTTTATAGCAGGTACACTACGTAGTATAAAATAAATAACTTGACCTCTTTGTTTGGGTAAAGCCATTGAAAATTGACCCCCTTCCTGTGGATGGGCTGTTCTTATATTAGGCACATATCTTTAGTTCTGGTGACAATATAGTTCACTGTGAAAAAAAAAGAAAATCCAATATGGCCGCTTTTAGTGCCTAAAAGCGTTACCTATACTTAAAAAAAAACATATTTTACTTTTTTTATTTCATCTAAATTGTCTGTGATGCTGTAGGAATATTACATTGCTTGTCTGCCACCTAAGTGGTATAAAAAAAAAATTGAATTGTTCGATGGCCTCTGTGGCGTAGCGGTAGTGCATTCGACTGCTACGCAGGGGGCGCGGGTTCGGTTCCCGCTCAGTGCAAATATTTGTATGCATGAATATGTCTATTTGCATTGGTCTGGGTGTTTCTATGTACATATAACATGTATGTATTTACAAAAAAAGTATTTATGTATGTTTTTGCACATTCTAGAACCCATAACACGCGCTAGTTAAACTAAGCTTACTTTGGGTCTAGAGAGCGCTGTGTAGAATGTCGTAGAATATTTATTAAAAAAATATATTATTATCAATGTTTTTTGTGGTATAATGTAGGTAATGCTGATTGTAGATCAACCACATTACGAGTATGTTGTATGACGTAGTGTTGTGGAGCATTATGCATAATCAAAGTGATAACATCAGAGTGCTATGTACATCGCTCAGTTTTACTTCACTACAAACAATTATCATACGAGTAGGTATTCAAAGCAAGCTGCGCCTACGACTTTGTCCACTTACGGTCAGATGGCAGTCGCTCCACGGAAAATATCGAAGTTCAGCCGCATCACAGTTAGACTGGAAAGCCGACCCCAACTGAGTTGGGAGAAAGGTTCAGAGAATGATGATGATGAGACAGTTTCTGTACTGACAACGCAGGAGACTGGTCTCCCCGCTGACCGCACAGAAGCCCCTTTTTTTTTTTTTTTATCGTGCGGAAATCCCCATGGATACCACCCCCGTCGGCCATCGGGGGTGGTTATGTCGGGATCGAACCGACTAAAACCGCACGCCGTCTCGGGCCTTAGTAACCGGGGTGTAAGGTTACCCAATGGGCATATCCCTCGCACCCCAGCTGACCCCGGGCCATCTACGGTTTTAAGATGGCCCCCTCGATCCCCCGAAAGGGGAGGCGGGGCGAGCATCGCGCCACTTCGCTGACGGTGGGGTGTAGGGTGACAGGAGGCCGTCCTGTCACCCAACCGTCGGCGCGCAGACAATCAGCTCGCCCCCCGCTCGCTCCCCACTGGTGCCATCTGCTAGTCAGAGGGACACGTGGAGAGCCTCGGAGCAGCCCTCTAGAGGGCCACTCCCACCCCGGCCGAATTGGCCGCAGGCAGCAGCGTCTCCCGTGGCGGGTGGGAGGCGCTGCTCGCCTCCGTTGCCCAGGTGCACCACGTGGAGGTTCCGGCCCGCACCCACCGCACAGAAGCCCCTAGTGAGCTCTGGCTACCCTACTTACCACCGGAAACACAATTTTAATGTTACAAACTGACACTTCAATTTTATTCGTAAACATAAATACACGCTGGGTGTATCAGATGCAGTTCCACGCCATTTAACAGCACAGGAAGGGATTCTTTGCATTTTTTGGTATTCGCGGTGAATTCATAATTTTTAAGAACGCATAACTTTTGTGTACTAATTTACTTTGGTATAACACAACACGCCACTTAATATGGCGTGTTGTGTTCCCGCTGGTAAGTAGGGTAGTCAGAGCTCGCTGTGCCTCTCCTCCCCCAACCCTTCGTAGCCCTCCCCCCTTCTCTTTAGGGTAGGCAGCGTGTGTGTCAGTATGTGATACCTTTAGTGTTGCACACGTCCATAGGCCACGGTGACCGGGTCCCATCAGGTGGGCCGTGTGCTTGTCTAAGACCTACGTAGTATAAAAAAAACAGGTTTGGCAGGTAAAACAATACTTCAGTATTATGATTTTATGGCAGACTGTTTCGATAGACATACCGCGAGTATCATGGGGTGTGGGCCAGACCCCCACGCGGTGCACCCGGGATATCGGAGACGGTAGCGCGTCCCACTTGCCACGGAAGATGCTGCTACCACAGCAAATTCAGGTTGAGGTGGAAGTGGAGCCCTCTAGAGGGCTGCCTATCAGAGGGCACACCTATCACCCTACATCCCACCGTCAGCGAGGTGGCTGGATGCTTAGGTTTAAGATTTTCAAGGCTTTTTTTAACCTACCCTGAAGGGAAGGGGGAGGGCTAGAAAGGGGTGGGGGAGGAGGGTTACAGTGAGCTCTGGCTACCCTACTTACTAGCGGGAACACAACACGCCATATTATGTGGCGGTGTTCTGTAGGGCGGAGGTACTACCCCAGTCGAACTGCTCAGTTCAGACGGGAGATACCGTCGCGTCCTACAAGTACATTACAATTCAAACACAAGTACAAAAGTATCGCTGCATTTCAAGAAATCGTAAATCGTTACCGGTTTTTTAGCTACAAAAGAGTTAGTGTCACTCAGCTTTTTCAAATTATGTTAATGAGGTAAATAGCAATCTAGTGTTCACACTTATTGCTAGGACTGAGCCTGGTTACGACACTTGCCAGGCCGCGTGTTGCGGTGAGCCAACAGAACTCGCGGCTGTCGCAACAGTATCCCTTAGGCCTCCGCTCGCACAGTGCGCTGTCCGCCGGCGGGATATCCAAACGCGCTCTCAAGGAATATTATTAAAAAGTTACCAATTAGTGAAAATAAAAAAAAAACTGTAAGTACTCTATGTTGTATGTTGTTAAAAAGATATTTATTAATAATTATTAATAATTAAAGGATATTTTTTTAAAGTAAGTATCCTCATTTTAATTTACTTAATTGTTAAAAATCATAATCTAATAATGAAGTATTTGACTTATTTTTTTAAAAGGATACACAGAAATATTACTTAAACTATGTAATTTACTAATTGAAAAAAATTAGGATACGTTATGCAATTACTTATCTAGGTATTAAACTGGGTGTTATTATAGGTATTTAGTCACCTTTAGTGACATTTTCTTTTTTTTCTTATTTTAACAACACATTTTAAATTAAGAACACTGTTTTCAGATAGAAATTTAAATTGAAATAAAATTAATAAATTAGGATAAAATAATTTTATCGGATAATATTATCGAATAATATTTATTAGGAAGCAATTTTTATTCCTACACTATTCTCAGCCTAAATAGGTACCTATATAGCCCTTAAAAGTAGTTTTACCCCATGAGTAGGTAGGTTATATTAGCGTGTACTTTCGATAATTTCTTTAACTAATAGCATACTAACAGATTTTCCTAATTTCTAGATAAAATACGACAAACTAGCTATACATAAAGTATATTTATATAACAACTAGCTGTTGCCCGCGGCTCCGCCCGCGTGGATGTGGAAATCCGTTTCAAAAACTATCCTATCTCTCAAGTTGGATCGAACTGCACATGGTGTGCGAATTTCATTATAATCGGTTAAGTGGTTTAGGAGTCCATTGACGACAAACATTGTGACACGAGATTTATATATATTAAGATTTAAAACCCCATTCTAATTGAATCAGATAAACTGAAATAGGTATGTTTAATAATTTACATTATTTACATTAATTTACATGAAATATAATACCAGATATTATACCAAATAGATTTTTCGTTGACAAGTACTAAGTAAGTATAAGATTTGTGTTGTCCTTTGTTCATAACTCAAGTTTACTGTTGACTAGTGGAACTGTTAGGTAACCTAGCTAGCCTCTCCCCCCGACTGCGCATGGGCAAGTTTCGTAACATTAGTGTTAGACCTACAAAAGTTTCCTAACAATTTATGCCCTATAACCTAATTCCACGGCCGTAGCGGTAGTGCATTCAATTGCTACGAAAGCGGGCGCGGGTTGGAATCTGGTTCAGTAAATATATTTGTATGCATGAATATCTGTATGTATTATAATGTATTTACAAAAAAAATGATATAAGTATGTTTATCAGCATTCTAGAACTTATAACAAAAGTTAGTTAAACTGTACTAACTTTTGTAGAATGTCGTAGAATAGAACATTTATTACTTATTCATAAACTCTGTTTAAACGCCGATACACATGTAAGTAGGTAATTTTGTTTCTATTTAGAAAATGACGGACTTCCATGAAACCTTTCATCCCTTATTTTACTCCCTTAGTGGTGAAATTTCCGACAATCCATAATTTAGCACTTGCTTACAATATAATATGCATCTCCTACCAAAATGTCAAGATCATAGCGTCCCTGGTTTAGGCTCTACGTAGAAGAATCATTCGGTTCAGACTTCAAAATCTATCTGATAGGAAAGGAAAGAATACTTGGATTTTGTTCTACAATCGATACCGAAGCTAAAAATATTATAGTCTTTATAATTTCTGTCTGTTTGTCTGTTTGTCCGGGATAAACTCAAAAAGTACTGCATGGATTTAGTTCACATTTGGCACGAATTTTATTAAGAAGTCGGGTCAACACATAGGCTACATATTATCACGCTATCACCTACGGGGAACGAGCAGTGAACCTTTATTTCTTCTACGCATTCTGTAACAACGTGTAATCTAACGACGCATATTTGAATGATGTTAGGTATTATGTTAAAACCATGCTATAAGCTAGCTTCACACTATAAGTAAACTTGGTGGCGATACCTACCTCCACGCGGGCGAAGCCGCGGGCGGAAGCTAGTAACTAATATTATAAAGAGAGAGACAATTTTAAGAGAGTGTTTATAATTATGTTGATGCTAATCTTCAGAATCACTGCACTTATTGGAATATTTCTTTCACCATTTGAAAGGTCCCCGATGGATATTCTATATGGATTGAGTTCAAACAAAAATTCATATAAACTTAAACGGCGCAAATATAACAATTTAATTAACAATTACATCTTTGAGCCGTTTGGGGTCGAAACATTAGGTTCGTGGGGTCCGAGCGCACGGTCGCTTTATAAAGAAATCGCAAAGCGACTGGTCGACGCTTCACGTGACCAAAGGGCTGGCTTCTTTCTTGCTCAGAGAATTGGCATTGCCATCCAACGTGGCAAGGCCGCCAGCCTTTTGGGTACGTTACCAATCGACATCGATGAGGAGGAATTCTTCGACACCTAAAGTTTTGTTAAATTTGTACATATTTAATATTTTCACACAATGTAAATATTTTATTTTGTAATTTTAAATATACTTAATTAAAACAAACATTATAAATTAAAACAAATAGGTCAAGTTAACTAAAACGAAGCTATTTCCTTACAAACAGGATATGATTAGACGCGAAAGGAGCCGCAGGCAACAACTAGTTTTCGATATAGAAAAGTACTGAAAGTTGTGTAATTTACTTAACCTGAAGTAACGTGCTTACTGCAAAATTGGCATCCCGCCGCGAATTTGGCTTTTTTCGTATTATATTTTTTGATCAAAATCAAATTGAACGCGCTAACCTAATCATATGACTTGCAACGCACTATTGTATAGAGTTAATTGAGTTTACTTATTTGTCTGTCTTCTTCAATCTATTACTTTACGAGACGTTCATGAAACTAGCGACTCGCCCCGGCTTTGATTAGGAAAGGAGATGTTTCATTTTGGGCCCCCTAATTGTACACAATACAGAAAAAAGAGAAATAATACCGGTAATTGGCAAAAATACAATTATATTTATTCACCTCCGAAATTCAAGGGCATAAATTAATAAAATATGAGTACATTTTCAATGATGAATCACAATGAATCATGAGTGCATTTAACAACCGCGGTAGCCTAGTGGTCTGGGTAATGGACTGCTGAGACGAGGTCTCGGGTGGCACACACCAATGACTTTTCGATGCTTTTCGAAGTTATGTGTGTATTTATCGCAGGTTTATAAGTGCCCTGTACGGAACGTATTAGGAGACGAATGGAAACAACAAAGTTATAAGAAAGACTGATCAATTTATTATAATAAACATTGATTAAATAGAATAATAATGAGGTTACACGTGGAATGATGCAATTACTTATATACTAGTTACATACCCCACATCACCCCTCTTGCAGAAAAAAAAAATGGAAATATAAGAATTCCTTTTTTTTTTTTTCATATGACATCTTATAGCTAATATTAAAATATGAAATAGAAAAACAATAATAATTATATAAGACAGTATACATTAAGGTTATAAATATTAGGAATGGTATAACTTAGTCCTGTTTTTATGGATTATATCTACTTTATTACCTTTTAATATTTCTACATTAGGTGGTACATCTCTAATAACTTTATAAGGACCTGAATACAAATCATTCAATTTATTGCCTACTTCATTTTTTACTAATATTAAGTCATCTACCTTATATTGTACAGGATTAATATACTTATCATAATTTGTCTTTCTCTTTGTCTTACTACTAAGCAAATTGTCTCTCGCTTCTTTCTGTGAAAGCTGAATACGGTATTTCAGTTCACATGGATAGCTTTCGTAATTGTAAATTGGTTCTACGATGTCTCTATTCAAGTTACTTGGAAGACTGCACTTTTTCCCAAATACTAATTCAAAAGGCATAAATCTCGTTTCCGAGTGTACTGAAGTATTATACGCAAAACACCAAAACGGAAGCCATTTGCTCCAAGTCTCTGGATGTTTGTCAGTATGTATTCTAAGGAAAGAATTTAAATGTTTGTGTGTTACTTCTAGTGCACCGATACTCTGATGGTGATATGCCGTGGAATGCAATTGTTTAATCTTTAATAATTTACACATTTCTTGAAATGTTGATGACATAAATTCCTTACCTCTGTCTGTTGCTATCTCCTTGGGAACCCCATATCTAAGGATAAAATTATTGACTAAAGACTTTGCAACCTCGTCCGTCTTTTTGGAAACTAAGGGATAAGCTTCAACGTATTTACTAAGTTCACATTGTAAACTAAGTATATATGAGAAATTATCATTGTCAGTCTCTAAGGGACCAACAAGGTCTAAAAATATTTTTTCAAAAGCCGAATTGGCTGTAGTAGTAATAGTCATAGGTTCTTTAACTGGTGTTGAATATTTCTGTCGCTGGCAAAGGTCACAACGTCTAACAAAATCATTGATGTCCTTATCAATACCAGGCCAGAAATAATATTTTTTAATATTTTTCGACATTCTTCTCATACCAGCATGGCCACTACTAGGTAAGAGATGAAAATCGTTTAAAATTACACGTCTATCATCTTTCTCGTTAACTATCTCTACATTTTGTACAATACATATACGTGGTCCGGACCTATCTTTTTCTTTATTCACTTCTTCTAATAACTGTTTAATAAAAACTTCATTATCTTTCTTGTTAACTATACAAATTTCTTTAACATTAATATTTTTACACAAATGATCTAGTTCTCTCACGAATTCACTTCGTGTACTTCGCGATTGAGACTCTAAATATTTAATGTAAATAGTTCTCTTACTCTCAACGTAACAAAATATTTCACTTTCTTTACTTATAATTCCTTCGTCTTTCATTTTATTATACCTATTTTGGTCTATAAATAATAATTCTACAGATTCTTTCGGCTTAATATGTGTACCTACGATTTTTGGTTGATCAGGCCAATCATCTGTGGATAACATATCATCCGAAGAACTCTTAAGTTGTCTAGATTGAGCACGCGTTAAAACGTTAATTACTTTCTCACTCATTTCTTTCAATTCACTTAACGATATTCGTGACAAGGCATCTGCCGCGTTATTATTACAACCTTTGACGTATTCTACATCAAAATCATATTCTTCCAAGGTGAGTCTGAATTTAATCAATCTACTTGACGGATCTTTCATATTAAAAAGGTAAATTAGAGGTTTATGATCAGTTCGAATTTTGAAATATCTACCGTATAAATAAGGTCGAAAATATTTAATTGCCCACACTATTGCCAATAATTCTTTTTCCATCACCGGATAATTTTTTTCAGCCTTATTTAACCCTCGACTCGCGAACGCTATTGGACGCCCGTCTTTATTTGTTAAAATTGCTCCTAGGGCAAAATTAGAAGCATCTGTTTCGATTATAAAAGTGTTCTCTTTTGAAAAATCTGGATATTGTAAAATTGGAGGTGATATAATTTTTTCTCTGAGCGTTTCAAAAGCTTGTTGACATTTTAAATCCCATTTAAAAGAAACATTCTTTCTACAAATTGCATTTAAAGGATGTGCAATTTCTGCAAAATTTCGTATAAACTTCCTATAATAATTGACAAAAGCTACAAATCTCTTAACTTCATCACAATTTTTCGGACAAGGATAATTTTTCACTACTTTTATTTTCTCAGGATCAGGTTGTATACCATTATTAGATATTACATGACCTAAATACAAAATTTCCTTTTTTAAAAAATTGCACTTGGAAGGGTTAAGTTTTAAATTAACTTTTCGTAATCTTTCAAAAACATCTTGTAAGTTTTTATTATGAATTTTCAAATTCCTCCCAAAACAGATCAAATCGTCTAAATATACTAAGCATTTATCATGAGTCAGACCGGCAAGAGCTATATTCATCATACGGGAAAATGAACTTGGACTGGTTTTTAACCCCATTGGCATTCTGGTCATTTGGAACCGACCAGAATCGAATGCTGTTAGTTTACGGCTATTTTCGTCTAATTTTACATTATAGTACCCTTGATGTAGATCTAAATGACTGAAGTAAACACTGCCGTTTAGGGATTCTAACATTTCAGTTATATCTGGTAAAGGATATTTGTCATCTACTATAGAATTATTCAACTTTCGGTAATCAATAACCAATCGCCACTTTTTAGCGCCTGTTGTATCTATTTTCTTCGGTACTAGTAATACGGGACTCGACCAGTCGCTCTTACTTGGTTCTGCTATCCCTTCTCTAACCATTTTATCTATTTGTTGCTTAACTTCGGATTTTTGAACATGAGGTAATCTATATTGCTTTGAAAATATAGGTGCAATACCAGGTTTTAAAGATATGGTGTGAGTATAAATATCAGTTGTACTTAATTTGTCTCCTGGTAAATAAAAAATGTCTGCATATTTTGCACATAAATTACTAATAGTAGTCTGCTCTTCATCATTCATATGAGAGAAATTTACACAAGAAAATAATTGCTTAACTCTATCTGCTTTGTTCTCTGTTTTATTAAATGAACAAATATTGTAATCACTTAATTTGTGAATATCAAAATTTAATGTTGATAAAGATATATCATTTTCTGTTGTATTTAAAATTCTTATTGGTATAACACCATTAATAGGCGAGGCAATAGAACTTGCTAAGAAAATACCGTCCTGTAACTCTTCTGAACATATAACACAATCTTCTTCAAACTGTGTTTCAACATAGTGAATAGACTCACATCTAGCGCCTATTTCTAAAGAATTATTTATTTTATTTGTAATAGGTAAATTAATAGATTTATTTAAATTATTACGCAATGTTAAAATATTACTTTCAAAATTTAAAACTGACCTAAATCTTCTTAAAAAATCTCGACCGATTATTCCGTTTGATATAATAGGCAATGTCCTAAAAACATAAAACTTATGACTAATAATTAAATCATCACTACTCAATTTTATGTAAACATATCCAACTGCACGGACTTTGCCCCCTAGCCCATGTATAATGATATCCTCTTTATGCAACGTAAGCCCTTGCTCTATCACATGTTTATATTTAATTGCACATAAGGATGCACCCGAATCTACAAGAAAAGAAAATTGTTTTCCATTTACTGAAAAGTAAGTAAAACAGTCGCTATCGCATGATAATATAGTATGTTTTTTACTATTGGTCACGAAAAAATGTTTTAGTCATATTCAATTGTGAACTACCTGGTTCGGAATCAGGTTGTGAATCAACAGAATTAAAAGCATTTACATGAGGTCGTTGGCGTATCCCTTGATTTCCCTTAGACATACCTCTATACTGCTGACCTCTGAACTGCTGACCTCTGAACTGTTGACCTCTGAACTGTTGACCTCTGAACTGATGACCTCTGAATTGTTGACCTCTCGTCGAAGTACCACGGGTAGGATACTGATAATTCCACCCTCGCTGGTTTCCCCTAAAAACACGTCCGTTTTCCCCATACGAAGGCCGTTGGTTGTAATCGCGTCGATGACCTTGATGGTTATATCTTGTATGACTATAATTATGATTAAAAGTTTTATTCATACCCATAATTTCGCCTGAACCAGATGTAGTGGTGACCTCCTCATCCAAAGCTGCCTGTATAGCATCCTTCAAGTTACTGAAATTCCTGGCTGCAATAATTGTACTGAGCCTACGATTTCGCAAGCCGTCGGCAAATTTTTTGATAGCTGTACTTTCATTCAATGGTTTCAAAATATCATAACGTTCCGAATTTCCGTTTGCTTGTGATATCGTAAGGTCAACGAATAATTCAGATAACTGTTTGCCAAAATCTGAAATAGATAAATTATTTTGTTTAATTTGTTCTATTTTACTCGAAATCGCAGTTGCCGCCTTTTTAGGTAAAAGTTCCTTTCTCATATCCGAAATTAAATCATTTATAGTTAAATAACTCGAATTCAGTCTTAGTTTAGCTGCTTGAGACAATCTACTTTTTAGTACAAAATTAATTAAATGTGTTTTACATGCATCTTTTTCCAACAAGGAGCCATAATAAGCAATATTATCAATTAACTGTTTAGTATTGACCTCAGTATCGGTCATACAGGGTAGTAAGTTCAAAGCGGTTTTCAAGTCAAAAGTATTCATTGTAACAATTTCGTCAGAATACGACTTGTCGGTTTGACACAATTCTACAACTTCGTTATATAATGTCAAAAATTGTTTACAAAAATTCAGCACGACTGGATCATCGCCGTCGTTTTTCCGTAATTTTAAATTATACTCATCTAACCAGCACAAATATTTCCCATATACTTTATTTGCTTCACTTAATTTAGTAATTAAAATTTTACCAACTCTTCTCTTTGGGCCTATTTTTATTAAATATGTTCTAATTTCCGTTATTTCATTATATAACGATTGTAAAACCACTGCCATAACATACCACTTAAACACGATCAATATAATATAATTGTTAAATATTTACCACATAATATTGATATAAGTAGTATACTTTTTATAAACACTATAGTCCACTAAATACGTCCAATAAATTCATTTTATATATTCCGTATTACCGTAAGAACCGTTTCACTTTTCAATGACGCACACGTTACACACGTTTACACACTTTTTCAGAACCCTTACGCGAGTTTACCGTAAACCGTGCACTTTTTATTTTTTCTACACTGTTATATACCGCTTGGGTAGAGTTTATTCGGGGCGCGAACCTGTGCCTCTATGTCACTACGCCCAGTAATCGCAGGTGCTCGCCGGAAAAAGGAATCTCGCAACGCAGCTCTATTTATTTGACGCGTTATCCACTGCATGTGGCATTTTTTGTAAAACTTATAGGCGATGCACAATATCCCAAGGCATATACATACGAAAATACATAGTAGCACTATTTTCGTGTCTGACATATGCTTCTGTATCTCTTCTGCGTGAGCCTGGTTACTACCTCCCGAAGCATTTTGCGCGATAACTACCTCTTGAGATTTTTGGTTACCCATCGCGATTTTTAGCACTTTTGTACGACACAAGAATAACGATGTGTAACTCGTCAGGCCAATTCCTTTGTTCTAATTGTGCCATAGTTAAAACTTTTCATTATTATTGTAACATCGCAACGAGAATCCCATATATGGCCGCACTGATTCAAATTACCGAATTGCGTCAGGCTGTCACGGTCGCCATGTACGGAACGTATTAGGAGACGAATGGAAACAACAAAGTTATAAGAAAGACTGATCAATTTATTATAATAAACATTGATTAAATAGAATAATAATGAGGTTACACGTGGAATGATGCAATTACTTATATACTAGTTACATACCCCACAGCCCGGTTAATGGCAATAGGCTCGCCACCTATTACATTGGGACCTAAACATAAACTGGCGAAATGTGGGTGCTAGCACCTCTGACTACCCCTTCGGGGATATAGGCGTGAGTTTATGTTATGTTATGTTATGTTACATTTTTATAGTTTTAGTCCGCCATGTTTGTTGTGTTGCAAGAAAGTGTTTATTTAGTTAGATTCCGCCCATAATACGAGGCAAAATTATAAGAATGGAATACTTAGTGAAAAATGAAAACTACACTGTCTAGCTATTTTTCTAAGTAGTGTACAATTATCGGGCCCAAGGTCCGTACATTTGTGAAACATCTTCTTTTCGTATATGACCCCAACAGGGGTACAATTCGCCAAAATCCTTCTTTCTTTCAAAACACTGTCAAACTTTCAAGTTTGTACCTTCAGCAGATGCAAGCAGGTATTATGCTAAGATGGTGATGATGACAGATACCTCTTATTTTGAGGATTCCAGCGACTGGGACCGCAATAGACTCGGACTGCGATTCCAGTTGCCAGTTCTATTCAATTCAAATATTATTCTTTCGTGCGGAAATCCCCCCAGCTACCTTGTGTATTTTTATATTTGTAAACTGTATAATACTGAATTTTTTATTTGTCTAGACTTACAGTAATTATGAATCTATGAATACGTGAAGCAAGAACCGGTTTGTTAATTAATACCTTCTCAATCTCCTATGATTTTTGAACAATTTCCCTTTTTTTAGTACATACCTAGCGACGAGGTTAGTCACCATATATGTGTCTAACTAATTAACTAATAATAAAGCTGAATGCGGTTCAGACAAACTCAGCTGCTTTGTCAGGCGTTTTTAAACCACTTAAATGGCAGACAAGCACACGGCCCACTGATGGGAAGCGGTCACCGTGGCCTATGGACGTGTGCAACACCAGGGGCGTCATATTCTACGACCTATAAACCTTTTAATGCTCTTCTTGGAGAACCCCATATTGTAGACGCTAGGAAAACAGCAGGGAGATCATTCCACAGTCTGAGGTCTTCAATTTATCTGGTTGGGGGAGTCCCACCATGCCTTTCACAAAATTAGCGGTCTGTACTTTAAGGCTTTTTTGCGGCCTTCAGCAGAAGTGGCCAACCCGTTGAAAATCGGTTTACTGCGAGTTATATTTGTACCTAACTCCATTTTGCTAAAGCAGACAAATCAGCATTTTAGAGCCGTCAGAGCGCGATAGCGACTCGCACTTGACCAGTTTTTTATTTGTAAATAAGTACATAGATTACATGCATAAAATACAATACAATTCATGCATAAAAATATTAGCACTTACCGGGAATTGAACTTCTAACGTGGCAGTTGAACATTTACCGTCACGCCACTCAGCGCCATTTACAAATTACACTCAACGGTGAAAACTGAAGCATAGATAATTAAACACTATTAATTCCTACCAACCGTGTCTAAATACCCATATTTATTACCTATGACCAATTGGCCCTAGGCCCCACACTAAACCGCCAAAAAGAAATTAATAATTGGCGATAATAAAGGTAACGCTTTAATTACATTTTATCATGGTAATTATTGATAATTATTAATAATTATCAATTAGTTATACTTACCGTAACATTATATAACACCTCATGTATGTGTGTGTGTGTGTATTTGATATGCTCACGGCTTTTTCGCGTCAGGGTAGGCAGGAAGACATCCTCGCGTTTAGGTTGCTTTTCAGAAGTTATGAAAGTTGAAGAAGCGAAAGGAGTATGCTAAGATCGTAGCAAGTGGAAAGATGTTGTCTCTGCCTACCCCAATGGGAAGAAGCCGTGATTTGTATATATGTATGTATGTTCAGAAGTTATAGTTGGTCACCGTTAAACTAAGATGGCAAAAAAATAACACTTGATAAATCGCGATAAAATTTCTTAATAATTAATATACTTTTATTTTAAGTTATTTTTCACTTTAAATGCCGTTTTAGAATTGAAATTATAAGATTACATACACCTTCATCATACCAACTGCTAAACACATAACTCTCCGTCTCGCTGCGCTGTTGGGTAAAAAAGACTTACTCAAATCGGCACAGTTAATTATCTTAAGAGAAATCTTGGGCACATTATGTCGTACTACACGTGCGTTATAAGTTGAGACCTGACCGCTTCATGTCACCGGCTCGTGTTTGTACAGCGCACAAAAAAATATCGTAAACAAGCTTCCGCCCGAGACGTTACCTTCCTGTCTACCTATTTTTTTGCGAACAGTACGTTACGGGCGACTGAGGGACAGTGTAGGGGGAGATGGGCGGAGAGCCCAAGTCTCAACTTATAGCGCACGTGTTAGTAGGTATGTAGTCTTTTATGAAGCTTAGTTTAATGTATAGACTCCAATCAGATCTCAGACGCATTGTATCTCCAGCCTCTAGATAGGTACAATAATAAATGTAACCAGCATAAATGACCTTTTTATTACAAGCAAAGTCATCATCATCATTCTCTGAACCTTTTTCCCAACTCAGTCGGGGTCGGCTTGCCAGTCTAACTGTGATGCGGCTGAACTTCGATATTTTCCGTGGAGCGACTGCCATCTGACCTCCACAACCAATGGTATCGAAGTTCTAAGTTAGACTGGTTGGACTTTTGTGGGCTCAAACTACCCGTAACGACTGCCATAGATGTTTGTATGGCAACCGGGACCGACGGCTTAACGTGCTCTCCGATGCACTAATAAACCTGCGATAAATACACACATAACTTTGAAAAGCATCGAAAAGTCATTGGTGTGTGCCATGGTGAACCTGAGATCGAACCCGAGACCTCGTCTCAGCAGTTCATTACCCAAACCACTAGGCTACCGCGTTCTTTTATTTAAAACTAATAATTTATTTTAAATTCCTTTTGTAGATTTATTTTTTTTATTTTTTTTATTTTTTTTTAGTTATTTTTACTAATTATTATTAGCTATAGATACACATCGTTACTGAGCCAAATGAACTTGAACTGTATGTCATTTAATGACAACTATCATTAGGTATACCCTCCAACGCTCCTATTAACATGTCAACTGTACAATGTTGTATTTTTTATAATATCCACTGTAAAAATATAATATTGCCTAGCTAATGGTAGAGATCCACTATAACAATTATCAGGCAGTTTTATTTTCAAGGACAACTCTGGGGGCGGTTGGGAATAAATTTACCAAATTTGTCCAAACGACCACCAATTGGGACGGTTAGCGGTGTCCGTTAGGAATAAACCGACAGGTTTTTATCTTTTGTGATACCAATTTTTTTATTCCGTAGGTACTAGTCTAGAAGCACGCACCATGGATTACTGCCTTAAGATTAGCTCACAAGAAAGGTATTATAGTAGGGAGTGGGGGACAAATGGAAAAACACATTTAATTATGAAATTATTGTTTTCCTCAAACGTGCGTTGTTAAGTTTTTTGTTATTATGTATTGTGACGTGAATACTAATAATGTGGGTATAAGTAATTGAAACTCATTACCGACGTGACGTGACGTCAGGGCTTATGACAATACGATATTAGTTTGACTTATGGCAACGTGAAACTGACACTACTTAACCTAATGGTCGCTGTGTAATTCGCGATTTATTGTTTTACAAGATAATTTATCATTCATTATCTTTCGAGCCTTTTCCCAACTCAGTTGGTAGTCGGCTCTCAATGCTCTCAAAGCTACTCACGGTTCGATTTGTTTCGTGACTCCAAAACCCACTGGTGATATTAAAATTCTGTAGTTAGACCCGTCTAGCTGTCGGACTTTTTAGGTTTGTCTAGAAAATCGTAGAACTTGTTATACGCCATAATAGTAGTAGTAATTAAGTGGTAACTATCTTCTAAATATAAATATCACGAACTGGCGAGATTAAACTCTTATATGACTACGTCATTTGTGCAGTCTAGTCTAAATCGATTTGTTTATTCGTCAACTAGTAGTTGCCTGCGATTTCGTCATATTGGGAATTTTGATCCCGTTCCTGCTTCCCACGGAGATTAATTTCCAAGAATATCATATGTGTTATTCCAGACTATAATCTATCCTTGTGCCAAATTTCAACCAGATCTGCAGTCGTTAGAGCTCTTAGAGCGTACCTAATACACATCAAAAATCTTCACAATCTTCGACATAAAATAAGAATTAGTAGGATTGCTATACAAATGCTATGTCTTTCATTCATTCTATTTACCTACATTCGTGGTTCATACTGGCCTAAAGTTTCGTATGCATTCCTCCATTTTTCCAACAAGGTTAAGAAAATATTTGCAGAGTTGAGTTCGTCATACTTACAAATAATGAATACCTAATGCCGAGTTTCCGAGAAAATGATTACAAAACGCAATCATGAAGTACTTAATGAAGCAATATTATTTTACAATGAAATAATTAGCATTGTTTTGAATTCAATTCGACTCTACGCAAGCTTGACTTGTTGACATCCAAATTGTATACAGTAATTCCACTATTATATATGAGCCATTGTTTGGGGCATAACCTTACCAACTTAGTGGTCGATTCGCACATTATTTAGTCGCAAACTTTGTGCGAAACGACCCTTTTTTGGTATACAGTGGGAGGTTTCAATGGACTATTTTAATTGACAGTACTTTGGGTCTCACATACCGTGCGTGGATATTGGAAGGTTAATTACACAAAAAATTAACACTGCAACGATTGTAGATTATCCATAGATAGGTAAGTAATAGGTTTTTCCATAGACAATTTTAGTAATTATATTTTTTGCAGCATTTTGCGTATGGTTGCATATTATTTTCTTGTAAATTGAGATTGTTATAGACACTGCAATATTCTACGGTATTCTAGGATACAGCTCTATCTAGACCCAAAGTAAGTATGACTAGCGCGTGTTAAATCTATATATTTTACATATATTTGCGCTGAGCGGGAATCAACCCTACGACCTCTGACTTAGCAGTCGACAAGGTAGCAGGGTCTCGCTAACATGATAACAATGAATAACTAAAATTAGCCAACAAATTAGAAACCAAATTTGAAAGTATCAACACCCTTGAGGCCCAAGCCAACCTTATCTGCAAGTCGGTGCACCTACTATACAATGGGTAAGGCTCTGGCGCAGGCGCACCTCTCAGGGTTGGGAGTTCAGACCACAGTCGCTCCTACAAAAGTTGACATGCCAATTAAAAACACGGCCCCCAGGATCCAAACTCCAAACATAATGATGATGTTGACAACTAAAATACGCTAAGATTAACGTACTTTTTTTAGTGAAATCAACAACTGGTGCGCACGCGCCGCTAATATGTGTAAATTTGAAAGTGGCAATAGGCATTACCTGACACCACTAATATCTGCAGTAAACCACGATTGCGAACCATAATGTGGTCCAAACACTGCGTGAGTGCGTGAGGCTATCAAATCGAAATGTTGCCAAAAACGGTAGATTATAATATTCATGAATATTTAGACGACAAATATGGGGCTCGTGGTTAAGTGGTAACACATTGCAAAGTTAAGCGACACTAGGCGGTTCAGTCTTAGGATGGGTGACCATTTTTATCAATTTTAAACCTCTCTTTTTTTGCCATACGATATTTAAGAAAATATACTTGGGTTATGAATGAATGATTCTGAAATCTTAATTTTTTTTTGTAATTTCTTGTCTGTTTGCAATGAACGCAATATTGATGTGGTTTTTCCAATAAAGAGGTCTTGTTCAGACTTAAATTCTGCCGTTTGTTTGACTTCAAATGGTTATATAAAACAGGGATATTACCAAGAACCGATAACTGACCTCTATGCAGGCGAAGCCGCGTGCATTAACTAGTGTATAAGTTTTAGATTACTAACACACGTGTTTCCGTCTTCCTTCAAAAACTACTTTATATGGTGCTCTAAAAATTGTCAACAGGAATTATCTAAGGTACTCTGTCAACCGAGGTCTCAACCTAGCCCGATAAGGATGTGGTCGTGATGTATGTGCGCACTTGTCATCTTGTGAAAGTGCGTGAGGCAACGTACAGCCGTGTGATATGGTCTAATGATGCGAGGCGCTTTACTTTTGCAAGCGAGTTGGGTAATTGGGTTGGTTCAATATTGCTCGCTGTGAGTTACTGGCGCAGTGGAACACTCTTGCCCTCTGTCAGTGCCCCTCCATATATCCAATGTTAATAGTTCGCACATATTCACCAACTGACCAACCAAAAAGTCTAGACTCAAAAAGGGACTGATCTTTGACCCCGTAATTTTATTAGTTTTACATAATCTATGTTTGACTTATCGGTGCCTCCACCAATTTGACGTATTCTGTTAATTATCCCCTACTTTGAAGAATTTTACAAATAAGAATCTTCTTCAACCTAGCGTTAATCCCAGTCGTATCCAAAGCTTTCACCTCGGAGTCTGGAGTCCGCTTTACCAGTCTTAACTGCGGATTTGGCTGGACCTCGATATTTTCCGTGAAGCGACTACTATCTGACCTTCACAACCCAATGGTGACATTAGGCGATATCGAAGCATTGCAGCTAGACCGTTATTGTTGGACTTTTTAGGGCTCCAACTACCCGTAACGACTGCCATAGATGTTTGTATGGCAACCGGGACCAACGGCATAACGTGCTTTCCGAGGCACGACCAGACCAATGCAAATACTCATATTCATGCATACAAATATTTGCACTGAGCGGGGATCGAACCTGCGTCTCCTGCGTTACATTTAACACATATACTTTATTTATTAGAGATCTTCAAAGTAGCTCTACGTCAGGGAAATCAACCGAATAAGCTGAATTTCACGATTCACTAATTTACACTTAGAAGCAAGACTCGCCGAACAGAATGCAGCGTTTCAGCGCGAGCAGTAGGTTATCAAACCCGCGACCTTTACGTAACTACAAAGTGGAAATGATTATATCTAAAAATAAAACAAAATAAAATCTTCCATCGTACAGTCATGCTGAAAAGTGTTTACACGAGGGGTCTTTTGGGACAAAGTGTGTGAAGAAATTTGTGCGAATCGACCACTAAGCCATTTACCTAATTGATTTAAAAATAAACATATTGAACTCCTTCGTGTGTATTGTACCTACTGAATAAATCGGCTGCCGGTACCTATACAGAGTGATTTAGTGGGTGTATGGATAGTCAAATCCGAAACACGAAATAGAGAAATGTATTCTAAGGGGGCTTAAAGTGAGGAGACGGAGGAGAAGAGAAATAACTTTGTTGTCATAGCATTTCTCCAGTCAGCCAGAACAGGCAACCAAGAGGCTTGCCCGCTTCACGCCTTGCTTTACTGAAGAACAAGAAGGGCATTAGATAGAAGGTTTATGGGGGTTCAGCAGCGCGAGTGTGACGCCCCTGGTGTTGCACACGTCCATAGGCCACGTTGACCGCTTCCCATCAGGTGGGCAGTGAGCTTGTTAGCCACCTAAGTGGTAAAAAAAACCTTTACTGTGTACAAACGTTTGTAATTTACGAAGCGTCACTTAGGCACCTTTTGTATGAAAATGTTAAGAAGCGCAGGCGTCCATGTCATACCTTAAGCTCGCCCTATGCCCTATGCTTTTTTTATTTCAGGTCTTTGGTTGGCGCGCAGTGCGACCTCAACGATCGCGTTTTATAAGATATCACATTTTTTGTCGATTACAAAACGTCCAATTTTTCAAACGCGATCGTGACACAATACAAACGAAAGCAGTTTCAGTATAGACTGAAAGTTAATCTACAATGTAGTGCTGCACACAATTACACTTGATTAGTTTTAATTTAACAAGTGAAAAAAAATTTAGTGCTTGGAGTCTCTATGTATTTTCAGTGATAAATTATTAATTTTAAAGAATTAGAACTGTTTTCTAATGTACTATTGTCAGATAGATTATTAAAATGATTTAAATTGTAACTATATATTTCACATAAACTAACAAAAAAACGTAAATTTGTAAAATGTTATGTAAGTAGTTTCAAACTTTGTGTTATGGGTTCTTGAATGGAAGTGCAACCGCGTGTTGATCCACCTTAATGTAGCTGTCATCTGTGTCAAAGCGCTGGTAATTATTGTGCACACATTTTATGAAATATGTGCGTAATTTGTGCTAAGTGAGTGATAATAGTGATTGAACAATTTACGTAAGTAATCAGTACTTTTCTATTGCACAAGAGAGGTAAGCCTTCTCTCTATTCCTGACTCTTCCCGCCCTAAAAAAATAGTTTCAAAATTAAGTAGGTAGTTCAGCAGTTTTTGAATCCATTACGTGCAAACAAACTTAAGATTCCGAAAAAGCCAAGTATTTTTTTAACATATCTCCAATTGACAAACATACATACATACATACATACAAATGACGCGTTTTTCCCATTGGGGTAGGCAGAGACAACATCTTTCCACTTGCTACGATCTTGGCATACTCCTTTCGCTTGACAAACATAGCTACGAGTAATTTTTAATTTTATAACAGTACTTAAAGAAGATGCCAGCTGTTTCAGACAAATCCATAGAACCATAATTTCATAAAAACTATCACTTTCCTATTAAACTACTAGTTGTTGCTCGTGACTCCGCCCATGTGTAAACACAGGAACCAACTCTATCAATTAAAAAAACTGTAAATCTATCTATATTTACCAGCGCATGTATTTCCATTCTCCTATATTCCCGGGCCTTTAAGCGGGGCGTGAAAAAGCATTTGATGAGGCCGTCAAGCTGAGGGCCGCCACTGTAGCATTACCGGTGTATGTAGTGGTGACCCCAGTCCTGAGACTTTGCCTTTAGCTTACCATCAGACGAGGTAAAGTCATTTTAACGGGTCCTATATAAAAAAATATCTCTGTGCCGAACTTCATCCTGAAACATTCAGCCGTTCTGACGAGATTGAGTAACGAACTATCCTAAATATCTCATTACTCCACACCCTGTGAACTTATAGGCCCTTTGCGCACATTGCCGGTGTACCAATGTACGTTGTTATGAAATCTAGCCACATTCTCAGATCTATCGCTAGCCCCAGCGTGTTTGTGCGAGATATAGACATATACTGTCATGGACCTACCAAACCTGCGGACGGAGAGCGTTGAAAACAGGGCGTGTCGCAAAAATGGCAGCGGCTAACCATGTGTGAATGAATTTTGTTGCAACCATATGATTGAAATGTGTTTCCTGGATATTTCTCGCTGTCACTACGGTTTTTACACCATTTCACTACGCAAGACATGGTGTTTTTGTTCGCTAGCTACTTAAACTGACTGAATCAAATGATGTTTGTCGCGTAGTGGCTGATTAGTGTGTGTGTGCGTGCGTGTGTGTCGACTTGTACGTAATTTTTATATCGATCACGTCAATATGACTTTACCTTGCCTGATGGTAAGCTAAAGGTAAAGTCTCAGGAATGTCGTATACGAAAATAGGTGAACTCTAGTGTCGTCCGTTGCATGTTGCGTCCATAGGTGTTGTTAGGTCCACGTGTAGTGTGACGTCACACACTCGCGTGTTTCGTTCGTCCTACATGTCACCACACAACACAAATCTTTTCACTTTTCACGCGGTTGCGACAGAGCAAAGCAATGCTCACACATACAACCATAGGTACACGGTATACTGCACGCTAACTGTTATAGTATGAGTCATTTACTTAGAAGATGTAGTTTTGTATAAAACAGGTATAATAAATACCTAATCTATCCTATTATAAAATTTGTAAAATAACTGTGTAAAATAACATTGGAGATATTTAACAAAAATACTTGAGTTATGTTAGGTTGAACGATTCTGAACACAAAAATATATTTTCTATTCTAGTCTGAGTTTAAACCGATGAACGTAAAAAGGGCCTAACGGATTTTAATGCGGTTTTTTTTATTGAAAGTCTTAGTCAGACTTAAAACCTGTCGCATGTTTGATTGAAATGGGTTAAATAAAACCGGAAATATGACCAAAAAACGCTAACAAAGCAGCTAACATTAACTAGTATTTATCACATAAATAGACGTATTATATTGAGAAACACTTTTGTCGTCGCCTGTACCAAACAATGGGTCATTTGATATAAAATAGAGACAGTGCTTGTAACATTCAAGTTGACACGTCAACGGTGCGGCACCTACAGGTGGCAAGGTCAAAGTCATATAACTTATTTGTACACTAGCTGTCGCCCGCGGCTTCGCCCGCGTGGAATTCCATTGCAGGGATAAAAAGCTTCATTATAATATTCCCGATTATACAGGGTGAATTTTTCAAAAGGGCTTGGATGGCCAAATCCGAAACTATAAGGAATAGCGAAAAATGCTCAAAGGAGTTACGAGCCCGATTTTGATGAAACTTAAAACCTCATCATTAGATTTTTGAAAAACCAAATATCCTAGCTAGGAATCGAACCTGTTCATTTTGAAAAAAAAAACAGACCCTATATTATTTCACCATACGATAGTGTTGCTATTAAGGTTCTTATTCTGGGAAGTAATGACATACCGCAAACTAAAGGAAAGAGCTCATCTTTAACAAAATACATTTTATTTTTCTTACATTAACTGATTAATTGTTCAAAATGTAGACCATTATTTTCAATACTTAGCTGGATTTGAGACCTCAAGGATCGTACTGCATTCAATATTACAATGTTATTGATTCCGTTTAGAATATTCTCCAAAGAACGTTTCAAGTCATCTGTATCTCTGTATCATATTATGTGTCTTTGTAAATTTCGTTTTTGACATACCCCCAGAGAAAGTAATCTAAGGGAATAAGATCCACGGATCTCGCTAGCTAAAGGCACAGGACCATACCTTGCAATAAAATTATCGTCAAACTGCTGAATTAAAATCTTTTTTACCGCTATTATGGGCTGGAGCTCCATCTTGTTTAAAAAAAAACATCAATCATTATAATCATTCTGAGTATAATTTAAAACACGGAATAGTTACGATCTTTTCTGGGATTTCGAACGAAACAAATAGGTACATGAAACATGAATTTTATTAAATTCCAAATTTTCCTTAAATTTGCCGTATAGCATTACTTCGCAGAATTTGTTCCTTAACAGCGACACTGTCGTATGGTGTATTAATAAAGGGTGTGTTTTTTTTTTCAAAATCAACGGGTTCTATTCTCAGCTAGGTTTATTGGTTTTTCAAAAATCTAATGATGAGGTTTTAAGTTTCATCAAAATCGGGCTCGTGACTCCTTTGACCATTTTTCGCTATCCTTATAGTTTCGGATTTGGCCATCCAATCCCTTTTGAAAAATTCATCCTGTATGTTCGTGTACAGGGTTAAATTACAATTTCAATTAGTACCATTTTTTTTAAATAATTACTAACACTTTTTAATTCAATTCAATTTTATTTATTTGTGAAACATAATTACAAAATGTGTTGTTAATGTTTAAGGTTACACATTAACTCTAATGGGTAGTTAATAGATAAAATTGAGTTCAGAGAATTTCTTTTTAGTAGTTTTTGCGCCCATTGCGAACAAACAGACAGACATGGGAATTTAAAAAAAAATGTGTTTATATAGAATCGTTAATTGAAAATAAACCAAATTATTCTACTCTTTCTTTTATATCTTCAATGTAGACATACTAATTTACAATTTTGTAGTAGCATGTTATTTGACGTATTTCAAAAACCCAAGTAGGTATGTATTTTTTAAGTAAATATATTCAATGTACAGACACACTAATTTAATTTGGTAGCACGTTTTTTGACGTAAAACACTTTTGCGCCCAACTGTATCAAACAATTCACAATTTGAAGATTTAGCTAGCAGCTAATATCCGTAAAGGAAAATAATTATATAAAAATATCCAATGTCTGTAATAAAAACGAAACTGGCTATAAATACAAAAGTATTGAAAGGTCAATGCATATAAATCCGTGAAACGTTCACGCGTTATACTATAAATAGAAAAGTAGGTAGGCAGAACTGTACGTGTACAGCAATAAACGTGTTTGGTTTGCTGGCATTTATTAAAGAGTTCCGTTGTCTGTCTCCGAAACTTATCATCCGTTTATATGAAATTTAAATTGGAGCATGAACCTTGGAATGATCTCCCTGCTGTGATTTTCCCTAGCGACTACAATATGGGGTTCTTCAAGAAGGGCATTTGAAGGTCTTTACAGAGTCGGCAGCGCGAGTGTGACGCCCCTGGTGTTGCACGCGTCCATAGGTCACGGTGACCGCTACCCATCATGTGGACTGTGTGCTTGTAGTATTAAAAAAGGTCCCGTTTTATCCTTCGGGTACAGAACCTTGAAAAAGGGTCTGAGAGTTCATTTTTTTGTTCTTCGTTTGACCTATATCCCACCTGATGGTAAGTGACAATGTGGTCTACGATGAATCACGCTTGCCTAGATGGAACCTATTCACTCGTGAATTGAATACTCCCTCATCAGAACTCGCTACGGTAGAGCGCGGTTATCCCGCGGTTAGAACGGACACCGTTACAGAATACCAGCCCTCAAGTACCAATCATTAAAAATAATTCGATAGCCATGGATGTGCCCATCATTCTCTGAACCTTTTTCCCAACTCAGTTGCGGTCGGCTCTCCAGTCTAACTGTGATGCGGCTGAACTTCGATATTTTCCGTGGAGCGACTGCCATCTAACCTCCACAACCAATGGTCATTATGACCAATGGCGATATCGAAGTTCCAAGTTAGACTGGCTGGACTTTTGTGGGCTCCAACTACCCGTAACGACTGCTATAGATGTTTGTATGGCAACCGGGACCGACGGCTTAACGTGCTCTCCGAGGCACTAATAAACCTGCGATAAATACACACATAACTTCGGAAAGCATCGAAAAGTCATTGGTGTGTGCCATGGTGAACCTGGGATCGAACCCGAGACCTCGTCTCAGCAGTCCATTACCCAAACCACTGGGCTACCGCGGTGTGCCCGTCTTGCTCCGTCGGCTATGAAACTGCTTGACCACATGGATGAGCTTGGGTAGACGCGGAAGCGACAGGCGTGACTCTTTGCTACACCTGGTACTTCGCTGGTACTTGGTTGGTACTTGGCAGGTTACGCAATAATTAGTTGGCTTCAGTAATTAGCTACATGGAGTTCTGAGCCCGTTCCCACTTCCCATTGGAACCTTCCCGGGATAAAAGTATCCCGGGTGGTTAGGAACATTTATTCCCAACTGACCCACTAGGTGGAGCGGATGGTCGGTTGGGAACGGAGGGTTTTCCTTTTATTTCTGTAACTAACCACGCCAGACTATCGAGTTACGGTCTCAATAACCTCGTTATAGTCATTAACTTTTTGTCAATTCGTCTAACTCCAATTGAATAAGTACAGTCAGCGACAATTGTATTGTGTAGGTACATGATGATTTACAGGTCCGAAGCTAGTATATATAAATTCAAATTTTAATGAATCTTGAAATTTGATAATGGATAGCCCTTCGAATACTAAAGGAAGTATCCTATTCAATATTTTGATTCGTTTCAGATACTATTACCTACTATTGATTAAAGAGAGAGAAAAGAGAGAAAGCTGTTAGCGGTAAGGTCGCCCATTATATTGAACTAGCATGTGCCAGCAGCTTCGCCCGCGTGGACGTCGGTATTACTAAAAACGTGATAAATTAAGAACCGCTCGACCGATTTTGTGCAAACTTCACAAAATCCACCTACTAAATAGTCTGTATAAAGCCTAAACATTTAGTTTGGATAGGTGAGCCCGTTCTTGAGTTATAAAATTACAACGAAAATTGGCAACGATTTTTATATTATAAATTGATGTTCTTTTACAAATTATTATTTATTAAAGATGGTTATAATTTGAACTTCAAACGAAACTTAATTGATTCATAATGATGATTTATTTTTGCGGCTGACTGTACCAGTTAAAAAGTTACTTTTGTATTTCTCTAAACTGTGATTCCGGTGCGAGACGGTTAACCCGTGACCAGACGCGACAGTTAAAAATAGACCAAAAAATCACAGAGCGAATGAACTTTCAGATAATTTCAATTATCTCACCGATTTGTATCTATCAATGAGGTCATTGAAAATGTAATCGCTCTGTTTCTATATAGCAGCGGCAGCGGCAGCCTAGCGTCGGACTTAGGTAGTAGGGATCGAAGTTAGTGTTGGACTGGCCATAATATAGTCAGGGTGGCACGAGTCCCTCTCACTAACAGGACGGCCGCCTTCACCCTACACCCCACCGTCGGAGAAGTGGCGCGATGCTCGTCCCTCGACCCCTCCTTTCGGGAGGTCGAGGGTGCCATCTTAACACCGTAGATAACCCGGGTCAGCTGGGGTGCGAGGCATATACCTATTAGGTAACCTTACACCCCGGTAATTAAGACCTGAGACTGCGTGCGGTTTTACTCGGTTCGATCCCGACATAACCACCCCCGATGGCGATAAAAAAAGGGTGGCTTTTGCCGGCCGAGATGGCCCTCTCGAGTTTGGAAAGAGGGCATTGCGTTGATATGGCTTCTTCAAGTCCAGAGTACCAATGTGTATAGTATCTATGTGCCCTCCTACAGTTAGGAGGGTGGAGGAAGTGTGAGGCAACTTGGTTTGTGTGTCGTAACGAGTGCAGTCGGTGCACCGGCGGGAAAGTGCAGCGTCCTTGGGCATAGAATGCTAGTGCCTAACTTGGACCTATAAAACCACGGGCTGGAACGCGTTGAACAATACAACTGACGACGCTAGAGACCACCTACTTGCTTACACAGGCTACATAAAGTCAGGTAAAGGGCATACGTCATTTTGTTCAGTCAGTTTAAGTATCAGTATTCAAGTTACGAGTGAATAGGTTCCTTCTAGGCAAGCGTGATTCATCGTAGACCACATCGTCACTTACCATCAGGTGAGATAGTGGTCAAACGTAAGCCTATCTTGAATAAAAAAAAGAAAATTAAAATACAACATGCCTTGTGTACTTACCAGCGCATGTGTTTCCTTCCTCCTACAGTCCCGGGGCCTTTAAGCGGGGCGTGAAAAAGCATTTGATGAGGCCGTCAAGCTGAAGGCCACCACTGTAGCAATACCGGTGTATGTAGTCGTGACCCCTGATCATGGAACTTTGCCTTTAGCTTACCATCAGGCGAGGTGAAATCATGTTCATTTTGTTATCCTATATTTAAAAAAAAGTTGTAGAAACTATAGTGATAGTAAGACAATTATCCAAAAATCACATTTCAATCACATTTGGGTAACACGTTGCAACACAATATTCACTCACACATTTTTTTTTTATATTCAGTCCGTCAACGGACTTAACCCCGCTGGATGGTTAGAAGCTAGGGTAAAGTCCAGAGGGTACGGGCCGCCATTCTAGACACCATTCGTCCCAAAACGGCGGTCCCTACCTTGACGGCCTAGACAGATGCCTTTTCACGCCCCGCTTAAAGAACCCGGGATTGTAGGAAGAAGGCAACACGTGTGCAGGAAGGAACATATGGCTAGCCACCAACATTTGTGTGACCCAGTCTCGTGTTCAGCGCGTTCTGTCTGCAGGTTTTATAGATTAATGTACGGTTGGTACCGGTTTTCTTAGAAATGCATGTACTAAGTAAGATGTTATCGAGCCGACTGCGCAACACTTGATACACAGTTTATGCGCCTGCGAACATTAACCTAAAACTAATCTTTTATTACCTGTGGTCCCCTTGACTTCGTTGTCTCGGTAAAAATCTCTGAGGGCCAATTCTAGTACTTATTAAAAAAAAAATTATAAATATTAAAAACTCTCGAAAATATATTATGTTTTTTGTTATAAGAATACGGTTTTTGACATTTGGGAGATTAACATGAGTTCGAGACTAGACTGTAACTGAATTTTGAACATATTTTTATAAATAAGAGAATTGACCATCATAACAGGCTATAAAACGCAATGACTGCAAAAAAGCAAATTTTTTTTTAAATATCTGTCTTCAGACTGTTTGAATTAAGTAATCTCTGGAATGGCTCTAGTAGATATCTAATATTATAAGGATTAACATATAAGCTACTTTAATTTTGAAAAAATAATTAGGGTTCCACGTAAAAAAAATAAAACCATCTCTCGCAGGCGAAGCCACGGGCAAGGCTAGTTAGAAATAAACAAAAAGTGGAACAGTAAGGCGACATCCGGTGGAGGAAATCGCAATTATCGCTTACCATCAGGAGCTAAGAATAGCCTGCGGTCTATTTATAGCCCTTAGTGGTCGGCGCGCTCACGGACCGTGCTCGTCACGGACCATTACAACCATAAAGTACAGCAGGAAGGTGGGGGGGGGGACTTGCATCTAAAAATAGCTTCAATTTACGTGTAATCAATAAATACTAGCGTATGACTGCGGTAAGAATCGAACCGACTAAAACCGTCTCGGGTCTTTGACCGCTGGGATTGTAGTCGATAGGCTCGCGCTTGACCACAATCTCACCTGATGGTAAGTGATGATGTGTTCGGCGATGGAGCTCGCTTGCCTAGAAGCAACCTGTTTTTCTTCTTGCGGAAATCCCCACGGATCACGGATCCTCCGTCGGCAGTGGGGGTGATTATTTTGGAATCAAACCGACTAAAACAGCACGCGGTCTCAGGTCTTCTAGCGGTGGACCAAAACCTTCAGTGGGTACTGACGCGTATGGATGACATTATACTCCTGCGTTGGCAGTACAAAAAGTTTTTCCACCCCTCCTCAACCTCCTCAAATTCTTCAACCTCCCACCCCCCCCCCTCAGGGTGCGTGACGCTCCTGGTGTTGCACACGTCCATAGGTCGCGGTGACCACTCCCCATCAGGTGTGCCGTGTGCTTGACATGTATAGTTATGTTCTGTCGACAGATACACAAGAGCCATGGAGTCGTTGCCGGATCGCATCGCGGAGACGTTCTCGGGGCTGAACGTGCTCGTCACGGGGGGGACCGGCTTCATGGGCAAGGTCCTCGTGGAGAAACTCCTCAGGTCAGTCATAATTGTTTTCATTGATGGAGAGCGTTTAAGTGTCAATTTTTTTTCTTTTATACTACTTAGGTGGCAGACAAGCACACGGCCCACCTGATGGGAAGCGGTCACCGTGGCCTATGGACGCGTGCAACACTAAGGATGTCACACATGCGCTGTCTACCCTGAAGGGAAGGGGGGAAGGCTAGGAAGGGATGGGAGGAGGAGGGGTACAGTGAGCTCTGGCTACCCTACTTACACCAAATTAAAAAGGGACCACACGGGAAGCGCCAGCTATCAAATAAAAAAAGAATCATCAAAATCGGTTCACATAGTTGAAAGTTCTGAGCTTACAAACATAAAGAATAAGGTCGAATTGAGAACCTCCTCATTTTTTGAAGTCGGTTAAAAAAGAATTCCTTTTGTGACATTTGGGAGATCGACAATAGATCGAGAGTACACTAAGACTGAATCTTGATCATATTTTGTTAGGAGTATTGTCTCTCAGTCATAAGTCTGTATGTATGTTGGTTTCCTTGCAGGAAGTGCCCGGACATCAGCCAGATATACCTGCTGGTGAGGTCGAAGAAGGGCAAGAATCCCAAGCAGAGGCTGGAGGAGATCTTCAACGGGCCCGTGAGTACCCACTGCCACTGAATTATTTTCATACACTAACTTGATGTATATCCGCGGTACCGCCCTCATTGAGGTCTGTTATCGCAACTTTTGGTCTCATCTCCGGTTCCACAGAACCAATTGCTATCAAACATACGGCAGATTTTAAGTCTGACCATACATAAATAAACATAACATAAACTCACGCCTATATCCCCGAAAGGGTAGGCAGAGGTGCTAGCATCCACATTTCGCCAGTTTATGTTTAGGTCTCAATGTAATAGGTGGCGAGCCTATTGCCATTAACCGGGCACTTATAAACCTGCGATAAATACACACATAACTTCGAAAAGCATCGAAAAGTCATTGGTGTGTGCCATGGTGAACCTGGGATCGAACTCGAGACCTCATCTCAGCAGTCCATTACCCAGACCACTAGGCTACCGCGGGTGAAATATGAACTAGAATTTGCAATATGAATAGGTACCATATCAGGAAAGTTAATGGGGGGGGGGGAACTCACCGTGAAACAATATGGTTGACAAACGGCTTGCGTGACATGTGCGCGCTACGGTCCATTGGTTTCGGAGATGTGTCGACGCAAACATATTGTGTGGTGTCTTCATGATGGCAAGTGGGTTATGGGTACAAGGTTGTGTGAGTACTGTTTGTGCGACACTAACATGGCGGGGACCACAGATGTACGGGCGATAGATGGTGCATGTGAGTTCAATGGTGTGTGTTTGTTTGTCACCGATGAACTCAGGTATTTCGTGATTATAGGCTCAAAGTCAAAGTCAAAGTCAAAAATCATTTATTCTGTATAGACCATTTTAAGCGGCACTTACAAAACGTCAAAATTATAAATATTTAAAACTAGAAGCAAATGGACCACCGGTTCGAAACGCGGCCCAGACCTGAGAAGACTCCGGCAAGAAACTCAGCGGGCTGTTTTTTTTTGGTCTATTCACAACAATTGCCTTAGTCTAGATACAGTGTTAGTTCGAGTAACATAGTTGAGTGAACAGTTCATTTCCAAGCTTCTTTATCATCTAAATAATCTTGAATTTTATAATAAGCTTTTTGGGAGAGTTTTCTTTTAACAACATCATCGTAAATTGCCTTTTTCAATATCCTATCTGTGTCTGTACATTGGAGATATTTAAAAATAACTTTGGTTATATTGTATGAATGAATCTTAACACAAAAATATTTTTACGGAATATTTTTTTTAACTGTTCAGCTGTATCGGAGAATTTCCAATATGTAGGACGTGTCCAGGTAGCTCAGTTGTTCAAAGCATTCCCCCTGCAAGGGACTGGTCACGGGTTCAAGTCCCGTCCTGGATGTTCACTTACTCCGATCTAAATCATTATAAAATTATTTTGCTCCCTAAAAAGTGGTGGTAGCTGAATGGATAAGGACGCGGCCTCTTCTCAGAGGTATCGAGTTCGAATCCGGCCGGACAGTACCAATGTGAATTTCACTTGTAGAATATATATGTGCTAATCACATTATTTACCATCTGCTGACGGTGAAGGAAAAACATCGTGAGAAAACCCACATGTCCTAGAAGAAATTCTAAGGACATGTCTGATCCACCAACCCGCGTTAGGCCAGCGTGTGTGGATTAAGGTGTAAACCCTCTCAGCTCTCTTGTTAGAGGAGAGGAGACCCGTGCCCAGCAGTGGGACATCAATGGGTTGCTATCCCTAAAAACTGTGATGCTATTCACCCACCGCTGGAACGAACTGCTTGCCGTATCTAGAGTACCCTACATCTATGGTGAACGTGCAAACCGCAAAGGTTATCTAGAGCTAAGCAGAGCCATCTAACTTATCAAGATCGTGCGTCGGTTCGTTTGACGCACGTATACTAGGTACATCCGCGGTAGCCTAGTGGTCTGGGTAATGGACTGCTGAGACGAGGTCTCGGGTTCGATCCCAGGTTCACCGTGGCACACACCATTGACTTTTCGATGCTTTTCGAAGTTATGTGTGTATTTATCGCAGGTTTATAATGGCAATAGGCTCGCCACCTATTACATCGGGACCTAAACATAAACTGGCGAAATGTGGGTGCTAGCACCTCTGCCTACCCCTTCGGGGATATAGGCGTGAGTTTATGTTATGTATGTTATGTTATACCAGGTACATAAACGCGCTGACGTCACCGCAGAGCTAGCTTATGAAGCTCTGCCGAAACTTAAGGCTGAATCATAGACCTGCAATATTTTGGCCATCATATAAAACAATGCTTATACAGAATGTCCCACGAGACCAACGCCACATGGAGGGGAAGTCCCGGTACAGTCCCGGGTCCTTTAAGCGAGACTTGAAAAAGCATCTGTCGAGCCCATCAGAAAGAGGGCCACCCACAGAAATATTATCTAGAGGGCCACCATTGTAACATTATCGGTGTATGGTGATCCCTATTCCCGAGACTTTAGCTTACCATCAGGCGAGGTAAACTCATGCGGGATCGGGATCAAAAAGTATCTTAAATAATGTACAGTACCTATAGTACTTAAAGAAGATTTGCCAAGTTCTTTAGAAGGAATTCAGATGATTATGATCGATTTTAAAGTGCATTCTAAACTTGGCATTGGATTGGATTTCAATCCTTTTTTAGGCGAACAATTAGCCGATAGGAACTTGGCCCTCTTTTAACAGGTATGTTTTTGGTGGGATATATTTAATTAAAACCTAAAACCTGTTATTTTAATATTACGAACAGACACTTCAATTTCATTTATTTGTGTAGATATACTTAAGATAATAAAACTAGTGAAGGGTAAATTATCGTAATCGATAGATTGTAGCGAAACAAAGGATTGGAAATAAAACGCAATCGTGAAATACACAACCGATATGTTTACGTAAAGTGCGATACAATGGATATGGGTTAATGTCGGAATAGATTATAATATATACTTTAATTGCTCAAGGTCTGCCGTCAAGGCCGCTGCACAAAGAGGCACGGGTTCGATCCCCGCTCAGTGCAAATATTTGTATGCATGAATATGGGTATTTGCATTGGTCTGGTCGTGCCTCGGAGAGCACGTTAAGCCGTCAGTCCCAGTTGCCACATACAAAATCTATGGCAGTCGTTACGGGTAGTTGGAGCCCTAAAAAATCCAACAACAACGGTCTAGCTGCAATGCTTCGATATCGCCTAATGTCACCATTGGGTTGTGAAGGTCAGATGGCAGTCGCTTCACGGAACATATCGAGGCCCAGCCAAATCCGCAGTTAAGACTGGTAAAGCGGACCCCAGACTCCGAGGTGAAAGCTTTGGATGCGACTGGGATTAACGCTAGGATGAAGAAGAATCAAGGTCCACCTGCGGATGATTCCACTGGTTGTTTTATACCACGTACGTGGCAGACAAGCACACAGGATAACTCACTCGCTCGTCTACCACCGTCGTTGGCAATAAAAAAAAACTTAAATAATAAAGGTAAAACCCTAACCCAACCTTAACTAGCTGTTGCCGCGACATCGTCCACAATAATATTGACATGTCATGTGTATAAGTTTATGTTATAGCAAATGTATCGTCACTTTAAAAAATATGTTACTACCTACCTTCATTTAAAAAAAATTCTACCTTGGTATTGATATGTTTCTACCTACATTTAAAAAAAAATTCTACCTTGGTATTGATATGTTTCTACCTACATTAAAAAAAAAAGACTGCCTCGGTGTTGCCGTACAAAATAAATTCCGCAATATGTAAACGTTATCTGTGATTATCCTGTTAACCCGGTGCCAATGACGTGAAAATAATTACTAATACGATGACGCCGGGTCATATTGACCCGAAGTTTATCGATAGTTTTTCAGGAAATTCAGCAAGCCACCTTCATATTTGAATGATTGTTTGTTAGAAGTGATTCTTTTCTTAGGTTGTGAAATAAAAATAATTGCAATAAGTTCTAAAAATTAAATTTTTATTAATTTTTTCAATATCACATGCAAAATCAACTTTGAAAACATAACATGTTTATATTTTGAATTTTTGGTGAAGTATTCATAACTTTAATAGGAATCAATAGTCTTATGTACTAATGGGCATATTAATTAAGTTTTATAACATAAAAATAACAACGAATCAGTATTTTATTCAGCGTTCCGAAAAATGGTCGTCAATATTCACTTCTGAAGCAGCTTCCAAGTCTTCATTGTCGGAATCAGAGTCTTCTAAAAACGCCACAATTCTTGCTGGATCATTATTCAATGCCTTTTTCTCTAAAAACCTAGAAGCAAACAAATTTAATTAACATTTATCACTTAAAACTTAAGTCATAAAATAACAACGCCAGCGATGACGCTGGGTCAAAATTACCCGCTTTTACTTGACGCAGGTGTATCTCCCAGCGCTCGCGGCGTCGCGTTGAGCGTATTGATGAAACGGGTAGAGGGGGAACGTATCTCCAGCTACACAAACGTTCAAACACTAAGAACATCACAAAAATGAATTAATGTTAGTTAACATTTGCCTCGGGTCAATATGACCCAGCGTCGTTGGCGCCGGGTTAAAGGAAACAAATTTATATTTGGGTCATTCTCAGCCGGCTCAAATAGGCGAGTCCGCGTCGAAAACCAATACTTGGAGATTACTAATCAATATGATTATTTTTTTTATAAAATGTACGGTCAAAAATAGTAGGGGGGGCCTGTGGTATTTTTTAGATAAATTACGTAGAAGTTAGTTTAAAAAAATTAAAACTACGAAAATATTGACCTCGGTGTCGCGTCCGGTCCTGTCCTTGCAGCGAAAATTATTTTTTATCTTTTTTTCTCCAATAAAGGTGTTATATGTACATAAATTCACAAACAACTTGATAACTATTTACTTAAATTATAACATTACTAAGCCATTATAGGCATTACTAGACAAGTTACAACTGGTTGTCTTTACGTCCGACGTTCAGAGTTGACTTCAGTGGCGCGCACGGATTCATTCATTACTCTGTACTCTAGCGACTGCGAGAATAGAGGTTCGAGTAGTGCAAACTATCAGTTACACCGCACCGGTGGTAAGGACAAGACGTCTGTATGTTATCGCCCCACTGTTTTATTAAGTTATGTAAGCATTTTCAGTGGCTTGGTATACACCTAAAACTGATTTCGGTGAATCCATTTTATCCTCAATTATTTGAACTAATAATGTAAAGCTATATTAAAAGTGTGTCTTTTATGTATTAGATTTCAATAAAAAACATAAGCATTCATCAAAATCCTATATCAAAATCCTATATATTTTTAAAAGTAATCTGTAGATTACTTTTAAAAATATATAGGATTTTGTGAAATATTTTGATTTCAGTGCCCTTGATTCCGGTGTATTCGGTGGGTCTGGAAGTCGAAATGTATGACTGCCGCGTGGAATTCAGTATCGCCACCAAGTCTATTTTAATAAAACGACTCTCCACTCGACTTTCCACTCCGCTGTTCACTCCACTCGCCACTCCACACTCCACTCCACTGTTCACTCCACTCTCCACCTCCACTCTACTTTCCAATCCTCTCTACCGACTCCACTCTACATTCCACTCTCCACTTCAATGTCCAATCCACTCCACTCCACTCTCTACACCACGCCCCACTCCCCACTCCACTCTTCAGCCATATCCATTCAGCCGTTTTTACATGAAAGACTAACAAACATACATCCAGACATCCCGACTGATCGACTCCGTGGGTCCAGTGATCGACTTTATGAGCGGAGTCGCGGGTATTAGCTTGTATAAAAAGTAGCCTATATGTTATTTCATACTTTAATCTATCTCGTTACCAAATTTCAGTCAGATCTATTCAGCCGTTTTTACGTGAAAGAGACACAAACATATATCTAGAAATCCCGATGACCGACATAAGCCGTTTTTATGTGCCAGAGTAACAAACATACATCCAGACATACATTCTTACAAACTTTTGCGTTTATAATATCAAGTAGGAAGTAGAATAGGATAGGATTTTATAATATTTGATTTCGGTGATAAAAATGTTGATTTCGGTGGACACTATTAAAAAAAAGTGAAATATCTTCATAACCATTCAGTCTATACAGTTCCCTCAACTACTGAAATGTTTTAAATTAACACTAGATTTGATATTTCATGTAAGTAAAACCTTAATTGAAAGAAAAAAATTGGACACCGAAGTCAACCAAATAATGAGCCGCCTGAGAAAGACCCATTTACAAATTTACAAAAAAAAAAGGTATATAAGTATGTTTATCAGCATTCTAGAACCCATAACACAAGCTAGTTAAACTATGCTTACTTTGGGTCTAGAGGGCGCTGTGTAGAATGTCGTAGAATATTTATTTATTTATTTATTTTATTTATAATGTTGATATTTTAATATGACTTTTTGACATTTTTATTTACTTACTTAATAGTTAATATTTTTCTAATGTTGTAAGCATTTTGACATTCTGTTGATTCTATATAACATAAGAAATAAAAAAGCTGAAATCTATGGATTGTTTTTAATTGCAATTCCCCCCCCCCCCTCCCTGTCGCGAAGACAGTGCAATCAATCCCATCAAGAACCAAGCGGTTCGGTGCCTCTTTTATTTGCCGCACCATAAACACTTGGAACTCTTTACCAGCGCATGTGTTTCCTTCCTCCTACAGTCCCGGGTCCTTCAAGCGGGCCGTGTAAAAGCATTTGATGAGGCCGACAAGCTGAGGGCCACCACTGTAGTAGCACTACCGGTGTATGTAGAGGTGACCCCGGTCCTGAGGCTTTACCTTTAGCTTTACCAACAGACGAGGTGAAGTCATTTTGACGTGTCCTATATAAAAACACATCCGACATTCACAGTGCACACAAATATTTGCAATGAGCGGAAATCGATCCCGCGACTTCTGACTACCTATTTGTTCATTCCTTCCCCCCAGCTGTTCGAGCAAGTGAGGACGCTGCGAGGCGGCGTGGAGCCCCTCCTGTCCAAAGTGAGCATCGTGGAGGGAGACGTGGCGGCGCCCGACCTGGCCCTCAGCCCCGCCGACCGCCAGCTGCTCACCGACGAGGTGCATATCATCGTGCATGCTGCCGCTACCATCAGGTGAGGAGGAACTTCTCACTAGGTTCCATAACATAACATAAACTCACGCCTATATCCCCGAAGGGGTAGGCAGAGGTGGCGAGTCTATTGCCATTAACCGGGCACTTATAAACCTGCGATAAATACACACATAACCAAAAAAAAGCATCGAAAAGTCATTGGTCTGTGCCATGGTGAACCTGGGATCGAACCCGAGACCTCGTCTCAGCAGTCCATTACCCAGACCGCGGAGGTTCCATGAGTTATATATATACGAAGCCCCCCTTACTGGCTCCTACCCAATATTTCTTGAACGACTGTCCCAGGTTCGACGAAGAGCTGAAGAAAGCTGTTCTGCTGAACGTGCGAGGCACCAAGCTGATCCTGGACGTGGCCAAGGAGTGTAAACACTTGAAGGTACTTATTTGTTTTTTGATTAAAAACATCTTCTGGCGCGTTGGGTATTTTTGAGATAGGGGATAAATTTGAATGCATGATCATTTTTAGAGGGTTTCTCTTTCTTCAGGGTTTCCTGATATTTTGAGAGGATTATTGAGGGTTCTTGAGTTTTTTGTGGCACTCTTTTGGGTTTTTGACATTTTGAGGGGATTCAGACAAAAATATTTTAAATTGCTTCTTATCCGTACATACATTCATGTATTTATTTGAAGATATTTATTTTAATTAATTGGACCACGGGTCAAAGATAAGGTGCCTATTTTTTTCGTTGGACCACCACCCCTATTGGAGGCCCGTAGTCCAACTGATTGGACAAAGTAGTTGGACCACCACCCCGAAAGGATTTTAATATTGCAAGCATATACGTTAATTTCATTTATTCGTATACAAAATATATTTTCATGAGTTGGGTATCATTGACTAGGGCACGGTATAGTCCGAATGGACTACTGTGTCCTGTAGGTATGTGTTTTGTATGAGTTATCGTCCACTAGTAATTTAGTCAGTCCCACGTCCTGTGTTGCAGCTGTTCATCCACATCTCGACGTCGTACTGCCACCTGCACGAGAAGCTGCTGGAGGAGAAGGCGTACCCGCCTCCCGCCGACCCGCACAAGGTCATACAGGCTATGGAGTGGATGGACGAGGACACTGTGCAGGCTTTGACACCAAAGTACATATTTTTATATTCTTTCGCACCGCTCGCCACAGGCAGGGAATTCATCCCCACACGTTGCATCCGCCTGCAGTGCGCACTGTAAGGTTTGAAAGAAATTTTATTCCGCGCACGCTTAGGCTGTGGAATGATCTCCCTGCCGTGGTTTTCCCTTGCGTTTACAATATGGGGTTCTTCAAGAAGGGTATTAGAAAGTTTTAACAGGGTCGGCAGCGCGAGTGTGATGCCCCTGGTGTTGCACGCGTGCCTAGGCCGCGGTGACCGCTTCCTATCAGGTGGGCCGTGTGCTTGTCTGCCACCTAAGTGGTATAAAAAAAAATTGACAAGCCAAATATCAAAATAATATGGAATGGTTGCAGGTTGCTGCACAAGCTACCGAACTCGTACGCGTTCACGAAGGCGCTGGGCGAGGCGCTGGTGGTGGAGGCCATGCAGCACATCCCCGCCGTCGTGCTGCGACCTTCCATCGGTGAGTCCCTCTGCTGCGTCATCCTCCTCCTCCAAGCTCCAAGCCTCCTCCCTTCTCAGTGGTGGTCGGCTCTCAGTGTAAATCCTCACGGCCGAACTTCGACATGTTCCGTGAAGCGACTGCCACCTGATCCCCAGTGCTGCTAATGAAATTCTGGGAAGTAATATCATACTAAGGAAACATCTCGTTTTCAACTATCGACACTAGTGTGGTTTTATTCAAAATCAATGGGTTCGATTCCTCGCTAAGACTGTTGATTTTTTATAAATGTAATGAAGTAGTTTTAGTTTCCATCAAAATCGATCTAGAGACTCCTTTGAGCATTTTTCGTTATTCCTCATAGTTTGGGATTTGACCATCCACGTCCAGTTCAAACACTCACCGTGTATAAAAACGTCAAAATTAATTCGTAGCCACAGAACATTAAAGAACCAGATTTTTCTTTGTTCTGTGTTCGTAGCCAACACGATTCATTCGTCAACTGGCTCGATCGAGCGAGTTGACGAATGAAACGTTTACATTTAACCTTTTTCCATCGTATGCATAAAACTCCTGAGGGGCAAAACTTGTGACAATCACCTCGGATACCTGATGCTGTATGCTCATGTTCCAGTGATACCCATCTGGCAGGAGCCGGTGCCGGGCTGGACAGACAACATCAATGGGCCTGTGGGGCTGCTGATCGGTAAGTGTGGCAGACTGTAAGGAATCGTGACGGTGAATATCCAGGACGGGACTTGAACCCGCTTCCAGATTCTTTCTAGGAGAATGCGCTGACCAACTGTACTATCTGGACACGTCAATAACATAAACTCACGCCTATATCCCCGAAGGGGTAGGCAGAGGTGCTAGCACCCACATTTCGCCAGTTTATGTTTAGGTCCCAATGTAATAGGTGGCGAGCCTATTGCCATTAACCGGGCACTTATAAACCAGCGATAAATACACACGTAACTTCGAAAAGCATCGAAAAGTCATTGGTGTGTGCCAAGGTAACCTGGGATCGAACCCGATAGCTGATAAAGTATGTATGACTAGCTTCCGCCCGCGGCTTCGCCCGCGTGGAATTCGGTATTGCCACCAAGTCTATTTGAATGAAACGACTCTCCACTCGACTTTCCGCTCCGCTATTCACTCCACTCTCTACTCCACACTCCACTCCACTGTTCACTCCACTCTCCACTCCACACTCCACTCCACTCTACTGTCCAATCCCCTCGCCCGACTCCACCGTACATTCCACTCTCCACTTCAATCTTCACTCCACTCCACTCTCCACTCCACTTTCCACTCCACTCTCCATACCACTCCCCACTCCACTCTCAACACCACTCCCCACTCCGCTCCACTCTCCACTCCACTGGTCTCCACTCGTCTAGCCAAAACCTTTCGGATAAAAAGTACTAAACGGATTTCAGTGCAGTTTTCTTGGTCAGACCTAAAATTTGGAGATATGACAAAAGTTTTTTTTCCTTATTTATTGGTTTCACCTTACACCATCTTTACAGGGTTCACCTAAGGCGACAGTGTGGACATCATATCCCTTTATAACAGTACTTTTAGTTGTAATAATCGATATTTGAAAAAAAAGACTTGGTTATGTTGACCACAAATATCTATTTTTTTGCAATCCTTGTCTGTTTGTTCGTGATGGACGCAAAAACTGCTGAACAAATTTTGATGCCGCCTTTTCATTAGAAAGGTCTTGGTTTTACATAAAATCTGCCGTATGTTTGATTGCATTTGGTTAAGTAGAACCGGGGATATGACCAAAAAACGATTACCAACCAATCGACTCCCACGGGCAGGGCCGCGGGTATTAGCTTGTATAAAAAGTAGCCTATATATTACTCCAGACTATAATCTATCTCTGTACCAAATTTCAACCTGATCTATTCAGCCGTTTTTACGTGAAAGAGTAACAAACATACATCCAGATATCCCGACTGATCAACTCCATGGGCGAAGCCGCGGGTATTAGCTTGTATAAAAATTAGCCTATATGTTATTTCACACTACACTCTATCTCGGTGCCAAATTTCAGCCAGAACTTTTCAGCCGTTTTTACGTGAAATAGCAAAAAACATAATATTCGGACATCCCGACCGATCGACTTTGCGAGCGGAGCCGCGGTATTAGCTTGTATAAAAAGTAGCCTATATGTTATTCCAGACTATAATCTATCTCTGTACCAAATTTCAACCTGATCTATTCAGCCGTTTTTACGTGAAAGAGTAACAAACATACATCCAGATATCCCGACTGATCGACTCCATGGGCGAAGCCGCGGGTATTAGCTTGTATAAAAAGTAGCCTATATGTTATTTCACACTACACTCTATCTCGGTACCAAATTTTAGCCAGATCCATTCAGCCGTTTTTACGTGAAATAGCAACAAACAATATTTGGACATCCCGACCGATCGACTTTGCGAGCGGAGCCACGGTATTAGCTTGTATAAAAAGTAGCCTATATGTTATTCCAGACTATAATCTATCTCTATACCAAATTTCAACCCGATCTATTCAGCCATTTTTGCGTGAAAGAGTAACATACATACATCCAGACATCCCGACTGATCTACTCCGTGGGTCGACTGATCGACTCCGTGAGCGGAGTCGCGGGTATTAGCTTGTATAAAAGGTAGCCTATATGTTATTCCACACTTTAATCTATCTCGTTACCAAATTTCAGTCAGATTTGTTCAGCCGTTTTTACGTGAAAGAGTAACAAAGTTATATCTAGAAATCCCGATCGATCGACTTTGCGAGCGGAGCCGCGATATTAGCTTATATAAAAAGTAGCCTATATGTTATTCCAAACTATAATCTATCTCTGTACCAAATTTTAGCCAGAACCATTAAGCCGTTTTTGTGTGGCAGAGTAACAAACATACATCCAGACATCCAGACATCCAGACATCCAGACATCCAGACATACATTCTTACAAACTTTCGCGTTTATAATGAAAAAGTATTATTGGTGGGCGTCTCAACCGACCACGTCAAATTTCAAGATTCTCCCAAAAGCGTTATTATGTTCTGATCGTGTTTCTCAAAGTAATTTTCTCTAGTAGGTTATATTTTCTTTTACAACTTCTAAGCCTCGCCAGATTGTAAGAAAAACCTCGAATTATGAACGCCTGTTAAAATGAATGCGGCAATTTGACGTATCACAAACGAGTAAGTTTTGTTACTTTCTGACAAAAAAGAATAAAGTTTTTCTTTTTATAATTTTGATCCTAAAACATGCTAAAACAATGCAATATAAACCCAAAAAAGCAGAATTTATCATGTGGGTTTAAAACCTGAAATAATAAACATATTATGTAGGTAGGTACCTACTTGTTTTTAAAATAAAAATTATTCATTAAAACACCCAATATCATTGCAAATATACACATTTCGATTGTGGGATTCGAACCCGCGACCTCTGTGTGATAAGTTGATGCTGTCGGCAGGCGCGGGCAAGGGGGTGATCCGGACGATGTACTGCAAGGGCAACAGCTACGCGGACTACCTGCCCGTGGACACCTTCATCAACGGCATCATGATCATCGCCTGGAACTACCTCGTCAACAAGTGAGTCTCCATCACCAATCACCACGTTAAGAATATTCCGATCGGAAAAACTGAACATCCCAGGACGGCACTTGAATCCATGACCAGAAATTCTTAGCTCAGTTGGTCAGTGTTCCCCCAGTAAGGGAGTAGTCACCGGTTCAATTCCCGACCTGGGCGTTAATTTTTTCCAAGGTATAAGAAAAAAAATATTGAATTTTGGGTGTTTACCTATAGGGTCCTTTAAGGACCTTGGAGGCTCTACCCTTTTTTGTGACAGACAAGCACACGGCCCACGTAATGGGATGCGGTTACCGTACCCTATGAACGTGTGCAGCAAACCTTCTAATACCCTTTTTGAAGAACTCCATATTGTAGTCGCCAGGGAAAACCACAGCAGGGAGATAATTCCACGGCCTAAGTGTGGAATGAAGTTCCTCTCATACCTCACAGTGCGATACCGTTATCAGATGCAAGTCGGTACACCTGGTGAGTGACGGGCAAGACTCTGGCGCAGGCGCACCTCTGAAGTTGGGAGGTGGTGGGGGGGAGGGTGCTAGAAGGAGGTCACCTCGTAAATAATGATAGGCCAAATCAAGATCAGTCCATTAACAGTGTGTCATGGTGCCGTTTCAGGGACACGGGCGCCAACATCGTGAACTTCACGTCGTCGGCCGAGATCAAGGTGACGTGGACCGAGATGATCGAGGCGGGCCGCGAGATCATCGTCAACAAGGTGCCGCTCAACGGCGTCGCCTGGTCAGTACCACACCTTTTTTTCTGCCACTTAGTTGACAAGAATACGGTCCACCTGATAGGCAGCGGTCACCGTGGCTTATGGACGTGTGCAAGGTGTTGTGTTCTATACTTTGCATTCTATAACCCATAACACAAGCTAGTTAAATATGCTTACTCTGGGTCTACTTCTTCAACCTAGCGTTAATCCCAGTCGTATCCAAAGCTTTCACCTCGGAGTCTGGGGTCCGCTTTACCAGTCTTAACTGCGGATTTGGCTGGACCTCGATATTTTCCGTGAAGCGACTGCCATCTGACCTTCACAACCCAATGGTGACATTAGGTGATATCGAAGCATTGCAGCTAGACCGTTGTTGTTGGACTTTTTAGGGCTCCAACTACCAGTAACGACTGCCATAGATGTTTGTATGGCAACCGGGACCGACGGCTTAACGTGCTCTCCGAGGCACGACCAGACCAATGCAAATACATACAATTATTAGCACTGAGTGGGGATCAAACCCGCGCCTCCTGCGCAGCGGCCGCGTTCACTATGCCACAGAGGCTGTCTTTGGGTCTAGATGACGCTGTGTAATATGGCCAGCTATATTTATTATTTTTGTTGAACCCGGCAGGTACCCGGGCGGCTCCATGAAGCACTCGCGGCTGCACCACAACATCTGCATGGTGCTGTTCCACTGGCTGCCCGCCATCCTGGTCGACATCCTGCTCTTCTGTCTCGGATACAAGCCTGTGTGAGTGCACCCATCTCCCACCAAACCTTTTATCAACTCAGTGTGTCTTTCAGTCTAATTACCATTGCGTGAACCGACTGTCATCTGAGCCTCGATTCACAAGCCACTGTCATGCCACTGAACTGACACTTCAAAAAAATACCATTTAATTTTAGACTTTACTGTTATCAGTTTAAAGTATAAAATTAAATGACATTTGCTAGAGCGAATGAAAAAGTTCAATGAATTCTTTTCATTTTATTTTAGACTTTAATTGTATAAATGTAAAGTCTACAATTAAATGGCATTTCTTGGAGTGTTGGCATGAGAGTCGTTTGCCTATAGCAGAATCGGACCCAGTTGTTGGACTTTTTTGCACTCCAACTACCCGTAAAGATTGCCATAGATGCTCGTATGGTAACCGGGACCGACGGTTTAACGTGCTCTCCGAAGCACGGAGGGGTCTCCATGTCTTCCTTGCGTTGTATTTTGATGAGTGTAGTACTGGACCTTTTTGGTACAACGTCAGCTACCATAAAGAACTACTTTTATAATCAGATTTATGATCAAGAACATTAGATGACATTAGAAATTTCCTTGTACTTATGATTGACACTGACGCATCTTGTCACCGACTTCACTAATTTTAAGTATCTTTTCTTATTTTTATAATATTGTATATACGTATTGTAGGTATCTGTATATCCTCTTTCTTGTTAATATCTGCAATGCATGTCGTGTTAACATCGAGAAGGACTTCGCATAAGAAAATATGTTAAGAATGGTCACCCATCCTAAGACTAATCTGGCTAGTATTGTTGACTGACCTGTGAGAGTGCACTATGACTACTAAACCGCTAGATTCCGGCGGCAAATCGAAGGTGCAGCTGTGACTATATATTTATATCTTATCTCCTTACAGACTGTGCCGCGTACAGCGACGCATCGCCAAGGGTTTCGAGGTTTTCGAGTACTACACGAACAACCAGTGGGACTTCAAGTCCGACATCGCGCAGACGGTCCGCACCAAGCTCAACGCCAGGGAGAGGATAGACTATAAGGTCGACGCTGTGGGTGAGTCACACTTATTCGTCAACTCGCTCGCTCGAGCGAGTTGGCACCTTGCAACTTAATTTTTGTGAGTGAAGGTAATAAAATTTTGAAGCCATTAGTAAATTAATTTTCCTATGAAAAGCAGATGGAATTTCAAACCGCATTAGTTCAATGGGAATTCTAAAGGTTGTCAAATACCGTCACACATGAATAATTAATTAAAGTACTGTATAAATTCAAATGAAGATGAATTGATATTATGCATTTCATTATTTTTCGCAATTTCAAGCGAAAGCAAAGAACAAGCTTTACTCTGTTACCTTCTGTTACTTTACAAGAAGAGTAACTCCATTATTAGTAATTTCCAAGTATGTCTTTTTAAAGTTTAGTCCCAATAGTTCCATTAGCAAATTTAATAGAACTATATAGTCCCATGGAACTAATTGAAACTAGGACTAATGAGAACCATCCAGTAACTGTACTAGAGCAAGTGGTGCTAACCATCCGTGTGTCTGCAGGCCTGGACATCTCCAAGTACTTCGAGGCGTGCATCAGGGCGGCGCGCGTGTTCATCCTCAAGGAGAGCGACGACACGCTGCCGGCCGCGCGGCGACACATGACCGTGTAAGGACCACAACCTCATCGTATATATCCGTACCTTATAGAGCACGTTAAGTCGTCGGTCCCGGTTGCCATACGCACATCTATGGTAGCCGTTTACGTGCAGTTGTAGCCTCCTACAGAACTTGGATATCGCCATGAGTCCCTTCACGGAACATATCAAAGTTCGGCCGTCAGTACTTAGACTGGAAAGCCAACAACTGAATTGGGAAAAGGCTCAGCGGAGTAGGCTCTCATCAGCATCTTCATAGCGATTTGCCAGTAATGTCTAATGTCTAAAGTTTACACGTTGAAGCTCAGGGTCTGCATATCGTTCGACTGCATAAACGACTGCTACCTCACTACCTGACCCTGAGGTCATCAGAACCTCTACTGTTTAGCAGACACCGGCGTGCAGGTGAACCGGGAGGTCTTGGTGGGATTAAACTTGAATTTAAACCACACAAAGAGTCTACCAGCGCGCGAACTTCACTTTCGCGATTCAGGACTGGTGACGTAGCAGTATCGAAGTACTTCAGCTTGTTTTCGCTAGATGGCGTTACACACATGTGCATCACGACAAACTTGTGTATTAATACGGAGTTCTAATTTCCAGCATGTACTGGGTCGACTTGCTAACCCGCTGCGTCTTTTGGGGACTGCTCCTCTACTGGCTGAGCGGGTTCTTCATGAGCTCCTCCAGTTCCACCGGGCTGGAGACGACCGCAGCACCCACTGTCATGGCCATGGACGCTTAGAGATATTGCGATAGTGAGATGAGAAAATGTGAAAAGATATCTTTAAGGAGGTTTGCAGTCACGCCGTTAGTGAAAAGGATTCCAACGTGTTTCCTATCAAATTATTATCTTAAAATGCTTCTTTTTAAAAGCTTTCAACAACGGGACACGTGTAAGTGTTATGCTTTAAAAAGCATGTTTTCTTTTAAAAAGGGTCGATTCGCAAGAGAGTGCGGACATTTTAGTGCGAATTGACTACACTAAGCCGGCATTTTGATGTTTTCTTTTAGATTGCAACGAACCAAATATAAGAATTAAAAAAAATTTAAGTTTATATTAATATAATTAGATTATTTTTTAATTCATGATTTATTCTTGACAAAGATTTAAATATTAGGAGATAATTAATTGGATGCCTAAATGACAATTGGAACATCTTTGGTAATTTTCGGGAACTAAAGATTGAAAATATTCGTATCGAAATAAAAAGTATTATAAGAAAAACTACGATTGCTCAAATATTGTCTGTATGTCTATGTATAGTAATAAGTAGATAAGACTTTATTGTTACTACCAACAAAAGTAATGATACTACCCAGAAGTAATGTTACCAGTAGTTTTATAAATACCATGACAGTAATAATTAAAAATGTAGGCGGATTGGATGAAGATAATTTTTAAATTTTCACTAAGAAATTTATGTGTCTTGAAACTTGAGGGATGGCTACTATCATATTCTCCTGTACATCAATATTACTCAGTTATTTGACATATCAATTACTTTTTAATAGGTATGTAAATAATAAAGGTTTTGTAAAAAAAACCCTCTACTGACGAAATATAAGAGCTATCATCAATTCTATTGTCGTACTTGATAACAGACTACTCTGTACTTAGATGACGTTACAATTGCGTCACGAGTAGATGGACCTCAGCAGTACTTTAGATCATTGTTTACAATTTTATATCAAGTAGGTACGTGTAGACGAGATGATTGTGTAAGTATTGTCAGGTTTGTAGAAATAAAATGTGATTTTTTTGTAAAATATTATGTTTTTCATTTATACCAAGCCAACTTCACCAGCAAGCCGATACGCAGGTTCCTTCCCTTAAAAAGCCGTTCAAACCAAATAAAAAGGAGAAGAATGAGTACCTACGCGTACGTTAAGAAATACCCTTGACACTACTGTACCGGTGGCGTCGTTTATATGAAAATAAACACTCTAGATTGCATGACACTTTATTTTGTGACGGAATTGTCGACTTAATATAAGTACAAGCTACGATATACATACAATATAATATTATAAAACATTCAATTTCTATCACAATTATATATTAATTGGACACTTGTTAATATATATGTTATGTACTCTTTTCTCAATCAATCAATTAATATAATAATCAATAATATAAACGATCCAAATTAATGACAATAAAAATGATTTACAATATTGAAATTATTTTATTGTGCTTTAACATTATCCTTACAAATTAAATCAGTGATTCCAAATAATAAATTTAAATTCACTTGTAAAGTGGAGAGCCGCCCTTAGATTACATACACATACTGTACAAATAATAATTTCTTCACTACGTCTAAACTAAAAGACAGATACCATCACTGACCATCACATTCCGTTCATAGATTTACAAAATGTGTTACTGTCGCTTACGCACTAATCCCGTGGAAGTCAAGATTTGGTCTAAAAAGAAGGAAAGAGATGACGCTGTACAAAACCGAAGTTAGCCGATCTTAGCCGACCCCTCTCTCTCCTTGCCGAGGTATCGCACCACAGGTACATAATTATTCGGTACCTAGTGCATCGAACACTTATCGTTTGTCCAGTCTCAAATACTACAATACATATTCGCAACCATAGTAACGTATTAGGCTGGTCCCACACCCGTTTTCATGGCAAAGTAGTAGTTTCGCACGAAATCGCAACTCGTGCGAAACGACCCTTTTTATTTTATTCAGTGATCGATTGGCACGTATTTTTTAGTTGTTTATGTGCAATAATATTTATTGGCATTTTGACGCAAAAATCCACCATGGAACTTGTTGTGTCCGTTTCGGGGTAGTGGTCCAACTACTTTGTCCAATCAGTTGGACCACGGGCCTCCAATAGGGGTGGTGGTTGAACTAAAAAAATAGTTGGACTATGGCACCTTATCTTTGACCCGTGGTCCAACTGATTGGACAAAGTAGTTGGGCGACCACCCCGAAACGGTTGTGTCGTAGGCTGAAGACAAACCAAAATGTACTTTATAGAACCGCAATCTATGTCCATATAGACTTCCACGGCGTTAGAACGTAAGCGCCGTACTTTGTATCACTATTCACCTAACTTATACTTATTGTTAGTTCTGTATGTCTGCGCGTTGCGTCCTACCGCAGACGTCCGGCCACGAACTTAAATAAATAATACCCTGTCGCCACCTGGAACAGCTTATGCACCCAGTACAACCTGTGGACAAACAAAACTACACTCATACCTATGACTCAATCAAAGTGTTCGCCCTAGGAGGGGCTTGGTCGCAGGTTCCAGTCCCGTTCTAGCGGTTATTCCCAGTTGCCCCAACTGTCAACGCCACCACTGATGATAAATGGGATTTCTGTCCAAAAAATATCCCACTTCCCACCACTCTACCAGCGGTGACAATTGGGAATAGTCACTCTTTTTGTTCCCGGTTACCACCAGCGGTGACAGATGGGAAAAATCATTTGATACGACCCCCAGTAGTGACGACGGACTAGTGGAGTTAGAACTGAAATTCATACTCGTTACTGTCTCGGTTAGGTAGGTTGGGTATCAATCATTATGAATTAATTTCACGAACTATGTATTTAAGAATACCTAATTAACATGCTAATTGCTAAAGTTTATAGTGTCACCTCTCGCGAACGAGTGAGTACCACGCGAGCCAGTTGACGAATAAGTTTAAACTGGAACTCACCTCCGCAACTTGGTCCTGGCGGCCGGCAGGGACTCGGGCGTGTCCTTGAGGATGTACTTCCTGATGCCGAACATGTAGACGCCGATGTAGCTGTCCCAGTCGAAGTCCGGCGCCAGCTGCTGGAAGGCGGCGGCGTCGCGCGCGCCGCTCGCCTCCGCCTGCAGCGCCTGCAGCTCGGAGATGCCGAACTGCCACTCGTTGTTGGCGAAGTACTCGCCCGTCGCCGCCGCCATCTTGAAGCGCCGTGCTAGCTTCATCATGCTGGGGAATACCAAAATTGGCGTTACATGCGGCTGTGGGTTGGCTTTGCCGGCCGGAGTCATTGTATTGTAAGTACCATCGACTCGAAACTTTGAATTGGTATGTGCCAACTCGCTCGATCGCGCGAGTTGGCACATACCAATTTAAATTTTCAGTCAACTACCAAAACGTATTTCTATTTTAGTTACCGTAATTGTTGTTTATAATAATAACTAGCGACCCGCCCCGGCTTCGCACGGGTGCAATGCTGATACTAAATTAAATACACTACAGAAAAACTATGAACGTTGTATATAAAAACATAGCGGCCTCCCCGCACTGCCCCGTCCGACCGGTACCGCCCGCCGCAAACGCAAATTTTAAATTTGTAATATCTCCGAAAATATTTGTTTAATTTACATGCTGTAAGGAACCATATTGATCTATATTAATTGCACACTGTATTTAAGGTACTTAATTCGATAAGGATTAATGCCGTATTGCTTAAAATAGCTTCGTAAATAAGCCATTTTTTCACGTAAAAAGTAAACAATAAAAATGGTTAATATGGGTTATCCCTAAAAGATAAACATATACCATCGCGGACTTTTTTGTAGACCTTTTTATGGTGTACAATACTGTAGTACATTAATTTGATCTAACTCGTAGGGTTTAGGCAGCGTTTTTGCTAAATTGCTAAATAAGCCCAAAAAAATAGGTTAATTTACGACATCACGTTAGAAACCTCTAAAATTAGCAATGTTGCCTTAGTATATGATGCATGTATTATACATATAAACCTTCCTCTTGAATCACTCTATCTATTGGAAAAAACCGCATCAAAATCCGTTGCGTAGTTTTAAAGATTTAAGCGCACATAGGGATATAGGGAAAGAAAAGGCGACTTTGTTTTATACTATGTAGTGATTACATTTATCGATACTTATAGTTTTTACAGCTGCTGCAGTTGTTAGCCTGATAACCAAATTCGATGCCAACTAAATCGAGCGAGTTCCACGTGAGCCCGTTGATGGACGATAAAAACGGCTACAGTAACTCCACGTTTTCAAAATGCTTGATTTTAATTCTATTAGAAGGAATAACGGAAAAAACTATTTTTTTGTTTGGTATGATCTATCAAAATAAAACCTACCAACGCTTTCGTGAGGTTATGGCAATAAAATCACGAGGTCCTCAGACCAGTTTCATAGCACTTGTCTGCCACCTACGTAGTATAAAAAAAAACTTACCGTATCGTATTGTTACCGAAGATACGCAAGTGTACCAAAGAGTTCAATTTAACGCCAGTAAGCGGGCTTCCAAGATTTCCCTCATAATAACAAACTAACAAAACAAGTGAAAGTAAAGCTGAACTCACATGGCCTTCCGGCCCTGCGCGCGCAGCATGAGGTCGTACAGGAACGCGGGCAGGAAGTGGCACGACACCTCCCAGAACGTGTTCAGCACGCGCGACTCCGTGAAGCTGAAGTTCGGGTACCACATCACGTATCTGCAACACATCACTACCTTACTCACACAGTAACACTTATGAACTTCATCTTGACACACAAAGTAACGTTATCTGGGCTCACATAGTACCTAACACTTGTGAACGCCTTAGCGCTCATGTCATTTTGGGTCACAAGTAACATTTATGAACATCAAGACTAAAGTAACATTAATGAATGTCAACACTATAATTGGATCACATTGGGTCACAGAGTAACGCTTATGAATGTTAACACTAATGGTCAGCTTGGGATCATAAAGCGACACATAAAAACATCTCTAGGCTGCTGACGTAATATTGGAGTCGCAAAGTAACACTTATGACAATCATAAGTGTTACCTACTTTTACAGTCCAATTCGCTACATAATACGGTAAAGCCTTACACAGACAATAATCATTAATTGAAACACTTTGCACCCTGGGTCCGAGGTGTCAGGAGTTATAGTGTGAACATCAGGATTCGCAACCGGTACCGCTCGATAGTTAGCTGTAAATGTGTGTGTGAAGCGATGGGCTTACTTGGTGGGGTTCTCGAGGGCCCACTTGACGCACAGGCGCGTGAAGTGGCCCCACGCCAGGGGGCTCACGGAGCCCGACGTCACGTTGTACACGGGGCAGTGGCCGGGCCTAAGGGCACACACCACATATTGTACATGAGAGAGTACATTGGAGATATTAAAACAAAACACTTGGGTTATGAAAGCTGAGGGCCGCCACTGTAGCACTACCGGTGTATGTGGTGGTGACTCCAGTCCTGAGACTTTGCCTTTAGCTTACCATCAGGCGAGGTAAAGTCATTTTGATGTCACCTAATATAATAAAAAACGAAAAATGTTGATCACCAAAATACTTTTTTGGGACTCTTGGCTGTTTGTCTGTTAGATGAGGTTTTTTCTATTAAAGGTCTTGGTCTGACTTAAAATCTGCGATGTGTTTGATTGCAATTGGTTGAGTAGAGCCGTGAATATGACCAAAAATCAAAAAGCGATCTCCGCGCAATGGATGCCGAATCTTGTAAGACTAGTGCTGTAGGGGTAGGAACAAGTGGGACTCACTGCTGCACGCCCTGGCGCCAGGCGGCGAGGATGCAGGCGTTGACCACCAAGTCCACCGGCACCAGGTCCACCACGTAGCGCTCGCGGCAGTAGCCCGAGCGGTACGTGCCGCGCGAGATCTCCATGATTATACCTGCGGAGGGGAGAATGTTCTACAATGTTCCACAATATTCTACATGACGCTATCTGCACTGCACCCAGAGCAATCAACTGACTCAGGTGCCAACTCGCTCATTCCAGCGAGTTGGCACCTTCCAATTTATTTATCTATGGTCGCGACTCGCTTGATCGAGAAACCTATGTTTTCACAAATAAAGAAAATTTAATGAATATGAATAAAATATGAATATGAACCAATGCTATTTTATACATATATAATATCTTTGATATGAACATTTTTTCCTTCAAATCTGAGATTAAACTTCAAATTAATTTGTGTGTTTGTAAAAGTTTGTCATAATATAATTATGCGTTCTTAGGATACGGGTAAACTGTAGATAAATTTTTTGTAAACGAATAGGTACATAATGTAATTGCAGATTGAAACAATGCCAATATAAATGTAAGTACTGAGCGGGAATTGAACCTACGACAATTTCCTATGTTTATTCCGTGTAAAATGTTGGATGTCATGGTTACGGTACCTGTGACTCCGTAGATGTTGTCGATCCACCCGGGGAACGGCTCTGCCACTGCCGCCGTCACTGCAAGGGACATGGTACACATTATTATTATTATTGTTGAAAGAAAAGAAAGAAAGAATCAAATTGCAAGGTGTCAACTCGCTCGAAGTAGCGAGTCCCTCGCGTTTAGAGTGCTTTTGACGTGTTCAAAAATTTGGTCAATGTCCGGCCGCTTGCCTGCCCTCTTACATGTGCCTTACATATTACTTGGTGTATCATTCACTCAACGTACCCAAACCACCTTAGCCATACCCTCTTCAATTCTCTTTCAGGCTAGAACATTCTCATGTAAAAAAACTCAATCTCCAAAAGTCCTTCTTCGGGTAACATAAAGTTCTTTATTACCCGTGGTACACCTGGGTGGACCACGGGTACATCTGCCAAAATTCAAATGTATAATTTAGCAGTGATGATCATAGAGTCAGCACAAGTGTAGCTACACGCATAGACGACTTGTGATCGATAAGTCACATTACCGATGTCACCCTGAGTAGACGTTCCAAGAAAGTAAAAATAGGGCTAATAAATAATGCGCGTGAGAGCCGCGCCACCTGCCGGCTGTTAGCCGCGATCAATATCACGTGTGACTATTTTATGAAGTCGTGTGAAACAACACATGACACTAATTATTATATAGTTCGCCATTGAAACTGTATCATTTATATGGAAAATATTTTTGTTAATGATTGAAATGTTAGGTTCCTAGCCTCCCCGCCCCTTCACAGCCCTCCCCCCTTCCCTTCAGGGTAGGCAGCGCGTGTGCGATACCCTTAGTGTTGCACACGTTCATAGGCTACGGTGACCGCTTCCCATCGGGGGGTCGTGTGCTTGTAAACCAACACTGCGTTCCATAGGAAGTGAACCGTGTACTGTGCAGTAACTACAACTATCTTTCCAATACGTCCTTGTCCAGTTGAGTGGAGCACGCGTCACGCATGCCTGGGGAACTGTGACGTGCCTAGTGCCGTATGTGCCAATCTGGCACGCGACAGTTAGATGCTTTGAGGGAATCCGATCACCCGTTGCGAAGTCGAGGAGACACGCTAACACAGTTTTGCAGGGATGCCGTAAACGCCAGATCAACGTCCAAAAACTACAATGAAGACTTACTAAAGGCACAGAATTCCTAATAGTACTACTAAAGGTCAGAATCCACTGGTCCCCTAAAATTAGCAACTTGTGCCCGCTCGTCTCCTCAAATGTTTAAGGTTGCTACTCTTACGATGTCATTATCTAATCGCCGAAACCTTCAGGACGCAGTTCCTGCGAAAATCCATCAAAATAAGATCAATAGCCCACCCTGGCTGGCACTTTGGCCACCATTAAGCAAACATTTTTCGGTACTCATTCCCACTCGTAAATTTTTATACTGAGCGGCAATCAAACACACTGCCCCTACAGCAGAGAACATTCTATCGCCGCACCACACCATAGTGTTACGTTACGAATATGTTCGACTGTTTGGTTTGTCATCGTTAGCTTGACAATAATTACAGAGTACGACGGTGGAGCGCGTAATACGCAGTTTAGAGTACGTATTGATCAGTTAGCACACTGTTATTTAGCGTATTCGTAGTTATATTATTCACGAGAAACGACTGGGCACGACAAAACAATCGATAGTTTTTGATATCGTCTGTCTATGTGTCATTGTCCGTTCCGTACATTGCAGTACAAAAAATACGAACGATTCTAAATACCAAAAATTATGCCCCTTGACTATTCCCACTAGTACAACCGTATACAATCTCTCCAGTAGTACTACTGGGATTATTCATCCCGTTAGACTTACTGATTATATGTATACATATGTATGTATTGTTGATCAGATCCAAAACGTTTTAGAGAAAGGCTAGGTCAAGTCAAGAGTTGCCGCAACCGAAGTGCATGTATGACAACAATTATGAAAGTTAAAGAAGCGAAAGGAGTATGCCAAGATCGTAGCAAGTGGAAAGGTTTGTCTCTGTCTACCCCAATAGGAAAAAGGCGTGATTTGTATGTATGTATACGTATGGGTCGATAGTTGTACGAAACTGCTCGCCGCCGGTGCGCGGCCCGCTTCACACGCACACTTGGCAACTGGACCGGCACAGCAGGCGATGTCGCAAGTCACAGCGAGTTTGTTACTACATCTATCTACTATTATAACATTGTATATCAGTGTGTCTGTACATTCAGATACTAAACAAAAGTTACTTGGTTATGTTAAATGAACGATTCGGAACACCAAAATATTTATTTTGGAACTCTTGCCTGTTTGTTCGTAATGGACGTAAAACTACTGAACGAGTTTTAATGCGGTGTTTTTTCTATTTTTGTCTGATTGCAATTGATTAAGTAGAACCGGAGATTGGTTATGTAAATTAGTAATTATACGCATAATTACTGTATCGCGAACTGCACACGCCTCGGAGATGATCCACTGGCATGCTACTAGGTCTTTGTTAAATACAACAATAAAGTAATAAAACAAGTAGGCGAGGTCGCTGAGCAAGGCAAGCTAATTGCATTAACTAATAGACAAGCAATTTATTCCCTATTTGCTAGTCAAACATTGCAATCAAACATATTATGGTGCACTGTTATACTTGTTATATTAAAAAATGTTATATTATATAAAAAAAATATATATATATATAATAATATAAATTAAATAAATAAAATAATAAAATATATATAATTTTATATATAATATAAAAACAATGTTAGGTATATTAAAAAAAAATATATTATGATGCATTTTAGGTCTGACCAAGATCTTTCTAATAAATAAACTGCATCAAAATCCGTTTTGCAGTTTTTGCGACCATCGCGAGCAAACATACAAGATACATAGTTATACAGTTCATAACAAGGTGAAAACTGTGTATTGGATATTATTTCAAACAAATAGTTGACATGATTATAATCTAGAAGGCGACACCGATATCTCAAATGTGATTCTTGAACATGTTTTGTTTTGTCTGTTTGTCTGCAAATTAGCGTCGATATTTGTGCATCACTTAGAAACAGCTTAACGGATTCTACTGAAATAGTTGATTAGAGAATCTTTAACCTTGGATAATATATAATTAATATCTCGTCATACTATTGTATCAGGTAATCGGGTAGAATTAATTCCGATGTTACATACAAAGCTCTCTTCATAACAAATAATTGAGTATAATTATACCTAGCTAATAAATGCTGGGTTCGAAACTACACAAATAAGCATACCTATCTTACGCGTACAAAGTCGTTGTCTTAAGCTAGTGAATAGATATTTTAATTGGGGCCACTAAGGTCTTGCGTTTATGGCTGTACACTACTTATAATATAAAGTAATTGATAAGTAATTGAAGTTGGTAGGTCACGTTTTAATCACGTAACGTCGCATTAGGTACACTTACGTTAGCTAGTTCCTGCGCTAAAGCCATGTGCAACCTGCGGTGTTTATTGTGGTGATTAAAGAAAACGGTGCGAAAAAAATATTATTAAATAACGTATACACGCATTAAGAAGTTATTTAATTACTTCACATAAACATTGTGTCGATAGTACAAATATTTTAAAGGAAGCAAATTGACGATGTATTCATCAACTGGCGCGAGTCAATCGCTCCACCCAGTACCCATTTCGTTATTGACAACTCGCGTACCGCCATAGTTTAAGTTGAATGTTTACAAATTGATTATGAGAACAAGCGATTCGGTTAGTATTAAATTAATTATCAATTGATTGACGGTCTCGTTTAACGACTGGCTTGCTGATTAACGAAATGAATCGATTAATGTTACCACCACCGCCGGTGCCACGCTCACTAATGATCAAAGTGTAACAATACTAAAATAAAACAAATAAAATGGTACGGCTTTTCTAGAAATAAAGAAATTAACTATTTTTAGTAAATCACCATGGGGGTCCGCTGCATGCACTCGCATTTCGTGTTCAGTTGTGCCAATGGGAATGATTTAAAAAATATTCCTCATGGCACTACTAATAAAATTATGCATACATAGTTGTTCTATAAGGAAAACGCGGCGGTGACAGCCTAAGGAAAGGCGGGGGACATAAATAAAATGGTTTTCCTTTTTTTTCTTCTTTCTTTTTCTTTTCTTTAGGCGCTATTCACATTGGCGCTCGTATGGTGATCAACTTATTACATCTCCATCGTTTTCCCAATAGTGCCGAGGTCCAGAGGATGAGCAGGAAACTCTCATATTTAAGGGGCAAGTGGGTACAGGAGACGGGTAGATTCAAGGTACAGGTGGGTACAAGAGGCGAGTGGGTGCAGGAGACGTGTAGGCACAGGGGCTAAGTGGGTACTGGGTGCAAGCTTCAGGGGACCAATGGGTCCAGGTGTAGACTCACCTATGGAGGGGCGGACGATGCAGACGGGCAGGTTGGTGTGGCTGTGCACGATGGACTCCGCCAGCGCTTTCGTCAGCGTGTACGGGTTGGGGTGATCCCCCTGGAACAGGAACATGACTTAGAAAACATGTAAAAATAGAACCAATTTACCTTCTTTTTTAAGTCGGTTAAGTATATTAAAACTCACTTTTTTTTTGGTATGTGCTATGGTAAGTGACGATGTGGTCTACGATGAATCACGCTTGCCTAGAAGGAACCTATTCACTCGTGACTTGAAAACTCCCAGGTTATAGCTTTCCGGAAACACAGACTCAGGCAAGGAATTCCACTCCTTAGCTGTACGCACGATGAACGTGTCAGCAAAGCGCTTTTATATATATACCTACTCTCTACGACATTCTACACATCGCTCCCTAGACCCAAAGTAAGCTTAGTTTCACTAGCTTGTGTTATGGGGTCTAGAATGCTGATAAACATACTTATATACTTTTTTTTTTTGTAAATACATACTTATTATACATAGAAACACTATAGCTTTGTGCGTATGAGTGGAATATCGACCATATAGCGGTGGCGTGACGCTGTTCGTCTGGTCGTTCGTTGATGGAAAGGACTTACTTCTCTAAAAAACATTCATGATGTAAATACTTATGGATTGAACGCTGAAGACGAGGCTGTGACACAAAAATGGTGGTAACTATGTGCAAGTGAATATTGTGTTGCAAAGGTGTTAATCAATTTTGATCGAAATGTGATTGCTGGATATTTGTTCTCGCTATCGCTACGGTCACTATACGAGACATACTGGATTGACTGTCAGTGTGTGCGTGCCGACTTGTGCGTAATGGCAAGGTGGGCTGGCCCTTGTGTTGTCATTTATATTCTTTAACGCGTTCCGCCCATGGCAGGAGCCTTTAAATACCCCTTGAAGAACCCCATGTAGTGGTGGCTGGGTACCTGCAGGCTCCTAGAGATGATCTCCAGGGTCTCGGCGGGCAGCAGCTTGGTGCAGCGCAGGATGGTGTCGGGGTCGTGAGGGGGGGGATACACGCGCTCCTCGATGTGCGGCCGCGGCGCGTTGCTGTAGGCCGTCGACACGTGCACCAGGGCCTGCGGAGTAGCGCACACGGTAACGACAGCATTGGATCATCGGATGCATGGGTTTTAATAGGAGGTAGGACACGACGGTATCTCCCGTCCGAACCGAGCAGTCCGACTGGGGTAGTACCTCTGCCCTACAGAACACCGCGCTATAATAACCAGCGTGTTGTGTTCCCGCCGGTAAGTAGGGTAGCCAGAGCTCACTGTACCCCTACTCCCCCTACCCTTTCCTAGACACCCCACCCCTTCCAAGCCCCCCTTCCCTTCAGGGTAGGCAGCGCGTGTGTGATACTTAGTGTTGCACACGTCCATAGGCCACGGTGACCGCTTCCCATCAATGCGCCGTGTGCTTGTCTGCCACCTACGTAGTATCGGTTGTGTAGTGGTTAGGTCGGTTCTGGCGGGGTACCTTGAGCTTGGGCATGTCTTGCGCGAGCGCCAGCAGCGAGGCGGTCCCCTGCACGTTGAGCGCGGCGGCGAGGTGCAGCGGCTCCATGAAGCGCACGGTGGCGGCCGAGTGGAACAGCACCGACACGCGCCCCAGCAGCGCCCTCTGCTCCGGGGACACGCCCAGCCCGCCCGCCGACACGTCCCCCGTGATGGGGTACAGCTTGCCCAGGCGCTCCGGCCAGCGTGCGCGGATGCGGTCGAACACCTGGAGGCGATTCGATACTGTAGCGCACTTTATGTTGTTATTAGAACTTAAGCAAACAAATATAAAATTGAAATAAAAATTTCATTCAATTAATCGGGCGGAGAATCTAAAAATAATGTTTAAAAACAATTGCAATATATTGTTCATTGTTTTCGTAGTTCGAACGAATTACGGTAGATGGCTCCACCGGCGCCCAAAGCCGTAGAATATATCGGAAAATTTCGAGCATCTAGAACGGGTCCAGGTAGCTCAGTTGGTCAGGGCATTCCCCCTGTAAGGGACTGGTCACGGGTTCAAGTCCCGTCCTGGATGATCATTTTTTCCGATCAGAAAAACGAACATAAAATTATTAAAAAAAGTCTTTAAGCCAAAACTTGGATTTGAGGGTTTGAGGTTAGTTCTGGCGTCGAAGCTTAACGAGCTTTGATTAACTTGCTCTAACTGTTTGTATGTGATGGACTGAACTCGTTTCGAAGCACCTCCAAGCGTCTTGCACCTCAATGCATAATGTCATTTTAGTTTGGTCTTCTGTTGAAGCGTGTTTTTCTTCAGCTCCTTTATATTTTGTTTTTCTCCAACCACGACGCACGTAGGTCACTGACCTGGTTCTTGAGCAGTTCCTTGTAGCGCTGCTCCACGGAGAGGCCTCTCTTGGGCCTCATGAGCACGTAGACGGTGTGGATGCCGGGGCAGCTCCGCAGCAGCTTCTCCAGCAGCGCCTTGCCGAGGAAGCCGGTGCCGCCGGTCACCATCACGAAGGCGCCGTCGTAGAAGTCGGCGATGGCCCCGGGGGAGCCGGCCGCGCGCTCGGCCTTCGCCCCCCTCTCGTAGTTGCGGTCGTCGGCCGTCACGTCGTTACCGTTTAACATTTCCAAGTGTTTTCTACAACAAATTACAGACATTTTACGGAGCTCTCATTATTATTCCTAAAATATAAGTAGCCTTACGCCTTATGATAATAATCTACGAGTTTCTACTGGTAAAAATCTCTCAAACCTGTCCAGTTGTTCCTTTCAAACAGGCAGACAAACAGACAATTTTTTTTGTCGTACATGCTTTTCATTGTTATGTTAACGCTAGAAACAGCTTATATTTATAATAGTGGGTATAATGTGACTCCACCAAGACCTGTGCCAAGTTAACTTCACCTTCAAATCGCAGATTACTGCTGATTAACGGAAGAGGCTCTGGCGCAAGGTTTTCTCACGAAATCGGAAGGTCAGACCGCAGTCGCTCCCATAAAAGCGGTATAAGTCAAACCAAGAGGAGGTGACAAGCAGCCCCGTGCTTCTAGTCAAGACGAGGCTGATGCTACTCACTGGTACGCGTCCATTTTGTCGGTGGATATAATCTCGGTGTCCATATCTGGGGCTCCGCTTACAAAGTATTAATGCCTGCAACAAAAAAAACAACCATTTGGAAATGTTCATTGAAGACCTCTAGGTGTAGCTGTTGAGGTCAGAAGTCATGGGTAGCCGGTGTCAGAATCTACTAGTCGCCTGACACTCGCGCCCTGTGCCCACTTGTCCCCTTTGAGGTACCCACTCGTCACCTGGTCTGTTGTTCAGTTTATATTGTGAGTATAATTCACATACAAGTACCACTAGACCTACCCGCCTAGATTGCGGTCTACGGTATCGAAATCGGCCCGATTCGTTGACATTTTTTACATGATTACTACTCTGCTCCCCTGGGCCGTAGCGTGTTGATGTAATAGTCTCCTTTATAAATAAGCCATTCAACTTATTAAACGGTTTATTTAAATTGACCTGTTTGTTTGGGTCAAATCTAGGAGTAATTTAAATTTGACCCCCTTTCAGTTGTCTGATATTTAATATTTGGCAGAAGTCTTTAGTTTTGATGACAATACGATTTTTAACAATTTTTAGTAAGTACTTATACATAAAGAGAAAGAATATTGAGCATTGATCGTGCGACCTTCAGCGCTAACCACCACTCTCTACTCCTACTTGTAGGTCAGAGGCACCCGAGCGAAGCCGCGGCGGCGATCTAGTGTCGTTTGAGAGGAATCTTTGACACCTAACCTGACATCCTCGCTTCCTTCCTCCTACAGTCCCGGGTCCTTCAACCGGGCCGTGGAAAAGCATCTGACGAGGCCGTCAAGCTGAGTGCCACCATCGCGGCACTATCAGTGTTTGCTATGGTGACTCCCATGCCAGAGACTTTACCTTTAGCTTACCATCAGGCGAGGTGAAGTCATGTTGACGTGACGATATAAAAAATACCTGAACATGACATGTGGCTGTCATAATTGTTACTATCAATTACCTAATTATAGTTATATTTAATTGCATTCTCAGACACAACACGTGCCACAGAGCGCAATTATAAAGTAATTAAACCAATCACAGGAGCACGCCACGACCTCTGGGCGAGCCGGTAGTGCTGCACCGCTGAGTCACAGGTCGCGGGTTCCTTTCCCGCTCGCTGACAATATTTTGTGTACATGAATATGAACTGTCTGGGTGTTTTTATGTATGTATCTAAGTGTGTACCTATATCCCCATTCTAGAACCCATAACACAAGCTAGTTAAGCTATGCTTACTTTGGGTCTAAAGAGCGCCGTGTAGAATGTCGTAGAAATATTACGTATATACATACATACATACAGATCACGCCTTTTTCCCATTGGGGTAGGCAGAGACAACATCTTTCCACTTGCTACGATCTTGGCATACTCCTTTCGCTTCTTCAACTTTCATAATTGTTTTCATACACGCACGGTTGCGGGTACTCTTGACCTGGCCTTTCTCCAAAACGTCCTGGATCTGATTAGAATATGTACACCAAGGTCGGCCTTTACCGGGTTGCCCATTCACCCTCGCCTCATATATCTGTTTCGCCAATCCTCTCTACATGTTCGAACCATCTAAACATCCCTCTCTCTATCTTGGTCACTACATCTTCAACCATACTTCAATTATAAGTACCTATATGGATTAATGAATGAGTGGTGGGCGAAGCCGGGGAGGCACAGCTATAGCATATAATATCAAAGTACAATTAGATTTGCATGTAATAGCTGAATAATTAATTACATAGCCGGCCACTTAGCGCTGAACCGCAATGAACGTCTAAATTATTCTCTCAGCAGGAAATTGCACCGGAGCAATAAAGAACCAAGTAGATTTGCGTACCGATTAAAACCGCGTGACTCGCACGCATCAATTAACATAATTGCTCTCTCTATTGGCTTATAACTCAATTGTGCGGCAGACCATGGACGCTGTTGCGTGTGCTACAGCAAGCTACAGATTAAAGAGGGCCTTTGGCCAGAGGGCGCCCACAGTAAAAGTTTATGCAAATGGTAGTATACTATAATCACTATTGAATAACTACTGAAATATTTCAAAGGACTTTAAGAAATAATACAGTTTTTATTTTCCACAGTAATGCACGTTTACAGTAGGTAAATAAATAAATATTCTACGACATTCTACACACCGCTCTCTAGATCCAAAGTAAGCATAGTTTAACTAGCGCCTGTTATTGGTTCTAGAATGCGGATAAACATACTTAGGTATATACTTTTTTTGTAATTACATACTTAATATAAGTACATAGAAACACTGCAAAGACCAATGCAAAGAGACATATTCATGCATACAATATGGCATCGAACCCGCGACCCCTGTCGTAGCAGTCGAATGCACTACCGCTACGCCACAGAGGCCGTCAAAATGGCGGCGGCTAACCATGTGTGAGTAAATTTTAGGTTGCAACGCGCTACTTATCCTTTGCACCCATTTGTTGACATTTATGATTACTGCTCTGCTCTACCGGGTAGTAGACTGATGATTTAAATAACCTATAACCTTTCTACATAAATCGGTTACTTATTGCAAAAAATATTTTTTAGTTTGAACGAGTAGTTCCTGAGATAAGTGCGTTCAACCAAACATACTCTTCAGCTTCATAATATTGTTTGAGGCCCAAGCGCCTAAGCAGGGGTGCGAGGGAAATGCTCTTTGGGTCACCTAACACCCTGGCGTCAGAAGACCCTAGATGGCGTGCGGTTTTAGTCGGTAAGAGTCCGACATAATCCGCTGGCCGCGGGATGGGTATCCATGAGGATTTCCGCACGGAAAAAAAAGGTCCAAGCGCCTGCTATTTTTCACTATACCTAATTACTCGTACGTGTATCGTTGTTCGCCACAACGCACAGGAGCTGTGATGTTATTGGTACATGACCTACCGCATGGGTCACTCTCGAGTCAACCTTGCCAAGATTAACAATTTACTAATTTCATGTAATTAAACCTGCGCCCTCTGACCGGCAGAGGGCGCATTGCAAAGCAGGCATAGATGAAAACGCACTTGTAGAAAAATATAACGAGCTTACGAGCGCAGTTCGCGAGCTTGCGAGAATTTATCAGCAGTTTACATAACATAAACTCACGCCTATATCCCCGAAGGGGTAGGCAGAGGTGCTAGCACCCACATTTCGCCAGTTTATGTTTAGGTCCCAATGTAATAGGTGGCGAGCCTATCGCCATTAACCGGGCACTTATAAACCCGCGATAAATACACACATAACTTCGAAAAGCATCGAAAAGTCATTAGTGTGTGCCCTGGTGAACCTGGGATCGAACCCGAGACCTCGTCTCAGCAGTCCATTACCCATACCACTAGGCTACCGCGGTCTTTTTAGTCAGCAGTTTACAAGATGATAATATTATACAAGATGTCCCACGGCCATGACACATACAATATAGGGCAAGTATCTTAAATAATTTAGATAGACCATTTCACTGAAAGAGGATTTTATTTGATTTCAAAAAAAAATTAACTGCATTCAAAGATTTTAAATAATTCACTTGTAACACTCGGTAATCGAACCGACTAAAATTCGAAAAAAATAACATTATGTTTTTTTTATTCTACGTAGGTAGCAGACAAGCACACGGCCCACCTGATGGGAAGCGGTCACCGTAGTCTATCTACATGAATGTGCAAGACTAAGGTGTCACACACGCGCTGCCTACCCTGAAGGGAACGGGGGAGGCTTCTGTACTTTTATGGCATCAATCGATAGGGTCAATGATAAGGATCAAATCTCTCTAACTCCCCATAGATCAGACGGCCTTCGCTCCAAGAATAACCGACATACCAGCAAACCTCTGCCCGGCACATTGCTATGCGTGAGAGTGACCCGCGCCGGTCACTCGGCCCGGGGTCACTTTCACGTCGACCGCTGTACTGTACACAGTCGGAGCAAACATGACCTTAATCGGTCAAGCACTTGTCCGCGGTTACGTGACCGAGTCGCGCACATCAGACCGGACCCACACACCTCACCTCACCTCACGCCATTATATAACTCGCCCGCCTAATGTCGGCTATCGCGACTTTTGGTCACATCTCCGGCTCTACTGAACAATTGCAATTAAACATACGCCAGATTTTAAGTCTGATCAAAACCTTTTCAATAAATAGAACCGCAATTCCAAGAAGTTTGACCAACAGGAATTTTTTTCCTCGTGGTCAAATCAGTTTGACAAAATAGTTTGTCCAGCTGGAAGTACCCGCATTATATACGTTCATAAATTTTTTTCATCGCGAACAAACATACATAGGTACATACATATACAAATCACGCCTTTTTCCCATTGGGGTGGGTAGAGACAACATCTTTCCACTTGCTACGATCTTGGCATACGTCTCCCGCTTCTTCAACTTTCATATTGTTTTCATATTCGCACGCCGGTTGCGGGTACTCTTGACCTGGCCTTTCTCCAAAACGTCCTGGATCTGATTAAAATATGTACGCCTAGGTCGGCCTTTACCGGGTTGCCCATTCACCCTCGCCTCATATATCTGTTTCATCAATCTTCTTTGATCCATCCTCTCTACATGTCTCAGTGTAACTCCTCACAGCGCACGCGCACTGGCGATATCCAAGTTCTGTGGTTAGACCAATTGTTGGACTGTTTAGGGCTCCAACTAACCGTACGAATAACTACCATAAATGTTCGTATAGCAACCGGGCTCAACGCCGAGGCGCGGACGCATAATTGGATGCGATCGAGATATGTCCAAATGTCTTCTGCACCTGATGTAATGCGTTTATTTATTTATGTATGTTAAGTAAATGCGTGTATTTGTACACTTATGAATAAGTATATCGCAAAGTAGGTGAGTAGTGCCAAGCCTACGGGTAGTACCGGAACTAACATTCGCAGTGGACCGACTGGGGAAGTGACGTCAGGTCGTCAGGTCGTCAGGTCGTCAGTCCCGGCTGTCAGTCCAAACCCTCACAGTTCAAGGTCCTACTCTTTATCTTGATGTTAGCTGTTGCCCGCGTGGAAAACTAGTTATTTCAGACCACAATCTATGCCTGTACCAAATTTCAGCCAGATCCGTTCAGCCGTTTTTTCGTGAAAGAGTAACAAAAATTCATACATTTTTCCATTTTCACAAACATTAATATTGTAGTAGTTTATAATATTGTAGTAAGACCGGAAAACTGTTTCATCCGCGATGATCTCGTGAGAGTATTATGTTCAACAAGTGGCGTGTTGCTGAGGAATACCAGTAGTATGGCATTATAATGCCGTACTACTCGTATAATGCCATACTCGTATAATGCTTTTTTGAATATAATGGCATTACCTATATTCAAAAAAGTCAGAGAATTTTTGAAATCATTTTAGTAGTTTTAGCCTTTATCGATTGCAAACAAACGGCTTGCAATAGAAAAGCGCCATGTCAAAAGCTAAACGCCAAAGGTGAGCCCCGCGGCGCTGAGGGGGCTTCGGCCGGGGCAGGCGGCTGCGGAATATCACTACCTAGTATCTGCATAGTTGGAGTTGTTGGACCGAGTGAGGAACAGTGTGGTAAAGGAACGTTGGGGTATGGTTGAAGATGTAGTGACCAAGACAGAGATAGGGATACTTAGATGGTGCGGACATGTAGAGAGGATGGGCGAAACAGATATTTGAGGCGAGGGTGAATGGGCAACCCGGTAAAGGCTGACCTAGGTGTACACATTCTAATCAGATCCAGGACGTTTTGGAGAAAGTACCCGCAACCGGCGTGCGTGTATGAAAACAATTATGAAAATTGAAGAAGCGAAAGAAGTATGCCAAGATCGTAGCAAGTGGAAAGATTTTGTCTCTGCCTACCTCATTGAAAAAAAGGCGTGATTTGTATGTATGTATGTATTGTATATAAATATTCTATGAAATTCTACACGCGCTCTCTAGACCCAAAGTAAGCATAGTTTAACTAGCTTGTGCTATAGGTTCTAGATTACGGATAAACATACATACTTATATACTTTTTTGTAAATATTATACATAGAAACACACAGACTAATGCAAAGAGACATAATAAAATTCATACATACAAATATTTGCACTGGTCCAGAATCCAACCCGCGCCCTGTCGTAGCAGTCGAATGCACTACCGCTACGCCACAGAGGCCGTATGTCTATATGTATGTACTAGCTGTAGCCCGCGGCTCCGCCCGCGTGGATGTCGAAATCCGTTTCAAAAACTATCCTATCTCTCAAGTTGGATCGAACTGCACATGGTGTGCGAATTTTATTATAATCGGTTAAGTGGTTTAGGAGTCCATTGAGGACAAACATTGTGACACGAGATTTATATATATTAAGATATGTATCTACATAATATTCTAAAAATCATTGTTTTACATTTACAGAATCGCTCAATAAAATATTTTCTCATTGTATCCTCCACGCACAGGCACCGATCAGTTGCAGACTTATTGTATTTATAAAAAAAGTAATAATAACTGGCAGTGCCGGTCCGCTTCACTAAGAGGAACTGGTCCCCAGGGCCTGCGCCATGATGTCCTTTTTGAGAACACGTTGTGCAGATGGCCGGCGAGTGCAGTGACCGGGTTCATGGCTCCTCGCACCATCAGTAACCAGTTCAAAAACTCTTTTTGCAAAGTTGTATATCTTTTCCTTATTTAATTTTCTATATAAGGACGTGGCCTGTACTCAGAGGTATCAAGTTCGAATCCGGCCGGACAGCACCAATGTGAATTTTGTGGAATTTATACGTGCTAATCACATGATTTACCATCTGCTGACGGTGAAGGAAAAACATCGTGAAAAAACCCACATGTCCTAGAAGAAATTCTAAGGACATGTCCGATCCACCAACCCGCATTAGGCCAGCGTGAACCCTCTCAGCTCTCTCGTTAGAGGAGAGGAGGCCCGTGGCCAGCAGTGGGACATCAATGGGTTGCTACAAGCAATGTGAGGTAGCGCTGACCTGGATGCGGGCGGCGCCGCGCGGCGAGCTATAGTTACACAATGAGTTGCTACATCGTCGGTTACGTTGCGCTGAGACAGCGCGGTCTGTTTACATAAGCAACGCTCGCATCATTATAAGTTCGAATCCGACATTTAGAACTATATTTGACTCTATCATTTATTGTGACGACCTCTGTGGCTTAGCGGTAGAGCGTTCACTGCTAAGTCAGAGGTTGCGAGCTCGATTCCCGCTCAGTGCAAATAATTGTATGCATGTATTTGAAATGCATTGGTGTGAATTTACGTTGGGCTGGGTGTTTCTACGTATAATGTGTATGTATTTACGAAAAGAAGTAAATACGTATGTTTATCCGCATTCTAGAAGCCATAACAGGCGCTAGTTAAACTGTGCTACTTTGGGTCTAGAGAGCGGTGTGCGGAATGTCGTAGAATATTTATTTATTTTTTATTGATGGTTGCTGATACTAATAATTTTAATTTTTCCTTGTTCGTCTCCGCTTGACATAGATTTTTGAATTAGTATAGGTATACTTAATTATATTCATTAAACATGATATCGCCGGTAGCTCAGTGGTTAACGAGTCGTTCTTTAGTTCGAGAGGTCCCGGGTTTGACTGACATGTACCTACCCACTCCTACACAAGTTATTTAGCCCCGCTGGAGGGGTTAACAGGAATACAGGTAATTTGGGTTAATAGTGCACATAAATATAATATTAAACTTACATCGATTACATATTTCAAATTGACCTCGATATTAAGTAGATATTAGTTATGATTTGTAATGATAGTTTATGATTTGAATATTTTCATCATCAGCCAGTTGTGCCACGGGGAATTTTATTTTACTTAATATATTTATCATTATTTAAACTTTTTCCTTTTTCATAACAATAAATCATTATGATTATGATTATGATTATGATCACTTTGTTATCCGATTTTTCACACAACAAAAATTATATTTTCCTGAAAAATCCCTTGAATATTTTCAATAAATAAAATGGTACATACCAGAATATTTCGAAGCGATGCGGTGAGCGTGTGCACAAAAATTATAAACTTTAAATAATAACAAACTATATCATGTTAGCGGCGAGTGAGGTGCGTCGCGCGGCGCGGCTCGGCTTTCACTGGCTCCCCGGCAGGCGCTCACGTAACAAGCCGTAACCACGCGACACGCGAGCGCGGCTTGCGGCCCGACACGCCACGCGTCTGATGATAGGCGTGTATTACCTGTGGTACAACTGGCTGGACCACAGGGAACATTCATTCCGGTGATCCAACCGTTCGACGGAATAACTGATGTATATTCCCTGGGCAACAACCACTCGTATCAGGGATTGTACCACTGGGAATACATGTGATTAATGGACTGAACTCTGGCACAAGCTTTCCTGTCAGGGTTGGATGGGCAGACGGCAGTGTCGCTCCTTGTAGAAGCCGTTTCAGCGGACTGGAGTTATGATAACTCTATTAAAACGTTATTAACTCAGTTCCATCAAAATATGGCTCGGAAACCCCGACAAGTGCTTCGGAGCCCAAGTCTCCTCACTTAATTCGTGTCAAACGACAGCCGCTCGCGATAAAGCCAGAACAAAACATACCAGAATGAGGAATAGGAGAGCAAACTCTGCGCTCCAAAGTGCAGGCTCTACGTGTAACCCTGACTCAAATGTAGAGGAAAACCGCCGCGGTTCAACCGCCGCGGTTCAACCGCCGCGACTGCCGGCCCGTGTGTCCTCCGCACGCATAACCTGCGTACAGAGTGACGACTCGCGCAGAGGGCTCGCGAGCACATAACACGCGCCGCATGTAACATCCGGATAGCTGGAAGCTCGCCGGTAAAGCTACCTCGGCGAGGCTTCGCGTTGGATGGGTGCTCTTGACACGCTTTTATTAGCCTGATGTGTTTGTTTGTTGTTTCGATGGAGGTAGGACACGACGGTATCTCCCGGCCGAACTGAGCAGTCCGACTGGGGTAGTACCTCCGCTGTTTGCCACCTAAGTGCTATAGAAAAAACCATTTTTCCTTTTTTTTTTTAATTTTCTGTTTTCTATTAAAGCGTGCTATTTAGTATTCTTAACTTTTGTTTTGAATTTCACCAATTAAGTTTTACTTCCCAAGAAATTGGTCCAGATTTTGGAGTAGTGTGGGCCCCACTACACTACTCCAAAACCTTGCCAAGTGAGATGCCGTACACCTTACCTTTATTGCCCGTGGTCCACCCAGGTATTCGACCTTGCTTCTTATGACGGTTATCTGCTGACGGTGAAGGAAAAACGTCGTGAGGAAATTCTAAGGACATGACCGATCCACCAACGCGCATGTGTAAACCCTCTCAGCTCTCTCGTTAGAGGAGAGGAGACCCGTGCCCAGCAGTGGGACATCAATGGGTTGCTTTGTTATTATAGAAAGAATTCGTTACTGAATCACACTCAAACTCCTGACATTTGGTACAGGACAGAATATAGTTGGTAGACTTTTTATCCTTCGATTAGGGTCCCCCGTGTGGTGGGCACGAGTGGCTAGTCAGTAGTCGGCTAGTCTCGTGTGAAACACGTTTAGCGGCGAGTTGTCCAATTGACATGGTTTCTCGTTCTCGTAACGACGGTTACGTAACCGCCCGCCGCTGACCGAGTTTAGTCTAATGGTGGAGTATTAGTCGCCTGCGCGCGATGGGGCCCATCGCGCGCAGGGGGTGCCTCACGGGGCAGGGCGCGGTGTGGTGGGACAGTTAGTCGGCCGGGCCGGGGAGTGGTGCGGATATAGTAGGTATATAAGTAAGCATAAGCTGTGCCCCACGGCTTCGCCCGTGGCATACGTCGTCCCCGTGGCAGGATAAAAAAGTATCCTATGTCCGTCTCCTAATAAGTTAATATGGTCGTTAAGTTTTCTTAAATTTTCTAATGTCCCGCGAAACTTTCTTGACTTTTTCTTTCATAAGAACCTTCTCCTGACAATAACAAACACAACAAAACAGAATTAGTGAAATCGGTCTAGTCGTTCGCGCGTGATGCCGTGACCAAGGGAAATAGGGATCCATTTTTATATAATAGATATAGATATAATAGGTACAATAATTATAGTTGTGCCTGTACAATGGAGATACTAAAAAACTTAATAAGTAATAAAATCTCAAATAAAAATACTTAAGTATATAATATTTAGAATTATTTTCTGTTTGTGCGCGTTGGACGCAAAACCTACTGTTTTATGAAAATGTTTGTTTTTGCTAGAATAGTTTAAGACTTTACATTAGGTTACCATCAGGCGAGGTGAAGTCATATTGACGTAACTGACTTAAAAAAAAACTAAACCATACTTTGCCACCACGTATTGTTTCCTATCCCAATCGCGGGGCAACTTTGAATGTACCTACCACACGAACACTAGATAAGTACCTACCTACTTTTGGACTTCACCTCAGCTTACCATCAGACGAGGTGCAGTCAAGCCAACGAACTCATATATATAAAAAAATACAGTTTTGAAGGATGAACGTTTCCTTTCAATGAGTGAGACCCTCGAAAGCGCCTGATCAATTATTAACTGCAATACGCTCAGCGACGTCATACTCATTAAGGATTGTTCAGGGGTGTACAAAGTTTGAATTTGTTTTTTTTTGTTAAAAATATTGGCTTTGCCGGGAGCTACTGCCGTCTAACCTACCAATCATGGTTGGACAGCAATCGGGTATATTGCTTCGCAGCGCAGGTGCGCCGACATGCCGCAAAGAATCTTGGTAGCGCAGAATATTTAGTGGCAGTTAGCGCTCTCTGCAAATTCAAATTCAAAAAGTATTTTTTTATTCTGTCGAACGCTCTACCGTTTCACAGAGGTGCTCGTTTGGTTCCTAAGTATTAGTTCTAGGTAGTAAAAAAACACCACTGTATTGCTTCAGCTCACACGTTTAATAATAAACACGTTAAATATTTGAGAGCGCTGAACGCGAGCCAGGCCACGCTCCACAGTGCGTACGCGTACAGCGCCATCAGCACGTAGTTGAGCGCGCGGAACATGCGCTGGCGCGAGTGGCCCCCCGCCGAGTTGGTGAGCCCGTCCCGGATGACGTACTTGCGCAGCCCCACGCCCCACATGCGCAGGAAGTCGCGGTGCTCCAGGCGCTCCAGCGAGCAGCCGAACATGGCGCGGTCCGCGGCAGACATGCGCGCGCGCATGGCCGCCAGGTTGTCGCTGCGGAACTGCCACTCGTTGGACAAGAAGTACTCGTACACCGCCCACATCCTGTCCATCTTTCTGTAGATCGACACGAAGCTGCAACAAAACAACGTTACAATTCGTAACAATGGTGGACTTTTTTTTATGAAATTCTGATTCCGTTTCCATAATCAACGGAACCCTGTTTCTGTGGTAAGGAGTAGCCCATGAGCTATTCCAGACTACTGGGAGCTCCTGGGGTCTGACTCTAAGTGAAGAAACCTTATATGTCCTAATTTGAAGGTGGAACAGACGATCGAACACATGGAGAGCCCGAGAAGATTCGCCGGGGGAGCGGCGGAGAGCTGGATGTCGGAGGCGCTACTCACGACTTGACCTGCTTGGGCCGTCTGCCGGTGAGCGCGCAGGCGGCGTCCAGCGCGTAGGCGGGCGCGTAGTGCAGCAGCGCGGCCGCCAGCTTGTAGGCCAGCTTGTTGGACGTCTCCAGCGTCGCGCACAGGTACACCGCCCGGTCCGTCGCCAGCCGCTCCGCGCCGCTCAGGCTGTGGAACATCGCTGGCGAAACAAACGGTTGCACGGAATGTATCAAGTCAACTACAATATAATACAACTCGTGCGTCACCCGCGTCAACCATGGGAAGGAATCATTTCCCGGGGACAACGCAAGTGGCAGTTAAGGGTAGATTCAGTTGAAAGTCTCACTGGTGTGCAGGCAGTGCTCCATGTCAGCGACGGTGTAGACGGGCGGGGCTTCGCCCCCGGAGCCCCGGGCGGCTGACGCGTCCCAGCCCGCGCCGATGATGGCGTTGTTGACGAAGTCCACGGGCGCCACCGCCAGCGACATGGGCTTCTTCAGATACACGACGTGCAGCACTCCCATAATGACCCCCAGCAGGAACTGAACGTGCACCTCAGGTATGAACACGAACAACACAACATGATGGTGACAATATTTAACAAAAGCAACCAAACTAGTTTAAACTAGCTGTTCGAATGGCATTTTGACGCCGTTCCTGCTACGCAAGGGAACATATTCCCGGGATACAATACCTCCAGGGAAAAATGAATAACTTAGCTACATGCAGGAACATAAGTAAACAGCAATGAAATACAAAGTGTGTGGGTACGTACACCGCTCAGCGTGGAGACAGCCGCCGCGGGGTCCACCCAGCCGGGCATCGGCTCGCAGAACGAAGCGGTCACTACAGGGGACAGACAGCTGGCGTGGGTTAGTCAGTCCGCGTAGCGCACGCACCTTACACCCAACTCTACGGTACGTTCACCCTGGGTGCACTTGTCACAAGGCCCCAGTGGGGGGGGGGGGCAGTCCTACCTATGGGAGGTCGCACGACGCAGGCGGGCAGCTCCTCGGCGGCTTCCCGGATCAGGTCCTCGGACACCGCCTTCGTGAACGTGTAGGTGTTCGGCCAACCCTCGATGAATCTGGAACAAAACTCACACTTGCATCATCTCGCGCGATTCTAGTACAAGTGTTGGACCCCGGTGCACTCGGCACTGCGACCTTGCACGGCTTGCATGCAGTCACACAGTAATAAATTATGTGAGTTAAAAGGGTGCATCGGGGTTCGAAATACGCCACGGGCGAAGCCGGGGTGGGTCAGCTAGTAAAGTATACAACTAACTTGTTGCCGACACTGTCCAGGCGGGCTGGGTCGCGCTCGGCCAGCGCCAGCAGCACGTGAGGGTCGACGGGCGGCGCGTAGAACTGCTCCAGCACGTGGCGCCCCACCAGCTCCGCCGTGGCCCACGAGTACGCCGTCGACACGTGCACCAGCGTCCTGGGGGCGGCAGGGAGTCACTATACAGGAGAGTGTTACTACTCCATCATCATCATTCTCTGAACCTTTTTCCCAACTCAGTTGGGGTCGGCTTTCCAGTCTAACTGTGATGCGGCTGAACTTGGATATTTTCCGTGGAGCGACTGCCATCTGACCTCAAAAGGGCGTGAAAAAGCATTTGATGAGGCCGTCAAGCTGAGAGCCACCATTTTGGCACTATCGGTGTTTGCAATGGTGACTCCCATTCTAGAGACTTTGCCTCAGCTTACCATCAGGCGAGGTGAAGTCATGTTGACGTGACCGACATAAAAAAAAAAAAAAAAAAACAACCAATGGTCATTATGACCAATGGCGATGTCGAAGTTCCAAGTTAGACTGGTTACTGGTTCCAAGTATTAAAGTGCGTGAGGATGTTAGCAGCTGTCACCTCAGGTTGGAGCACTCCCGGGCGAGGGCGACGACCTCCCTGGTGCCGCGCACGTTGGTGAGCGTAGCCTCGCTCAGTGGCGCCTCGAACTGGATGGTGGCCGCCGCGTGGAAGATCACGTCCACCTGCAGGACACACTGTCATCTATTTAAACGTGTCGTGGTCCACCCACGTGAACCATAGGAAGAAGTAGTTGCCCGTCGTCCACCCATGTGAACCATAGGAAGAAATAATTTCCCGTGGATGGATACCGCAACTAGCGCTTGCTATTGCGTGAAACCATAACATTCTGCTGCTGAAAATAGGTGTCGCCAAACCTCGGTACAACCCTTAATCGACCAACTGTCACCTCTCGCGTGAGCTGGCCCCAGTCCTCCTCGCTGAGGCCGAGTCTGACGTCCGCCACGTCCCCTTCCACGGGTATGATGCTGTCGGCGAACTGAGGTTTCTTCTGGCGGACCACGTCGAACACCTGCGGGGGAACAATTACTATTATATATGGTGTAATTATAGGTATACTTCACCGGGCATGGCATTTCCGAGACACAGCGGTCTCGTGGGCGACACAAGCTAACGTTATATAACGTAGGTGGCAGAAAAGCCTGGTGGAAAGCGGTCACCATGGCCTATGGACATGTGCAACACTAAGGGTGTCACACACGCGCTGCCTACCATTAAGGGAAGGGGGGAGGGCTGGGAACGGGTGGAAGGCTAGGAAGGGGTGGGGGAGGAGGGGTACATTGAGCTCTGGCTACTTACCGGCGGGAACACAACACGATGGTTATTCCGTAGGGCAGAGGTAAAGGTACTACCCCAGTCGGACAGCACATATCGGACGAGACCTACCTCCTCTGAAAACGCCACCAATATTGTTACCAGTAGTGGAAAATAATAATCCCAACCAGCGTAAATCCGATACAGCAATGGCGGGCCGCCGCCTCGCCTCCAACACCAGGACGCAGCTGTCCCGGCGGAGACCAGCCCCGGGGCAGTAGTGCACAAACAAAGTGAGCCACAGTGACTCACCAGGTCGCCGAGCAGCGCGCGCAGGCGCTCGCGCGTGCTCCTGCCCTTCTTGGCCCTCATCAGCACGTACATCCGCTTGATCGCGCACGACCTGTAGGGCAGCCCCACACGTTTACAATATAAATTACCCCAGGGGCATTACAGAGCCGTCTCTTCGTCGTCACTGTAGCGCCGGTTTGTTCCCGGGAGCAGCCAAGACTACCGCTTCGGTCCATGTCCACATGTTGCGTGGATGCTTCTGGCTATTACGGGACAGACCGACGTCTGACCTACCGACCTCAAGAGGAAAGTCTGCGCCTGAGCCTTACCGTTAACCGGCAGGTGGTCGTCAGGCTCCTGGCGATATTCCACTCTCTCGAATTCTTTCTTCCCCATATTTTTTTAATCATTAGTAACTGAAATGGGTTTCGTACGAGACAGTTAAACTACTGTTCGTTGCTTGTTGTTAGAGTGGATTCACGTCGGTTGTGTAATGACCAGGGTCCGTGTCTGGCACAGAGCTCTCCCGGATGCAGGGCACAGGCGTCGAAGGTCTATCCCTTCCCCCTATTCCGGGCGCATTACGGGAACACCGTGGTTCCCAAAGCCGAGGGGGCCATCTCGAATCCGGAGATGGCCCGGGTTAAGCCGGGGTGCGAGGGAAATGCTCTACGGGCCACCTTACACCCTGGCGTCAGAAGATCCTAGATAGCATGCGGTTTTAGTCGGCCCGACATAAACTGCCCCGCTGGCCGCTAGGTGGGTATCCACGAGGATTTCCGCACGAAAAAGAAAGGCTTCACCTGAACAGTTTCTCAATGAGTTGTTTCCCGAGGAAGCCGGATCCACCGGTGAGGAAGACCGTGGCGTCCTGGTAGAACAGCTGCACCGGGGAGTCCCCGCGGTCGATCACGGCGTTCATGGGCTCCTGGTACCCCAGGTAGCGCGCCTCCAGCTGCTGCGCCGGGTCCATCGCGGGGCAGAGGTGCGCGCAACAATGAACAGACCATGACATACCTACATTATAAATATTGAATTTATATATCACGTGTAGGTATTATATTGAATGTATAATGTGAATTTGAATAATTGAAATCGTAATTTACGTACAGTCAGCCTCATTAACGCTTTTTTTTATTTTAAACACGTCAACATGACTTCACCTCGCCTGATGGAAAGCTAAGGGCAAAGTCTCAGGAGCGAGGGTCACCACTACATACACCGCTAGTGCTACAGTGGTGGCACTTAGCTTGACGGCCTCATCAAATGCTTGTTCACGCTTTGTCACGCACAACTCAACGTGTGCGGCCGCGCCACGTGCTGCGGCATGCGCAGACCACACACAACCAGACCTGTTTGCTGTGATCGTACTAAAAAGAAAAGTTTTTATATTAACACACTATTCGCATCGGGTCGGCATGTGGCAGCGCGAGTGTGACGCCCCTGGTGTTACACACATCCATAGGCCACGGTGACTGCTTCCCATCAGGTGGACCGCGTGCTTGTCTGCCACCTAAGTAGTCTAAAAGTTATGTTTATAATTAGTTTGTATTAGGTACACTAGGTAATGCCGACGGCTCCGCCCGCGTGACAATAAAGAGAATCTAACAGTGCCTTTCACCCAGGTCAGGTCCGTAGTTCGATCACTCTATGTAGCACTAGCTTTTCCCCCGTGGCCGACTATCCGTTTTCCGTTTTCACTTCCCATAGGAACCTATTCCACGGATAATAATCAATGGCTACATGCTATTTCAGACTATTCTAATAAATAAGTAAGTAACTTCAGCTTTCAACTTTCGGGGTCGGCAGCGCGAGTGTGATGCCCCTGGTGTTGCACGCGTCCCTCGTCTGCCACCTAAGTGGTATAAAAAAAAAAAAAAAAAGCCCGATCCGTCAGATTCGTGCAGCCGTTTTTAAACTTCCATCCATGCACCCATGCACCCATGCAACCATGCACGGCATGCATCGTCACTTATGCAAATTTATACACACAAAAATGTGTTAGGATGTCATAAATTTTAAATAGTTGATCTTTTGCCGTGTCTCGCATAACTACATGATGTTAAATAAATTTAAATAACAATGTACTTAACCTTGTGCACTAACTGATATTTATACAATTGCATTGTCATTTCTTTTCTTAAATTTGTATAATTAGGTAGGTACTTACGTAAGTAGTTTTGCAAATAAATATCATTTTGTGAGAAATCATGTCGTGCAAATAATCGGTTTATACCAATTAGTCCTACTAACAGTTCGATAATCGGACAGTTCGGACAAGTGCTCCACCCTAGAGAAGACTGGAGGGATTCTATGCTGTCAGCGCGGCGGGGAGACCAAAAGACTCCCATGTTGTCAGCACAGTAAACTCTCTCAACACATTCTCCCAGTACCTATCGCCTTCAATATCTCCCAACCTCCTCCCAATCCAGGGTCGGCAGCGCCAGTGTGGTGCCCCTGGTGTCTCACACGTTCATTACGAGTCATAGGCCACGGTGACCGCTTCTTGTTTGCTCCCTAAGTGGTATTAAAAAAAAATACATTTTTAGTTCTATAATAGAATTGTAAGAAATAAATTAATGAATAATTGTAGTGTACCTATGGTATACTTTTAAATGCATTTTTATCATATTTGAAAATCCTGTAGTGGAGTAATAAAAAAATTTAGTACCCAGCAAGTGCACGACTCAATCTCATATCCAACGTATCCAAAGCTAAAAAAAAAACAAAATGTTTTCAAACTTTGACAAATCTTGACACTTGACAGCTGTTTGCGCAAAATATTGTCAGCTGTCAGCTTAGTTAAATTGTGGAATTGTTGGATTGGATCGTGATTGGATACTTTAGCTTGCATTATAATATTATTACCTATTTGAAATTAATTTAATAATCTAAAATATGAACTGCAATAAAACAGTAATGCAAAGTGGTTTTCATAACAAAGCCTGTCCCAGGCTCGCGTCCGACCTCAACGAAGTAATAAGGTACACGTAGGTCACTTCACAATCTTATTTTCGAACCCAATTTTTTAAATTTAATTTCAATTAAACTTAATATCTTCTTAAATTTTAAATTTATAGACGACAGACGTTTTACCGGACTTGAGGACCTAGCAAACTTTGAGATTGACTGATGAAAGGTTGCTTTCGAATAAATGGAAAAATGGAGAAAACTTGTCAACTACCTACGACTTCACACTACGAGTAACAACAATATAACAGTAGGTAACAACATTGGGGAGGCGGAGGATGGTGCCATGTACTTGTAACTAAACATAACCTATTGCAATACAGCAACCTATAATATAATTATAGGGCTCCCAGACCGACTCGAGTGTAGTGCAAGTGTTGGACTCAAATGAGCCACTCGTGGCGAGCTCTTCTTCAGGCCCTTCGTATGTGCAAGCTGGTTCTTCTGGGTCGTCTGGCCGATGTAGCTATTATAGTGCGGAAGAAATAAGGTTGGTACCTAAAATCTTGTAAGCTGAATTTGGCAAAGGTATTCATAAGACTGGACACAATACCTTTAAAAAGTGTACACTTATCCCTAGAGAGAGAAAATGTGTAACTATGTGGTGTGGTTTTAAGTCATAAACCAGGGGCATAGTGGAGCAACACCCAGTCAATACGAGAATGCTGGCCCTTTGGGTATTTTCCGTTGTAGAAAGAAAAACTTGGCGCAACATGGTGAGTCGAGCAAAAGGTGAAGAATGTTAAGCTGCCTTTGAATATAATATTACAAATGATGAATATGTTCAGCTATTACAGTTATTCATACCTCCATGTACTAGTTGAGACAGCCCAAGAAGACAGAGACCGTGCTGTCTGCAAGGACCATTGCAGGTTGGTTTCCTATAGTGGGAGACGATAATAAAAAGGAAAAGGAAAAATTTTACAAATTGATGAATCAAAATTTGGCAAAAGAAAATATAATAGAGGAAAACATATTGAGGGCCACTGGGTGTTGGCATGAGTGGAGACGGTAGTGATGACTTACCGCTGGAAGTGTGTCCTAACAATGAAAGGTCCGCTCAAATATCGGTGCCACTGATACAGAAACATGTTCTGAAATTGTGAAATTCACACAGATTTTTGGAGAGCAATATGAGTGCCTTCCTCAGCATGGATATGTGCATAAGAAGGTTAACCATAGCAACCCGGTTAATAAATTTAAGGCACCAGATGGGACACACACCCAGCATATTGAAGGCCACTGGCAACATTTAAAACTTTAATGTCGTAAAGATCAATATAAGAGCAATTTTTCTGATTGGGTTATAGAGTATTTGTGGAGGAGAAAAATAAGGATGCAACATAAAGATCCATTTGAAGAATTATTAAAAGCAATTGAATATGTATATAAACATTGATTAAGTAAATGACTGAATTAATTGTTGGTTTTTGATTTTATTATAATGCTGAGTTCTGGATTCAATATGGTTAAGTTAGAAGTCTATGTCTGAGACTTAGGGCACCCTGGCACAGACCTCTCCCCCCACTCCCAGCCCTTAAATCGACGGCAAAAACAGTAATGGTCTAACCCCAGTATCTCATAGGAATTTCATTTTACTTTTTAAAATTGGTTATAGACTCGCTCTTACGTTTGACCACTATCCCACCTGTTGGTAAGTGATGATTTGTGTTTGCCTAGAAGTTCACTCCACACTGAAAGTGGGCAGTTCTTATTGTCTGCAAAGGCTTTCAATAAGATGGCAGATACCTACTCGTGTTTTAATTTCAATTGAAATAAACATAATGATGTGTAAATGTGTTTTATTTAATGCATGGAAATAGCTACATATAACACTATGCTACCTATCTTTGTTTGTAATCAGCAATAACTCATTTTATACAAGTAAGTAGTCCCATAACAACAAATTAACATCTGTTTGATATTTTAGAATCTAAGCGGACCCCGGGCACTGCGATATGGGTAGCCTCGGTTGCAATCGTTATACAGCATGCATTGTTGTTGTTGAAACATTGTGGATCTAGCATAGGTAACGCATATTACCCACATGGCTACACAATGTGACTCATGTTGCTAACTGCTGACCTATGTATGGCAGACCAAAATGAGTTTGGTTCTAAGGAGAAAAAAGTCTCACTGGGAATCCTCGAACCAAAATGGTTCTAGACTATGGTTCCAAGTGGAATGATCCAAAGGCTGGACTTGTGGCCACACTGTGCTGCGGCAGTGTGTCAGGAGTCAGGAACATCTTGCTTGCACATCTTATAGTGCAACACCTTTAATCACATAGTAATGAGTGTGAATGATCAACAGCACACATCAAGTCCATACATTGTAAGTTCATGATGATGTTTAATTATTTATGCAAAGAGGTTGTCTAGCTTCAGGTTTCTTCCTACCCGCCCGCACTGCACACTGCATACTGGCCACCTGTGTGTGACATATTTCATGACATTACATAACTATTACATAAAACATCTGCAATTTGTGCAAAGAGCGGTACGACTTGAGTGCAAATACCTTGCAAATTGTTGCAAATACATTATGATGGATTTTGCCATAATCACTAGAAGATGCAGCGAAGGGCGAAGTAGGTAGGTATTACTGTAATAAGCAAAGGTAATAAGCAAAAAGTAACATACAAGTGTCGTATTGGATTGTTTGCAATCGGCGAAATACATGCACCTATAAAATGGTATGGACGGAATGCGTTGAACACGAGGTTGGTTAACCATTTGTTAGTGAATTTTCGGTTGCAATGGTGATTGAGATATTTATGATCCTAGAGGTTTTTCCTTACTGTCACTAATTTTTAGATTTTTCACTATACCTACACAAGACATGCTGTATTTTTTATTCACTACTTAAACTGAATCGAATCTAATGACGTTAGACGTTAACTAGGGTGTGTGTGTGTGTGTGGCGACTTGAGTAGGCCTACATAGGTATAAGGTAAGCAGATGGGTCGACTCTAGTATCGGCAGTTGTATTCTTCAAAGGTAGCCAACCTTTAGTAAGTAAGATAGTGTTTTTAGCGATAAGGCCGCCATTTGTACATTCATTGTGTTTTCCATTTACCTGCTGGAACCCTCATTTTTTTTATCAGTACAATAAAGTTTAATTTCTATTCTGTTCTATTCTATTCTTCAATGCGCTCCGTCTATAATTTTTACAGGTTCAAGTGAATAGTTCAAATGGGTTGTCACGATGAAATGTCAGTAAGCTCAGTATCAAAAGTAACAATTGTCTAGTAGCTAGTAGGCATAGAAAATCTCTTAAATAGAGCGCGTCCGTCTAAATCAAGCTTAAGAGTAAATATTATCACAATTACTATTTTAAGTAAGTACCTATTTAAATAATTAAAATTATTGTCAGTATTTTCAGATACTGAGGCAAAGAGTATAATATACTGAGGGGCTTGTATACTATAATTATACTCGATGTAAGAAGCTTTCTCGAACTAGTCATCGCCGCGCCCCGAGCCCCAAAACAAATCATTTGAATGGCTACTTATTGAACGTGTTACTTCGTACGACGGAGAAAGTTGGCAACCCCGGCACGTGTGACACTGACAGTGACAGTTGACAGTATTGACAGACGGGTGTCTTACAAATTTGCATTGTTTGTAGTTTTTATTTGATATCCTTGTTTTAAGTTAATCTTAAAGAAGTTGCTTGGAATTATAATTATTAATGTAAAAGTTGGTGAACATGTTTGTGTTCGGAAATAAATTGAAATGAAACCATGGACAACAGGTAGGTGAAATATCGAGTGTTTACCCGTGGTCCCATTGGGTTTACCCATTACCTTTTTTTTTTTGAAATGATGAATTCGTAACCAAATACACTGATAGGTAACTAACAACCAATATGTCACCTGTAACTAATTCCATTAGTGTATCGGTTATGAATTTATCATTTTCAATTGCTATTTTGGTAGGACTTCGGTTTATCCCCACACGATATAAGGGCTGTGAGGGGGTGGGGAGGGAGGAGGGGGGGTGTATAACCCCCCCTTTGAAGGATAAGTTGAGAAACCCCCCCCCCCTTTTTGAGATACGATTTTTTTAATATTCTAACCTAACTTTCGTAAAAACAAGATTTCTTGATGGTTTAAAAAAAAATACCAACCTAACCTAACCTAACCGAATCTATCCGAGTCGGGGTGTTGAAAATTTCGTAAAAAAACAAGATTTCTTGGTGGTTTGAAATAAAAATACTAACCTAACCTAACCTAACCGAGTCGGGGTGCTAATAAAGTTAGTGTTGTGTAAAAAAAATATGAACTCCAAACCCATGTGGGGATAATCTAAAGTTAAGCCGCTATTTTTGTTCTGGTTCTGACTGGACTATCCGTTTTAATTTTTGATAATTTGATAAAAATGTTCAGGAGACTCATCATGTTCGTACAATAAAAAAAAAAAATAAAGAAAAGAAACTAACAATAAGGATCCTACTATTAAGGACAATATACACAGGAAAAAGGTAATTGTCTTTTAATATGCAATCTCTTTTGACGTACCTATTATGTAGGTATGCTGTTAGATGCTTTTTATTTAACCTTAGGTTAATGCTTGACTCAGTGTGTATAATTTTCTATCGATATAATCAGAACTCCAGGTTTATTGAATCAATTGAACTTTCAAATATTACATGGACAATTATATTGACTTTCTAGTAATGTGAATATGCGAATTAAATTGACCACAAG